>JAZDUH010000537.1:4342500-4665745 GCA_036419115.1 Scarus forsteni
TTTCAGCTTCATGTTTAAGACAGAGTGACTGTCATCAATCAGTTTCCCCTCGACATCTTTGTAAAATACAAAGTTATTGACAAAAAAGACAAAAGAACTTTCACAATTATAATACAAAAGGGGTTAAATGATTTCAAGACTGTGTTTAAGTACTTTTTGAACATTTTGAGCACACTAACAATACCGGAATAATAATGATAACCATGATAATTTTGGTCACAATAACCATGATATGAAATTTTCATACCGTTACATCCCTTTTCTCAGCCCTGCTCTTGAAAAAGTCTGTGCACATCACTGCTCGCTCCTCTGTGTGCCAGTGCACGTAAAGACGCATAGCGCAGGGATAGTTAAAAATCATAAGTCACTTTGTGTGTTTCTATGACAAAAACACTGTCTGGATAGCTTGTGTGCTCTGTTTAAGTGAACACAAAGACTTAAAAAATGACAAGTCAGCTTTTTGAATAATCACAACTCAACATTCTTCAGCAGTCCAGCTCTGAGCCTTTGTTTTCAGAGAGAAAATATTGTAACGGCCTCAGTTAGTATGTCTGGTATCTCTACCTGTCTCGGTGTGTAGAGAGGGAGGAGTTCCGGGGTTATTGCGGGTAAACCGGATGTTGTAGTTTTGTTGATGTGTTGCCGTGGACTACGAGTGAGAGGCAAGTTGTGTACCGAGACAAAATAAACGCAAAAGAAGCACAGTCCTGTGTCGGACCTTTTCTGCAAAGCGTTACACTGGTGTCAGAAGTGACTTCGGACAAGGGAGGACGCTCGGTGAGATTTCGTTTTATTCTCCCGTGGTGCTTTTGAACTGTTACCCGCTGTTAGCACGTCCGTGCTATGGATGCTAAGCGGGGGAAAAAGGTGAAGTCCGAGGTGACGTACGACGGCGCTGCCGCTGGTGGGTGGTTGGAGGAACACACCAGTGAGCTCCAGGCGGCTGCAGTCGAGGCGAGACGCCGGCTGAGAGAGGCTACGGTGAGGATGGCGAGCGAGGCCGGTTTATCTCCGACATCAGCGGCTCGCGCCACTACTCGCCCAACCAGAAGTGACATGCCGCGGGCCTCCGGAGGGGACCTCACGGTGCCGGTTGGCGGTGCGGATGGCGGGGCTCTTCGCCCGGCTGCGGTTTCTTCGGTGAAGGTCCCCAAGTTCTCCGGTAGGGCTGACTGGGAAGCTTTCCTGGCACAATTTGAACTGCTCGCTCAGGCTGGAGACTGGTCGGCGGACACGAAGGCGCTACAGCTGGCTTTGTGTCTCACGGATGATGCTTCGTCCTGTCTGCTTCTGCTGAGCCCAGACGAAAGACGTGATTATGGGGCCCTGGTGGGGGCGCTGCAGAGGCAGTTTGGTCAGTGTCAGCAGCCTGGTCTCCTCAGAAACGAGCTGAGTAACCGGGGTAGGAGGGAGGGGGAGCCGCTGCGGATACTGGCCAGTGAGATTGAGATGCTGGCGGGCTTATGCTCACATGCCCCCCGGTATACAGAGTGAGCTGGCCCGGGATCAATTCATCAGGGCGCTTCACCCCAAGGAGCTGCGTGTGCAGGTACAGCTCCAACACCCACTCACACTACAGGCAGCTCTGGAGATGGCAGTGGAGAGAGAGAACGTGTGGGTTGGGGTGGAAGCTGGCAGTCAAGAGGGGGGCTCGCTCGCTGTGAGGTCAACGTCGGGCAGCCACCAGAGTAATGGGAGGCCTGCGTGGGTGGATGAGGTGACTAGACTGATCAGAGCTGTGGCGCTGCAGGCATCGAATACACCCCGCCCACTGCCCAAGGTCTGCTGGGGGTGTGGCCAGACCGGTCATTTGCTGAGGAGCTGCCCAAAGACCCGCCAGTCGCAGGGAAACGGCACTGGGCCCGCATAGAGGGGGATATGCGGTCCCAAACACCGGCCCCTGTTGTACCACAACCGTTTCCGCCTTCACTAAGTGGCGCCCTACACCCACCTCAGGAGGAGCAGGCTACACCTTTCCCCAGAGCAGTTGGCTTGGAATATTCAGGGGGGAGACAGTGGTCGCAGTTGGGCGGGCATCAGCAGGAGACGCGTGCTACATCCCCATCTGGGTGGAGGGGGTGCCCTGTTCAGCACTTGTGGATACGGGCTCAACGGTGACTGTGGTGAGGCCAGATGTGCTGCCAGTGGGAACACAGCTGGAACCCACTTTGGTGCGGTTCACGCTGATTCTGAGAACTGGCTCCTATGAGGGGCAGAGGACTGCTGCTGGTGACTGTAGGAGAGAGGTCATTTCGTCACCCTGTCTGGGTGGCTGCGGTCCAAGACCCGGGTATCCTGGGCCTGGATTTCATGAGAGCGGCAGGCTGTCAGCTGGATCTCCTGAGAGGGACTGTGAATTTTCAAGGGGGCCCGTCGATTGCACTGTTCCCCCGTTTTCGGCCCCTGTCACCCCCCGCCAGTCCGGCAACGAATGCAGTGGAGACTGTGGTGGCAACCCCTTCACCAGGACCCTTGTTGTGGTCCCCTCCTCTACAGAGGGCGGATACTGGCACCAACCACAGCGGGGGTCTTCTTACAGCGCCTTCACCTGCATCGCTCGGCCGAGAAGAGGAGAGGATGTTAGCGGCGGTGAACCAGATCTGGGAAAAGAACTGTAGCGGCCTGGACTCGCAACAGCGGGAACAGCTGTGGCAGGTGCTGCTGCAGTTCAGAGACTGTTTTGCCCTGAGTGATGAGGAGGTGGGGAGAACGCACCTCCTACAACACGAAATCGACACCGGCGAGGCGCAACCCATCAAGTGCCGGCCCCGGCGTCTTCCCCTGGCTCGACAGCAGGCTTGTGACGAGGCCGTGGAAAAGATGCTGCAAGCGGACCTTATTGAGCCGTCGGACAGCCCGTGGGCAGCAGCTGTCGTCATGGTGCCAAAGAAGGTGAAGGGGTGGCGCCTCTGCTCAGACTTCAGGCCGGTGAATGGAGTAACCAGGAAGGATTCTTATCCCCTCCCTCGCATCGACGAGTCACTGGACTTGGTCTCGGGGTCCTCCTGGTTCTCGTCCCTGGATCTCCGCAGTGGGTACTACCAAGTGCCCCTGTCAGCGGAGTCCAGGCCCAAGACAGCCTTCTGCACTGGGCGGGGCTTGTGGCAGTTTAAAGTGCTTTGTTTTGGACTGTGCAACGCCCCCGCTACCTTTGCCAGGCTGATGGACAAGGTGCTGGCTGGAGTGCCACGTCAGCAGTGCCTGGTATATCTTGATGACATCTTGGTCCATGGCAGCTCCTTCAAGGCTGCTCTGGAGTCCCTGCAGCTGGTGCTCAGCCGGATCCGAGGAGCTGGCCTGAAGCTGCATCCTGACAAATGCCACTTCATGCAGCGGGAGGTGCATTTTCTGGGACACAGAGTGGGGGGGGAGGGCATCGGCACCCTGGAGGAGAAGGTGCAGGCCGTGGCGGAGTGGCCCACCCCGGTCGATCAGACGCAGCTGAAGAGTTTCCTGGGCTTAGCCTCGTATTACAGAAGGTTTGTGCGGGGTTTTGCCTGTATTGCTGCGCCCCTGTTCCAGCTCCTGCAGAAAGACAGAGACTTTGCGTGGACTGAAGAGTGTCAGGAGGCTTTCACATGCCTGCAGCGGGCCCTGAGCGGAGCTCCAGTGCTGGCCCTGGCTGACCCCGCCCTGCCCTTTACCCTGGATACAGATGCGAGTGGGGTGGGTGTAGGTGGGGTGCTGTCTCAGGTGGGGCCAGAAGGAGAGAAAGTGGTCGCCTACTTCAGTCGGGCCTTTAACAAACACGAGAAGAGATACTGTGTCACCCGCAGGGAACTCTTGGCAGTCGTGCTGGCCATCAGACACTTCAAGTATTACCTGTGTGGTTTGAAGTTCACAGTGAGGACAGATCATGCGGCTCTGCAGTGGCTCATGTCGTTCAAGGAGCCAGAGGGGCAGGTGGCCAGGTGGATTGAAGAGCTCCAGGCTTTCAACTTCAGCGGGGTGCACCAGCCGGGGCCACGCCACGCCAATGTGGATGCCCTCTCACGGCGGCCCTGTGCGGCGGTCGCGTGCCGTTACTGTGAGAAGAGGGAGGTGAGAGAGAGAGAGCTGAGGGCAGAAGAAGAGGCAGGGTGTACGGATGGTCCGGTGGAGGAGCACAGGTGCCAGGGGCAACAGACTGTGGACGTAATGGAGTGGAGACAGCAACAGGCACGGGACGCGGACCTGCAACCGGTCATACAGTGGATGGAGGCGCGGCAGCGACCCACATGGGAAGAAGTGTCGCCTCTCTCGGCAGCAACCAAGGGGCTCTGGTCCAGTTTCGAGGCCCTGCGTCTGCACCTGGGCGTGCTTCAGCGGGGGTGGAAGTCGCCTGTGACGGGAGAGGTAACCTGGCAGGTGGTGGTTCCAGCGAGCCTGCGTAGGAAGGTGCTGGAGGCTGTACATGGAGCAGCAGGTTCCGGCCATTTTGGAAGAAGAAAGACGCTGCACCGCCTCCGTCAGAGTTTCTACTGGGGTAGGTGCCGGAGGGACGTGGAGGATTTTTGCCGCCGTTGTGACCCCTGCACAGCCCGCAAGGGTCCCACAGGGCGATCCCATGCCCTGCTACAGCAGTTTCCGGTGGGGGGCCCGATGGAGAGGGTGGCGGTGGACGTGGTGGGGCCGTTCCCACGTTCTGCCAGAGGCAACCGTTACGTTCTCACTGCTATCGATTACTTCACGAAATGGCCCGAAGCATATGCCCTTCCTGACCAAGAGGCAGAGACGGTGGTGGATGCCCTGTTGGGGGGCATGTTCTGCCGGTTTGGAGTACTGGAGACCTTGCACTCTGATCAGGGAAGGAACTTTGAGTCCCGAGTGCTTAGCACCATGTGCGAGCGGCTGGGGTTCCCAAGACCCGCACCAGTCCATTACATCCTCAGAGTGATGGGCTAGTGGAGAGGTTTCACCGGACCTTGAATCAGCAGCTGGCGATTCTCACAGCAAAGCACCAGCAGGACTGGGACGACCATCTTCCCCTGGTGCTCATGTGTTGTCGTTCGGCAGTGCAGGAGTCCACCGCCTGCACTCCAGCTCTCCTGATGCTGGGGAGGGAGCTCCGCACGCCAGCGGCACTGGCCTTCGGCCGACCCCCGGATGATGAAGATACTCCTTCAGGCCCCGAGTATGCCAGGAGGCTGCAGGATCGCCTGGAGTCAGCATACAATTTTGCCAGAGAGCAGCAGCAGAAAGCCGGAGTGCGGCAGAAGAGAAACTACGACATGAAAGTGCGTGGGAGACACTTTCTGGCTGGAGAGCTGGTGTGGGTTTTCTCCCCCCAGCGGAAGAAGGGTCGATGTCCAAAGCTGGACAGTCAGTGGGTGGGCCCGTGTCGAGTGCTGGAGCGGCTGGGGGAGGTGGTCTACAGAGTGCAGTTGCCTGGAGGAGGCAGAAAGGTAGCGCTGCACAGAGACAGACTGGCTCCCTACAGAGGGGGCTCTTGCTCCTTGACTCCGGACACCCCAGAGGCGTCGGACCGGCCTACAGATCAGCCGGTTCTGACCGGAGTTTCACGGTCACCAGTTTCCCTTGGCTCCCTTATAGGGACAGACTCCCCTGTTTCCCCAGCCCCTGTCCCTCAGGTGTCACGGCCACAGAGGAAGAGAAGAGCTCCAGACAGGCTCAAGGACTTTGTTCTTCCCAGTGTGGAGAAGTAGGAGTGAGACCATGTTCCCCGTTCCTGAAAGGGCTAGAATGCACCCTGGTCTCACTGGGGGGACCGGTAGTCTACCCAGGCCCCTCTAGGTTAGAAGTTTAGGATTGTTCATGAACTTTGTGAAAAAAAAAAAAAAAAAAAAAAATGAGAGAGAGAGAGATCTTCAGATGTAAATGTTGTGTCCCTGTTTGCAATTTTTTTTTTTTTTTTTTTTTTTTGTTTGGTGCAGAATGTCTCTCGTGGGCGAGGCACTTTGTGGTGGGGGGGAAGTGTAACGGCCTCAGTTAGTATGTCTGGTATCTCTACCTGTCTCGGTGTGTAGAGAGGGAGGAGTTCCGGGGTTATTGCGGGTAAACCGGATGTTGTAGTTTTGTTGATGTGTTGCCGTGGACTACGAGTGGGCGGCAAGTTGTGTACCGAGACAAAATAAACGCAAAAGAAGCACAGTCCTGTGTCGGACCTTTTCTGCAAAGCGTTACAATATGTTTGCCTGAACTATAAACCAAACTTCAGTCCCACCAAAGCCCTCGCTGCTTATCATGGAGCAGGTGAAGGACGCGTGGAGGGGTCGCCCCCGGGGGCCACCGTGTGCCTTCTTTGATCTGACAGCTTTCTTTTGGCCCTTCTCCTTACGTGATGATCATTGTTTTACAATGGGCAGGAGTTCTTAGAGTATCTGGGCAAACTTGATTGTCAATATTAGTTTCAAGGGTAACTTTTTTCATGAATTCCCTGGAACCTGGAAATGCAACCCCTTAAACTACTAGATTTACACAAGTTCACCTGTCAGCCAACCTCAAAGGTATAAAATTATGTTGTATTGTTTAAATGGCTTTTCATTGGGTAAGTATTGCTAATGACTTGATCTGACTCGAAAATTTAAACTGAAGACTCTCGACTGTCTGCATTTACTTGAACACTACACACAACTTTCCTGTCTCCAGACTGGATTTGACCAAGACTTGTGATTAACTTTAGACTTACAAAACAATGACTTGGTCCCACTTCTGGCAAACAGGAATACCACTTACAGTCTTCAAAATGATAAACTATGTTTACAATATTACTACAGTCTTTGTAAACTATCTATTTATTAGGAATATGATGCTGGCTGTAGTAAAGATAGACTGTAGTATGTAGTATAGACTTGCAGTCAAGTAAATTTTCCTCCATGTAGTCATACTTTAACTTGAGAAGATTATTTCAGTAGTCTTTCCACCTCTGGTCACAGGTACTGTGCAATGGTCGAAAGGGCCCTTAAATGTGATAAGGTTCATAAATATCTCAGTGTTTCTGCACTTTTCATGGACATAAACATATCTTTGTTTAAAGACGAAAATTGAAAAGTCTGCGCCACATCTTTACACAGTGATTATTGATAACCAACAACCTTTGTGTCTTTTCTGCCTCCATGTTAGCCATATGAAAGCTATCAATGGTAAAATATATTTTGTTTTATAAGAAACAGCAAGGATGCTGATAGCCAATTGGTTAATTTTGTGTGTTGCATGCATAGATTATGTTGTCCTTAATGCTGGCAGCCCACCCTGGGGTTCCTTCATATGCAATTAAGCTCCCATATTTTTCGGTTTGTAATGGTATCCACCAAAATCCTGACCATCAAAAAGGAGAAATGAAACCTGAAAAATAAATCTTAAAAGAACAACAGGTCAGCTACCATGGTAATTGCATTGTTATACTGTTATTTTAACTTTTTCAAAGCTCCTCAGTTGACTATATTTCTGAACAGGTTGGATTTTAATTTTGGTCAGAACTCTTGTGTTCATGAAATATGTTTCATGTCTTCAATCCCGGGTCTTGCTTGACATTAAAAAGTAACACATGTAGTTTTTGGAAACATGTCTGGTCTGCTAAACAGGCTAAAATGTTCAACTTAAGTCTCCGACTGTTCATACTGTATTTTGAGTCCAGTCCATCACTGATTCTTTCAGATATTTGAAATGAATACTTTAGAGCATGATTCTCAACTGGTCTGACTTTGGGACCCACCGTCACCCCTAATGACAAGCTGCAACCAAAATTGTGAAAAGATTTCAACTTCTCAAATTTATATAATAAAAAGATGTTGCACTTTGAACCTGAAATAGTTCAGAATATCACAGTATGCCATCCCAAAACAAAAGTTTGAGAAAAAAGTGCATGGTCTCAAGACTTCAAATTTAGCTGTAGCTGTGATAACCTTTCATCAGTGGATACTGAACAGCCCTATAATAATAATAATAATATGTTATTATTATTTATGATAATAAATAAGTCATTGATCATCACTGCCCCATCACTTAAGTAACTTCAGCCTTTTTTAACACATTCAACAGAGCTACAGTGTTATGCTAAAACATTAATTAAAAAGTGCAGCGACTGAGAAGTTGTTTCACAAAGACCTTAAAAACATGAAGCTTAAGCTGAATACCTACTCATTGAATATATAAAAAACACATTTCTATTAAAACATGTGTCCATAAGCAATGCAGGTGTTATCACCACCTGTTGTTTAGGAATTTTAATAGATGGCTCCACTATGTAAAAAATCCCAGGATTTCTTTTCCTAACATTTTTTTTTTGCCCAGGCAAGAGCTTGTGACCCCCTGAAAAAGGGTCCGTAGCTACAATACCAGAATTGACCATAAACAGCAAATCTCTTCTACTTAAAGGAGACATATCATGCTGATGCATGATTTAATACTTACATATAATATAATAAATTTGAAAACAAGACCTTACACCCCCTTAGTTTTCAAAAAATGAGATAGTGTATTTTTTCTGATATCCTAGAACGAGATTTGATGCCTCTGAAAATAGGTCATTGCGAGATGTCCGCGAGATTTAAGTCGTCGTGAAGACACGAGGTACATTTCTTTTTATTGGAGTAATCTGATAAAACACTTCCTCCTCTGTGATGTCCGTTAGCCACAAAACCGTCACCGAGGAACACATTCGTCCAGCAGCAGTTTATAGATCCCTAGCTCACACTCACTTATTACCAGCTCTGGCCTGTAGGGGGACTCAATACACGGTCGCTACTTTGAGCCTGCCGGAAAATACAGTAGAAGAAGAAGGAAAGGCTGGCTCTATCCCCGATAGAACTGACCAATCAGAACACAAAGGGCTGTGACTTTGCAAGGTAACTAGGTCATCCTGAGATCCTCGTGTTTAACGAGGCTTCATAGTGGCTTAAAATGAGGATTTTGAGAATGCTGTTGTGGGGCAATGAAGGAACTAAATGACTAAATGAGGCATCCTAGTCTGGCATAGTGAAAAGGAGAAACAAGCAGGATATGTCCCCTTTAAATATATCATGTAGAACTTTGTCTAGATCGCCCTCAACGTACCCTGCCAAGAAGCTAAGGCAGTTGTGATTGGATGTCCCTTTTAAGACCCTCTTAATATATTCCTAGCTTGACTGTAATTTCGACATGATGATATATGAGGTCTGATAAGATTAAGTTCCTGTCAAACATTGTGGTCTAGTTTTTGTTTGTTGAAGAAAAAAGTTAGTTAATTTAGTTTTAGTTTTTGTCCATGTGCTCTTTTTTATGTTAGATACTGTCTAATTTTCCTCTGGGGAAAAGGTTTGTTGACAAAAATATGACCAAAATTAACACTGCAGCCAAGGTCACCTAATAACTTATAACAGGTATGTTTTCAGATTGTGTGACGAATGTTTGTGCCTGCAGGAATCTCATGCAGGTGAGTTTAACAGAAAGGCCTCAGTCATTATCAGGGAGTTGAAGCAAGAACATTTTTGCAGTGAGGCTGCTCCACCATGCAGCCCTCTAGTTTTTCTGGATGTTAAAATGAACACAAACCTGTGGACTCATGTAAAGCTGTCACACTCTCCTGTCATCTGAATACAGCCTAAAATACTTTAATTATATCCTCTGTCCAGCACTGGAGATGAACATATGCCGGGGAACTTTGGCTTCCTGGACCAGGTACAAGCTCTGAGGTGGATCCAGGAGCACATTCACAACTTTGGTGGCGACCCAAATTCCGTTACCATATTTGGGAGCAACTCTGGTGGAACATGCGTATCCCTCCTGGTATGGATGAGAAACAAACATGAAACAGATTTTTTTTTAACTGTTAATTGTGTTGCTAAGTGACTTATTTACCCAGATGCTTATCTTTTTGTGTCAATCAACAGCTTCTCTCACCTTTTACTAAAGGACTTGTCCACCGTGCCATCGCTGAGAGTCCAATACAGTTCCTGGAAACAGATGATCCTCTGCCACAGACGCAGGTAGATTATTTGCACAATATTCAAATTATTATTACTCAAACTGTTGGTCTTAACTGTTGAGGTAACATTTACATTTTGTCTTTAGGGAATTGCGACCATGTCTGGCTGTAGCATTGATAGCACAGAGGAGATTGCTGCCTGCATGAAAAATGTTGATATTGAAACTCTCCTACCACTTACAGGGGTGAGTTTTTGAATGAAACACTGGAAGCTCAATGTGAAAAGGTTGTCCTCTGGTCCGTGTAATGTCTTTATTAAAAAAATGTCCTTGACATTTTTTTTCTCTTAAGGATGATAGTTTAACACTAACTGTGAATATTGATGGACAATTCTTGACCAAATCTGTGGATGAGCTGCTCAGCAACCATGAAATTCTCAAAATTCCCTTCATGACTGGTGTTAATAATCACGAAGCGGGCTACCGACTCGCTGATGTAAGTTGCTCCACTACATGGTCTCCAAAACTAAATATTAACTGATAAGTGATTTACGTTTGAGCCTGTTTTTTGTTCAACTTTGATGCATGTCTGAAATATTAATCTCAACTGGGTCTCTCCTCAGGTCGTTGCTCCCAAAAACTGGACAGAGGGACTGGATCTGGAGTCTGTCAGGGGCTTGATTTCTGAGTATTTTTCCCCCGATCCTACCTTCTTAAATCTGGTGATAGAGGAATATATGGGAAATGGAGAGGATCCTGTGAAAAACAGAAATGGATTTACTGAGCTGCTTGGAGATTTCATGTTCACACTTCCTACCATCAGGACTGCCAGAGCTCACAGAGGTATTTAACATGATGAAAAAGTCTCTTTTAGAGTGGAGCAACCCCAAAATCAAATCAGGTTGGGCAGCCTACAGTGTCATATTTGGAATAACCAGTAAGAGGGAACAGACTGTTTTTTTTTAATTATTATCATTATTATTACCTCCACCAAGGAGGTTATGTATTCATCAGGGTCTGTCTGTTTGTTTGTCTCTCTGTCTTTATGTCTGTTAGCAAGAAAACGCAATAACTGCTGGATGGATTTACATGAAAATTTTACCAGATGAGTGGTTTGGTTCATGGAAAGAAGCCATTACATTTTGGTGTTGATCCAACCCAGATTGATGTTAAAAAAAACACTGAGTTCTAAATCGGCAAATCCCATTTACGGCTTTATGGGAATTTTATTTTATTTGCAAACTGAAATCAACATTTTTCAAGCCATCACATTTTGCAGAGAGGACGAAGTTTTGACAAAGGAGAAAGCCCTGCACTGTTCCTGGAGCCTTGGTTTCCAAGATAAATTAGAATCTCCAGAAATTGTAATAAACATCCCAGTCCTCTACAACTCACAACTACTAGTAACATTACTGTGAGCTCATTAATGTGATAGAAACATACACGGTAGCCTCTGATTGCTCCCAATCCCTTCAAACATGCTGTTTAATCACTCGAAAGAAGCTTGCTGATAATGTCAATCTGGAAATAGTTTTTCCTGGGAAAGTCTGTGTGTGTGAGTGTAAAAACTTAAACCTGAAAATCCACATAGAGAGAACGCCACCAAAGCGCAATGGTTTTGCTCCAACCAACAGGCTGGCAATATCGCCTGCTGAAAGCGCCGCAGCGTGTACAATACCAACATCTGTACAAGCAGAAACAAACTGGTCCAGTCAACAAGTTACAAGACCCACGACAAACTAGGTCACTCTATTGGATGATATTTATATAAACAATAATCACACTTCTTGCAGATGGATATTTTTCATTCCACAATGTGCATATACAATAAATATCTGACTATAATGTTGGATGGATATCACAGTTTATGAATGGAACTGAGCTGACGGGCGGAGGTCTGTGCTCTCAAAGTCCTTTTATAGTTATTTTCATTATTCAAAAAGAAAAAAAATAAAAATACGTTGACCAAATTGATTTGTTACCATTTTGAATTGATTTTTATTTTCTGAATAAATTTCAATTGTTTCAAAGGCAGGATGACTTTTATTTTAATCTGTAACCATAATTTCCTCTGAAGGGCAACTTAGACTTACCAAACAATCTTACAAGCTTGCCTTTAGTCTGTGTGAGGAAACAGGAGCAGTCTGAGAAAACCACCCATGCACAGGAAACTCATAGAAAGAACTTAGAATGGCTCCAGCCAACCATGGAATTAAACCAGCAAACTTCCTTCTTTGAGACAACTGCATTACACGCTGGTTCATCATGCAGGCCTGTTTTATTTGTATTTTCTTTAACCAAAATATGTTTCCATGGCTTGTCCAGAACCACGCCCTCCCTACACCACTCATCAGCAGCCAAGATAATTAAAATGGGAAAATTCAATAGGGTGTTGCCAGCCTTGAGGAAAAAAATATCGTATTTATGTTCGCAATTCTAGAATTAAGTGAGATATATCTTTTCTTTTCTAGATGCTGGAGCACCTGTTTATCTCTATGAGTACCAGTACTCTCCACAGTTCATGAAGAGTAAAAGGCCAAGCTTTGTTAAGGCTGACAATGGAGATCAAGTCTTCTCAGTACAGAGGTTCTTTTTCGAAATTCAGCGGAAAGCCAGAATACAAGGTTGAGTATTATGAAGACTTCCGACTGAAGTATATCTTTCCTCTGTGTTCAAGTGTTAAACCAGTCTATGTTTACCTTAGGATCCTGCACTAAAGAAGAGGAAGAGTTCGGCAAAATGATAATGAGCTACTGGGGCAACTTTGCTCGCACAGGGTAAGAACCAGCCCTCACTGGAGACACTAATGCACATTTAGATTAACAAAACTGTTAATATCTTGTGCACATGTGTGTGTAGGTCTCCTAATGGGGAAGGTCTGGCTTACTGGCCAGTGTACGGTGTAAAAGAAAAATACTTGGCATGGGATTTGAAGGAGCAAAGAGTTGGTCAACACTTGAAGAATAACCGGTTCATCTTCTTGACCGAGACCATCCTGGAGAAGATGGAGCAACCAGATCATGAGGAGCTGTAAAAAAGTCTCTTCATATTTCTGTGTATCTGCAATAACTTGTTGATCACAGATTTAAGCATCAATGCCAAATGCATTTGACAAACTGTACTTGAGGATTTTTTATAAACCAAGTAAAACAAAAATATTTGACAGGGTGTGAATTCTGGTAAATGAGGTCTTTTTCAAAAATAGTATTTTTTAAAGATTTATATCAATTAAAAGAGTGATCAAAGTTCATTTTTGGTTGCTTTAAATCACATGAGCAGCAGGAGTGCAGCAAGGCAGAGAGACCCAGTTGGGATCGACTTCTGTCTGGAGCTGAGGCACATGATGTTTCATTACATGTTTACACTCCATGAAAACCATCGGACATTCACAAAAACTACATATCATGGGCCTTTTTACCTTTGTCCAGTGCCTGAGACACAATTTAAATCAATACATATTTGATCAAAAGCCACTTTTTCTTCCTCTCTGTGATAAATAGTGATTTACAATTCAAAGTCCAAAAATGACCAACCGTAACACTAATTTACTGTGAGAAATCAAACTAAGATCTGATGAGAGTTTCAATGAAATGGTACCTTAATAAAAGATTTGCCTTGGCTTTTGTCGTTTTTCCCTTGACTGCTGCTTAATTGTACCCTTTTCTTTTGAGACTTTTCTTCATCATGTTCATGATTCTCCAACACCTCTGACAGAAAGCAAACAAAGAGACAATGTCAACACAACTCAAAGTATCAAAAACATCTAGAAGTGCAACAATGACTAATTGTAAGAACTTTTTAAGACCCATTAATGGAAAAAAGACCAGTAGCAACTTCAAATTGGAAGGTGGAAAACACATTCTTCCTGTATGTGAACAAAAGGACGACAGCTTCATACTGCCTATTGTTTCCTGTAACGCAGGTGTCGGGCTGCTGGAAGTATCATGAACTACAAGTAATACAAAACATAAAACTGAGCAAATAGAAGATCAAAAAAGAAAAGGCATGTATTATTTCCACAAAATCAAATTTGATAGCTACCCTCCTACAATTTCACAACTTTAAATCTCTGAAGATATTGATTTTAAATTTAATGACTCTTCAGTGATCAGCAGAGGCTGTGCTTTCTGACAGCACCTTGTTAGATTTATTTATGGTATACCATCTGTGAAGTTCCTGCTCCAATACAAGGCAGAATAATCTGAACGTACTAGATCCCAAGATGTAGCCTATTTAAATATGCTCAAAGTGCATGATGGTTTGTCTAAGTCTAGCGTTTCAACATGCAGACATACAAACACAGAAAATAATTATTGTATTATTTCATAGCAACTCTACCCCATTTGGCCACCCTGGTTAAAATCTTCTTCTGTTCTCTGAACAGTCTCATCCAACTCATGATCAGAAATTCTTCAAGAGTGTAAACAGAAAACTCTGTTGGGTTCAGTATTAATTTTGTCAACTCTGTGTGCAAGGCCATACCTGGGGGGTCCTGGATGCACTTCACCTGTCTTTTTTTTAAGAGATGTGCTGCATCCTGACGGCATCAAGGAGAGGAACATCGAGGGCATCATTTCCCCTGCGGCTCATCAGCTCTTCAAGGAGGCTATCTAGAAACAAGATGATTTTCTCCTCTCCACAGGTTCTCCTGCAGAGAAGAGCCAGCTCATCTTTTGTGATGTGCCTGTCCACTTCCTTGCCCATCCACACAGGCCAGCTCTGCTCTACCAGTTGTGCCCTTTTGGCCCCAAGCAACATCAGCTGCATCCCATTTAAAAAAGCATGCAGACAGGTGAGCCATGAAAGTGGGATACAACTGATGTGCATCTGTGGTGCATTCAACTGCAAGACACCGCATGAAATGCCAGATATCGATGCAGATGTCAAGATCTGGCCAATCACTAAATCTGACCTTCAGTTTCGTCTCTCTCACCTCCTTGCAGCAGCCACAGTCCACATACAGCACATCAGGGGGTTTCACACCTGCTTACTTGTACCTGAAATTTAGCAAATAAAACCCATTTTGCTAATTCTTCTTGATACAGTGGCATTTTCAAAATCACCTTTTAACTACAAAAATATATTAGTTATATTGCTAAAATTGTTACGTAACTTGAGTCAAGTTTTATTTTGAATACCTGCTCACTAGGCCTTCAGCCATGAGGTCAAGTGCTGGACCCTCCCTCACAGTGGGGAACCTCGTCCCCTACTGAAGTGAGCCACTGCACAGGGCCCTTGGCAGTCCTGCTCAATTTCTTAGTTATCTAAAAATACAAAAGTTATGGTCAGAAGTACAGGTTATTGATGACTATGTATCACAAATGCCGGTGTATTTTTACACATTCTTTCCCTCACCTGACGAGTGGAATAAGTTTCAAAATGCTCCCATATGTAGATGTCAAATTTGCTTTGATATCCTCCTGCCTGTTGAGGATATCTTTGCTATAAACTACAAGTAGCCACTTGTAGTTAGGGAGAACTGCAGGTTTTGGGGGCTCCTGGAAGGGCTGCAGAAGCAGGTGAGAGCTGGCCTTGAAGGCGGCACATGTGTAGCTGACAACCCTCTGGAGCCACTCCTCACTGTGGTTCTCCTTTAGCTGGCCTATGATCCAGGATAGGCTGTTCCCCAAACCATGATCAGGCAGGAGGCGAATGACCCTTGTGTCACAGGCATATCTGTAAAATTCGCATGAATGGTTTTCATTACATATTTTTCACACTGCATATAAAAACAGAGCATGTAATTACTATAATTGTGTGTTACCTGCGTGTAATGATGACACAGAACTCAAAGCGGTGTGCCACATCCAGCTGCTGGAGAACCTCCTGACCCTTAGAGAGGTAGCTGGTTCTGCACTCGGAGTCTTTGTCACCAGGTTGTAGTAGGTCGACATCAAGGACCTGGCGTCCCCGCCTGTGCAGTCCACCGCTGAACAGTGCATGCTGCGTACATGCAGGGTTGGCAAAGCGCAGTCGTACCTTCCACAGCCTTTAGGGCATCCACAGCAGCAGGGTATGGGTGAAAAACCTGTCTGCAGGTTTTCATGCAGATCCAGTTTTCCACTTGTGCCAACCTTGAATAATGTTGCTGACACCCACTTGTTGTGGCATTGTTTTAGGCCGCAGTAGTGGAAGAGCAGCAGGATCTGTCGGCTGGAAGGAGCTCTGCATGGGTAAATAAAAAATGCCTGATTAAACAGCAACTAAAAAGAAATATTTAATTACACAATTGTGTTCAAAGTAATAATATAAATTTCACTAAAGTTCCTTACAAAGCCAGGCTCTGTCAAAGCATGGGGAGATGCAGAGCTTTTTTGCTGCTGGAGGGGGAGCAAGGAAAGTGTGTGGGGAAAAGGGAACACTTGGTCTGGAATTGTGATGAGGTGTGTGCTGCTGGACCTGAGAATCAGGTGATGGGCTGGGGGGGTGGTGCTGGTCCTGGAACTGCATGGTCCTGCACAATCACAGTTATGTTCAGGTTCACAATTTTGAAGATGACACAATTTTGTCTGTGAACAAAAGAACTCAAAAAGTTATGGATGGATTTGATGAAATTTTCAAGAAATGTTCAGCATGGGAAAAGGAAGAAGTGATTCAATTTTGGTGTTGATCCGGATCAGTGTCTGGAAACTGTGCTGCTTGGTGGAGGTCTGCGCTCTCCGAGTGCTTTTCTAGTTGGTACCTGGGGCTTCTTCCTCACAACATTCAGGTTTGGTTTTGCTGCCAACACATGGGACCCACCAAACCTTGACCTTTTAAACTGAAAAAAGAAATTTCAAAATTTGTTTGAGCACATTTTCATTACATTATGCTTTCACAGTATGAACGATCAATGTTTTTTTAATTGTCCCACAAGACTAGAAAAGCACTCGGAGAGCACAGACCTCCGCCAGCACCACAGTTCTCAGTAATATTGTGGTTTTCACCATAAATATTAGTCCTACATTAATTTCATGTAAATATTTAGATTCTTTGACCGTGAAAACATACCATTAACAATTGGTTTCATTATGATATCTATTTTAGTTCAGTATACAGTAGTTATTTACAAAAATCGCATTTGATCCAGTGATCCGGATCAACGCCAAAATTGAATCACTTCTTCCTTTTCCCATGCTGAACATTTCCTGAAAATTTCATCAAAATTCATCCATAACTTTTTGAGTTATTTTGTTCACAGACAGACAAACAAACAAACTCTCCCGAAAACATAACCTCCTTGGCGGAGGTAAAAATGTCCATTCAAAGGAATGAGGAAAAATTCAGTAGTTGCATTTATTGTTATAATTCAATATAAAATTTACCATAGCCAATGACATTTTTACCCTCTTTGAGGGACTAGGCACATCTCCTTGTGGGGGATTGACGGCAAGGAGCTGAAAAATATCAGCAAATATTCAGACAAAGAACAGGCAAAGACGAAGCAAATTATGAGTTTAATCTGATGAGAAAAAGTCATTATTCAAGGATCAAAATTACCACTGTGGTGGTGTGTGCCTGTGTTGGCATGTCACTGCTACTGCCACCGGTACCAGGTGTTGCAGCAGAAGAAGGTGGCAGCACAGTCGGAAGCAGAGTGGGGGGAGGGACAAGGACCTTGGGGGTTATTAGAGAGACTAAAATCAAAACTTACACAGGGCGGTGTAATAAGTTAGTAAGATTAATAATCTAGTTACACTAAACTAAATTTAATTGTTATGGTGTGACTATATTTACCTGGTTAGAGAAGCACCTGCTGCATGCATGTTATGAAACATGATGCGCACTGTTTGGGTGTTTTTGTTAATGTGAGCTTTGATGAACAGGCAATTTTACCTTACGATCAAAATAATGCCAATTCTACTCAGAGAAACAGACCTGTTGACTTGATGACCAAATGAGAGATCCAGGCTGGAGTTAAACCCATCTCATCCAGTCGCAAATGTGATCTCAATCCTCCCATTTCCACTCTACAATTGGGAGAAGAAGCTCAAAATTATGTGTATATGTGTGTATATACACTCAACAAAAATATAAACGCAACACTTTTGTTTTTGCTCCCAGTTTTCATGAGATGGACTCAAAGATCTAAAATTCATTCCAGATAAACAATATTACCATTTCTTTCAAATGTTGTTCACAAATCTGTCTAAATGTGTGATAGTGAGCACTTCTGCTTTGCTGAGATAATACATCCCACCTCACAGGTGTGTCACATCAAGATGCTGATCTGACATCATGATTAGTACACAGGTGTACCTTATACTGCCCACAATAAAAGGCCACTCTGAAATGTGCAGTTTTGTCTCACAGCAAAATGCCACAGATGTCGCAAGCATTGAGGGAGCGTGCAATTGGCATGCTGACAGCAGGAATGTCAACCAGATCTGTTGCTTGTGCATTGAATGTTCATTTCTCCACCATAAGCCGTCTCCAAAGGCGTTTCAGAGAATATGGCAGTACATCCAACCGGCCTCACAACCGCAGACCACGTGTAACCACACCAGCCCAGGACCTCCACATCCAGCAGGTTCACCTCCAAGATCGTCTGAGACCAGCCACTCAGACAGCTGCTGAAACAATTGGTTTGCATAACCAAAGAATTTATGCACAAACTGTCAGAACACAATTCTTGGAAGCTGAAAATGTCCCAGTTCTTGCATGGCCAGCATACTCACCGGACATGTCACCCATTGAGCATGTTTGGGATGTGCTTGACCGGCGTATACGACAGCGTGTACCAGTTCCCACTAATATCCAGCAACTTCGCACAGCCATTGAAGAGGAGTGGACCAACATTCCACACGCCACAATTGACAATCTGATAAACTCTATGTGAAGAAGATGTGTTGCACTGCATGAGGCAAATGGTGGTCACACCAGATACTGACTGGTTCTGAGTCCCCAGACCCCCAATAAAGCAAAAAAAAAAATGCCGTTCCAGGGTGGCCTTTTATTGTGGACTGTCTAAGGCACATCTGTGCACTAATCATGGTGTCTGATGAGCATCTTGATGTGTCACACCTGTGAGGTGGGATGTATTATCTCAGCAAAGCAGAAGTGCTCACTATCAAACATTTAGACAGATTTGTGAACAATGTTTGAGAGAAATTGTAATATTGTGTATCTGGAATGACTTTTAGATCTTTAAGTCCATCTCATGAAAAATGGGAGCAAAAACAAAAGTGTTGCGTTTATATAATTGTTGAGTATATATGCAATTAATATAACACAAATTGCTAATAGAACTGTCTACCAAATAACGCCAGATATTACTGAAAAACATACTTTTTAGCCTTACTAAGTTTAGCAAATCAACTAAAAAAAAATGTTAAACACAGTATGTTAATGAAACAGCGACACCTTGTGGACAAAGTAGAAAGGGCACCCGTGGAAGGGAAACTAAATGGATGCACCAAAAAGTACAAGAAATCAAACAAAAACCATACCTGCAGAAGACACAAAACACACCATTTGCCCTCAGCACCTCACTCTGCACATCAGCTCCTAAACAACAGATGTTAAAAAGTAAATAAAACTGAAAATCTGCTCTACATTAAAACATAACTTCTGGCGGGACGCGGTATGGGGGATCGCGCCTAAAAAGTTACATGAAAACATCGTTAAACTCTAAATTAAACTGTTCAAAACGGCACCAAAACAACAGGATAATGTTATATTATAAACAGGCAGCACTACACACCAAGAGTTACGGTTTATATAGCTTATTTTATAATATAAACAGCAGAATGATATCGTTACATCTTCACATACAACTTACCCTCAGTAATGCGGACTACCACTGTGAGGGGCAGAGAGGAGGAGCTACGGAAACTGAGGAGGTACATAAAGCATGAAAGGCAAAAATGGCATTTTCTGCAGGTGAAATAAAATAACTCCAAATAAACACAAGTAATTGATAAAATTCACAAATACTCAATAAAACATTCAAAGAAAATTAATACAAATTCTCAAAATAAATTGTAAAAATATATAGAAAATAAAATGCATTTTTAACAATGAATACACAAAGCTAAATTTGCTAGAGATAAACCTAGTTTAACTATTTTTTTATAAGTGTTTTGAATTATACTTACAGTCCCTTACCCCAATAGAAAACAAGAAAGCAAACAAAAATATATTTGTGAAATGTATAACATTGGCAGGTGATTAGCTGTCATTATGTTGGCATTATTTTCACAGTTTCTACATTTTTTTATTATTACTTATTTATTAATATGGATGTTTATTTATTTGTTTGTATCTATTTTGTTGGATTTTTTTTCTTTATTTATTATGTTGTGGTTGTTTTAATTTTTTCTGTTGTTAATCAGTCAATGTTTATATACCCTGGCTTTCTGCTTCTGTTCCTCAAGAAAAGTGTTATTGTCTATGAATTATGAATGAAAAATATAAATAGATGGACTCTGAAGTCCGATTGGTTGACGGGAGATGGGGCGGGGTTTAAAAAGATGGAGGACGGCGTCCGATTGGCCATCCGAAAAATGGAGCTCTGAAGCGGGCCACGGGATTGGCTCTGGAAAGATGGAGGCAGCGCAAAATCCTATCTGCCCCCAATGTTTATTATTTATGCTAAACGTATCACCGTGGGCCTTTGAGTATTGTAATGTCCCCTGTATGTGTAAACATATTACAGTTTTGTCAATAAAGCTCCCTTGAAACTTTGAATTGATCACCTGTCTGTGTGTGTAAAGCTTACGTCACATTTCCGCCTATAAACCGTGCAGCCGCTCCTCATCCCGGGTCAGTGGTGAAGGCGATCAGGAGAAAGCCTCTCCCGTCCCACTCTGCACTTCTCTGTTGTGTCGCAATCCTCACAGAAGACCACCATGCTGAAAGCTTTCCTCCTTCTGGCGTCTCTTCTCTTTCTCTCTGTTGCTGCAGGAGGAAGCTGTAAGTAAAAATCCTCCCTCTGACTGCACTGAAAAATCAACCAAATGTTTTATTCTGTACCTGCAGGAAAAGACCAAATTTACTTTTCCTATATCTTACTGACTTTGGCTACAGTTTATATGCAATGTGAAAGTGCGTGAATCGACTTACCATCTTTACATTACCCTACAATTGCTTATTATATCGACCTATGTCTTGTTTAACCTTTCACCCAAAGAGTGAATACAGGTTAATCATGTGTCCAAAGGTGAATATGGCAAAAGGCACAAGATGGGTGTGTATGGAGGTAAATCCAGGCCAAACGAGTTTGTTTGAAAATAAAAAATACTGAAATAACAAAATTGAAATTTCAATTTTTGTTCTTGATTTAAAAAAAATACTTAATTGAATTAATATTAAGTGTAATTTTCAGTTTAAAAAAACTTCTGATTCAGCTCTGTAATTATTTTGCTAACATAAAATTATCAAATAAAATTATTGCCTAACTACGGAAGCGTATTACTGCCACCCTATATGCCACCCTATATAAATAAAAACTGATCAGTAACACGTTAAAACATGTTATGTTTATTGTTAGAACAATATATTTTCACGTTATAACGTCATAATCTTTATTGTAAGAACGTTAAAAGTTTCATGTAATAACGTGATGGTTTGTTATATTGTAAAAACAAGATAATTTTATTATAATAATGTGATAGTTATATTGTATTAAATTATCACGTTTTTATAATATCATAATCACGCTTATACAATATAATTATCACATTATTACAATATAAATTATCACGTTTCTACAATATAACAAACTATCACATTATAACATGAAACGTTTCAAGTTCTTACAATAAAGATTATCATGTTATAACGTAAAAATATATTGTTCTTACAGTAAACAAAACACGTTATAATGTGTTCTGATCAATTTTTATTTATATAGAGTGGCAGTAGTACACTTCCGTACCTAATTTATGTCACAGCCTCCAAAATGTTGACCAGAAACATAAAGGGCACCACACAAAGAACACAGTTGAATTTTTTTCTTTTAATTTGAGTAAAATGTTCAAATGAGAAGTAAACTAGGTGAACCAAAATGGGCTGGAAGTGTCGGCAAAAAGAACAAAACAGGAGAAATGATCAGGCCAAATCATGAGGGGTTGTCACATCTTACATATCTCTGCGTGAGCTTCAAAAAAATACCAACTAATCCAAAGAAAAATCAAAACTGAGAAAACAGGCCTACCAACAATCTCCAGTCCAAACTAAAATAACAAAACCCTGCAACCTAGTGTTGCTGTGGAACAAGAGAGGGGAAAGGAGAAACTATAATACCTGTTAATCCAGAAAAAAACAGAAAAGGAGGAGTGCACAGAAGTCTCCTGCTTCTCCAGTTGGTGTGTGTGCCAAACTCTGCTCCTCTCTCAGCTCCTCTAAATACCCCTCCCCATCGCTGAGTGCAGATTGCTGTCAGGTGTGCAGCTGAGGAGAGGAAGGAGGGGTACCAGGGAGAGACAGAAAGAGGAGCATGGCCAAACGCAAGGGTGTACGTTTGTTTTTAAAAGTGTAAACAAACCAAAAGCACTGAAATTTTCTTTGTGTGGGATTTAAAGGTTTAAAAAGAAAAAATCCATTATTATCATCATTATTATGATTATTATTATTACCCCTCTTTATTCATCAAAATAACAGAGTCAGATGAAATATGGCCAACTTTAATTAATGTTTGATTGCTATTGAATTGGCCAACATTTCTGTCTTTTCTAATTGACTATTAACTTTTTAAAATCTCACACCAAAAAAATACCTGTTTTTTTTTTTGTTTGTTTCTCATTTTATCTGTTTCCTGAAATGTTGAAGTAATCAAAAAAATGATTTTATTCATTCTGTTTTTCAAAAAATAAATAACCCCGGAATTTATTGATGACCTCTGCCAAACAGTTGAGGTAGTTAAAGGGTTAATTGCTGCAAGACTGATACTCAATATTCAGAAAACCAATCTCTTTATTTAAGTACTTGAACATAGGGCTGGGAGATTTGGCCTAGTATTAAAATCCCCAATTTTTTCCCACAACACTCAATTTACGATTTTAATTGATTTTACCCTCCCTAAAAGAAACAAAACTCCCAGTGACAAAAAAATGAGACAAATCAAGTTTTGCCTTTATGTTGTCTAAATGTTTCCCTCTTAAAGTCAAAGTCTAGGTCATAAAAGGTTGATTATGTAGCATAAACGTAGGCAGGTTTGTCCACATAAACACTAAAAGGCTGAGGTATTTTTACAGAATTAGCATGAAACTCTCTGATCAATATTTAATCTACTTAAATAACAAATACAAACCTACAAAAGTGCTTGTGCAAACCCTACAAGGCCGACCATCATGAAAATTGTAATTTAAAAAAAAAATTGCAACTACTTACAATTGGACTAAGGCAAGAAAAAAAATCTAGATTTTTAATTTTTTAAATCTTCTGCAGATATAATTCGAATTAATCGATTTAATCGATTTTTTCCCCAGCTCTACTTGGACATAAAATTATCTTTAGAATAATTACAAGAAAAAACTTAACTCAAATACAAAACAGCCTCTTCCTTTAAATTGAAATGCAGTTATAATCTGTGGAGAAAACAATTAAAAACAAAATGGCCAGTTGTATTTTATGATGTATTGTTATTTGAACATGCAGCCCCACACGCAGTTTAATTTATCTCCAAAACTGTGAGCTCACAGGTGATGGCATTAGATTTGTGGTGAAAAGATACAAATATGACACTATGTGGTTGCTGCTTTGGAAACTCCTGATCTCCAGAAAATGTAAAACATTTCTCTAAACTACTGACCAAACATTATACTTCAGATAGCTGATGCTTTTAAAATAATTAAAATTGTTGTAAAATAAAATTTATACTGTAGAGTTTTTTTTATTACAGAAGGATATTTTACACACTAATGTTTTTTTTCTCCACAATAATCATTTAACGGAACACACAGCTGCTCACCTCCTTCCTCAGGGAGTATCTGAGAAACTCATGGAGAAAACAGTAAAACTACAAAAACACAGCGCGCCAGCCCACAAAAAAATGCCACCACAAAGATCGCCCAACCCACCTGTTGAGAACCACACTTTTTTTTAATAATTACTTTATATTGTACTGCAGATTATTCATTTCAGGAGCATTGTTCAGGAAAAATGCCTGAAAAATGCCCAAAAAATGCACAATAATAGCACTAGAATTTTGACTAGAAAGTCCGGGCATTGTGTACCTTTATATTTCTTTGTATAGGAGAAAAGCAGATTTCCACACTTTTGTCAGGTAAGAAGAGTTTATTGAAATGCATTTTTTAAGGCCTGAAGCCAGAAAATGCGTTTCTGTAAAATATGACAACAGATAGAAATGGACAATAAAGACAATAACAGACAAGCAGTTACTCAAGGAGATGAGTTCCTAGCTGTATTTTTTTTTCCAGTTTTTTTCCAGTGGAGACAGAAGTTACAGGGTTGAGGAGCAACTGCAAGGCTGCAAAACTGGGTGTAGTGCAATGCAAGCTGGAAAAAAAAATCAGTGAGCATCCTTTTAGCTGCATTTTGTATCACCTGTGTAAATACAGTTACAGTAGTCGAGCACAGATGATGCCCAATCATGGACAAGCATCTGCGACTCACTTTTTGACAAAACAAGGTTGAGTTTAGAAATGTTCCCCAAGTGATTAAAGTAGAGCAACCAAACTGTTTACTTGTTTTTCTGGGCTTAGAGCCTGACCCAGACAGGAGCCAAGGTTACACGATGCAGGTTTACCAACAGCAAAAACAGATCTAGAAGCTTATCAGATTTGGCAAAACCTTATTAGTATCAGGAATCAGAACCTTTGTCACTGCAGAAATAAGATGACATATGATCAGGCTTTAAAACATTATTCACATTCAAGTATTACAGACAATTTAAAGACATCTGAGAAAAGACATATCGAGCTGAACATCTGCATAAAAATGGCTGGATGCATATTTAAAATTTGTTATAAGATACTCTTGAGGGAGCTGATACAAGAAGAATAATCCAGGGCTAAGGACAGATCTTTGCGGGATACCATAAGACAGGGTTTAAACTGAATGTTCATTTATCCACCAATAATGTACATGGCAGAAATGTGCCAAAAATAATTTGGAAATTCAGATTCCATTTGTCATGAAAGGCCAACAGGGCTCTGTGATATGAAAAAAATATTTTTTTGACCCAAACTCAGGACAGTCATTTGGGTCAAAAAGAGAATTGTTCAATTAAACATTAATGTTGATTTTTGATCATGTGTCTGCTGACAGGTAAAATCACATTTAATATGTGATATAAGGCATTTAATTTGCTGACCAAGATCAAGGTTCATTGTTTCTATTGTCTTCAAGCAGGTGCTGCTATTTGTTCACTTAAGTGCCCCAAGAAAAACACCTTTAACACTATCAGAGTCCATTAGGGGATTTAAACAATAATGCTGATAAACCTTATTTATATAGCACTTTTAAAAACAGATTTTTACAAAGTGCTTGGACAAACATGCAGGACCATATAGACAGCAAAGAACAAGAACTCAATCACAAAGGGAACAAACAAACAACAAAGGTCAACTTAAATCAAAGACCATTTCAGACATACACAAAAGGCAAAATGGAATTGAGAAAGTTTCCCAAAACATGAAGGACAACTTAAAACCCAAAAAGCAGGTACAACAATACAGGCCCAGTCACTGAACTCGGAAACAGAAGAGGTCCTGACCCCATAGGGCCAGAAACTCAGAGGAAAACCACACCAACGAGCACGGGCCCACACCACGCAGCAACACAAAAGAAGCAGTAATGACTATAAGTTTGACTACACCCCTGAAGGTGCAAACAAACATGCACAGGTACAGTCCCCATGACTCAAGGCCCTTTCCATACTTCATTAGAGCCCAGACAATACAGGAACACTGCTACATAAACTGAGACCACGGGGACCAAAATAAAAGCTTAAAACATAAAATAAGAGAAAAAAGGCAATAAAAAGAGGGTGAAAGCAGAAAACAGGATAACAAATATAGAAAGACAATAATAATAGAATTTAAAACATGATTAGGGATAATAAAATAGCACAGGCATGAGTAAGAGAAAAAGAAATTAGAAACATAAGTTGAAGAGGTATCTTCAAAAAGAGTGAGATTATAACATAAGGTGAAGCAAAAATAACACACAGTCTTAATTAAAAGTAAAAACAGATGCCAGTCTGTTAACATAACATAGAAGACATCAGTAAAAGAGAAAGGAGCTAAAATGACAAGAGCAATTCTAGCAAATTAAAGGCTGTGAGCATTAATGCATTTTGTTAAGCTGACAAAGCACAAATAATAAAATTCAAACCTTTTTAAGTCCAAAACTAATATTGTCTGTTATAACTGACATACCAGAATCTGAATGTGGCAACTTTCTTGACACAATATGATTGTTGCAGCTTTTTGTAGAAAGATGTCAAATCAAAGCCATGACTCTGACTCAGCTTCTCTATCCAACAGCACCTGAAGTCCATACAGCACTAGGAGGTCTTAGAGGTGAGTATGTGAGTGTTAAGGGGAAGGAGTCTGGGGTCCATGCCTACCTGGGCGTCCCCTTTGCAAAGCCACCTGTGGGCCCTGCTCTGAGACTGGCTGCCCCTCAGCCTGTTGAGGCATGGGGAGGAGTGAGAGATGCCACCCAGCAGCCATTCATGTAAGTGACTGATGAAGTTATCACACTGATACACCATGTCTTAATATGATGTCTATAAAGTAACCTGAACCTGTCTGTTCAACAGGTGTATTCAACATAGACCGCTTGCTTTGGATCTGCTTGAAAAACTTGACATGAAGGTGGAAATCCCGGATGTTTCTGAGGATTGTCTTTATCTGAACATTTACACTCCTGCAAACAGAGCAAACAATGCCAGACTTCCGGTAAGAACTTTTCACACAGTTACAGACATCAAACTCTTGACAAAGTTCTCGGTGAAGTTTGTTTGATTTAGTGGAATCCTTAAAAAAGTTTCACTGATAATGTTCAGATTTTAACTCAGACTGCTTATCATTACTTCTACACCCAAGAGAAACCAAAGTTTTTGTTTCTACCCTGCAGTTGATGTCCTAATAAAATTCAAATAAATTTCTCCCTTCTGTGTAAGAAGCAAACAAAGTCTTTTATCCTCTCAGGTTATGGTCTGGATCCATGGTGGAGGTTTTGCTATGGGATCAGCATCTATGGCTGACGGCTCTGCACTGGCTGCATACCAGGATGTGGTTGTGGTTGTGATCCAGTACCGCTTGGGAGTGCTGGGCTTTCTCAGGTAAAAAGACCGGGGTGGAGTTATTTTTTTCATGTTATGATTTTTTAAGTGTATTTTCATCTGATAACATTCATGTGACATCAAACACTTCTGCAAAACTCCCCTGGTGGACATGAAATGCTTCCCTCTGATTTGTGTGGATAAACTGACAGACTCAGTTTTACACATTTCAACCTGATTACTGTGCATTTTATTTGAATGAAAGAAGTAGTTTTTATGTGATTTACACCGTGATGAAGAGAATAGACCCTGCATCATGTTTCAACGAAAACCCAGAGCAAATAGAGTGGATGAATGCTTTAACAGCTCTACAATATCTGTAAGTTACAAAGACTTAAGTAACAATCAGATAACTCTTTGTCCTAACATAAAACTTTGAGTGAGCATTACTGCATTTGCTTAAAATTTTGCCCCAAAATCCTCACTGAAAGTTACAGCTGCAGTCACCTTGATGTAATCAATAAACAGCACAAACAAAGCAGAATGTGGCTTGGCATTGTCTTGCTGAAATAAGCAGGGGCGTCCATAAAAAAGACGTTGCTTGGATGGCAACATGTGTTGCTCCAAAACCTGTATGTACCTTTCAGCATTAATGGTGCCTTCACAGATGTGTAAGTTACCCATGCCTTGGGCACTAATACACCCCCATACCATCACAGATGCTGGCTTTTGAACGTTGGGCCTATAACAGTCCGGATGGTTCTTTTCCTCTTTGGTGCAGAGGACACGACGACCACAGTTTCTAATGACAATTTGAAATGTGGACTGGTCAGACCACAGAACACTTTTCCACTTTGCATCAGTCCATCTTAGATGAGCTCGGGCACCGAGACATTTCTGGGTCTGGGTGTTGTTGATAAATGGCTTTGGCTTTGCATAGTAGAGTTTTAACTTGCACTTACAGATGCAGCGACAGTGGCGGCGCCAGGCAATTTACAGTGGGGGTGCTTCAGGGTGCTTTGTTATTCAATGGGGATGCTAGCACAACGTCGGGGGGGGGGGGGGGGGGGCTGACAAACCCGAACACAAAACCATGCACATTGAGGGATAGATCGACAGAGCAGGACCTGCAGCCTGCCAGAACGTGTGTAAGAGAGTGAGAGAGAGAGCGAGAGAGAGAGAAATGAGAGACAAAGAGAGAGAGAGAGACAGAGAGAGAGAGAGAGCGTGTGAAAATATTAAACGGGCCACTAATTGTGCTCGGCATTACAAAACAACAGAATACTACTTACTCTTCTTCCTCCGGCTCCGAGTCCGACTGTGTCTGTGACTCCAGATTGCCATTAACATCCACATTCCTGTTTTGTTGACCCTCCTGTACGACACGAGGCCCCCTGACCAAGTAACGGTCCATGCTTTTCCTCAAACAAACCGCCCGGCGCCCACCACTAAAGCCATCCGTTCAAAGCATGTGATGTCACAGGTGCTGCGTTCAGGTACCGTAGGTTATGTAAGGTGACAAGTCAGCTCGCTAATCATTTGCCTATTAATAAATATGATATTAAAGAAATTATCACCAAATAATGACACAGATTTGAAATAAAATAATTTTAATATTTAACTGTTTAAAAATACATTTTGGTTGAGCATTTCTTGGGGGTGCTACGGGGGTGCTGTGGACTTTCTTGGGGGTGCTGAAGCACCCCCATGCCCCCCCCCCCGGCGCCGCCTATGTGCAGCGACGAACTGTAGTTACTGACAGTGGTTTTCTGAAGTGTTCCTGAGCCCATGTGGTGATATCCTTTACACGGTGATGCCGCTTTTTGATGTAGTACCACCTGAGGGGTCGAAGGTCACGGGCATTCAATGTTGGTTTTCGGCCTTGCCGCTTCCGTGCAGTAATTTCTCCAGATTTTCTGAACCTTTTGATGATATTACGGAGCGTAAATGATGAAATCCCTAAATTCCTTGCAATAGCTGGTTGAGAAATGTTGTTCTTAAACTGCTGGACGATTTGCTCACGCATTTGACAGACTTCTTATATTGAAGTGCATCAGACAGAGGCCATTCCTAGATTTAAAAGCAGACTGATTAAAGGGTGGTGGTCCTGAGTTGTGTTTTATTTGTGGAGGTAAAGCTTGCTTGAGCAACAGGCTTTACAGTGATTAGAATTTCTGAATTATGACCTGTACAGTAATTAGGTTTATGATGTTTATGATGGCTATTTCTGACTGGAAAGTTATGAGCAGGAAGAGTGTCATTAAACAGAGGATGAGGTGTGTTGACTGTCATAACTTCATACAGTGAGTGATTCACAGAAGTGTAGTGTCAGCTCTGTGTTCATTGATAAAAGATCCTGAGAGGTTTTGTGGAAGACCATTGTGTTTGAAGATGTCATGGGGCCTCATTCATAAAACATAGTGTAGGATCCTTTCTAAAAGTGAACATGCGCCCAAAAGCTGAAAAAAAATCGGATTTATAAAACCATGCATGCACAGACTTTTCCCTTTATTAATCACAGTCCACTTGAAAAGTGGCACAGGTGGATTTACCTCACATCCCGTCCTCTGCACAGCCACATGAATGGTCAATGCAAAGTACACCTTTGTGCCTCTTTCCATCCACGTTTTAAACGCCGAGGAGAAGAGGAGATAATCACACCATCAACTTAACCGATGTCATTTCCCCTTACTCGTTGGTAATGTTAACTGTGCTTTTTACTATGCAGCTACTGTATATTTGCTGTCATTTGTCCTTTACTTGTTTGGAATGTTAACCGTGTTTTTTGATAGGCAGCTACTGTATATTTGCTGACCAGTAGTCTGTCCTTTCTCTTTTACTTGCTTGTAATGTTAACCGTGCTTTTTAATAGGCAGCTACTGTATATTTGCTGACCAGTAGTCTGTCATTTGTCCTTTACTTATTTGGAATGTTAACCATGTTTTTTGATAGGCAGCTACTGTATATTTGCTGACCAGTAGCCTGTTCCTTCTCTTTTACTTGTCTGTAATGTTAACCGTGCGCTTGGTCACGCAGCTACTGTATATTTGCTGACCAGCAGTCTGTCATTTGCTGTCCTTCTCCTTGATCAGGAGCACAGCTTGGTTTGATAATTCCACCTTGTTAATCTGCTTTTTTGTACTGGAACTAACTGTGCACCAATGTCTATACTGCTCATATTATCATGTATGTTTTTTATGTTGTTATGTCTGAATGTGAATCCGCTGCAAACCAAATCACCCTTCAAGGGACAAATGAATAAAATGAACTATGAATTATGAACTATCATGAATATTTTTGCATTACCCAGCCTGCTGCAGGCTCAAGGATGCTGATAGCCAATTGGTAAATTTTGTGTGTTGCATGCAAAGACAATGTTGTCCTTAATGTTGGCAGCCCACCCTGGGGTTCCTTTGCACACACTTCAGCTCCAGTGTTTTTCAGTTTCTAATAAGATCCACCGTCCTATTCTTCAAAAAGAAGAAATGAAACCCGAGAAATAAATCTTAAAAGAACAACAGGTCAGCTACCATGTTAATTGCATTGTTATACCATTATTTTAACTTTTTCCAAGCTCCTCAGATTACTATATTTCTGAACTTGATACAGCAGCAGTTGAGCAGATTGGAGTTCATTTTAGTCAGGACTCTTGTGTTCATGAAATCTGTTTTACGACTTCAATCCAGGGCTTTGGTTAATCAAAAATTTAAACATGTTTTTTTTCTAAACATGTCTTGGCTGTTAAACAGGCTAAAATGTTTTTTAACCACTGTGCAGTGGCACACTAGTGTGCCGTGAGAGGCAGTCAGGTGTGCAGAAATGATCCAATTTCACTTAATTGGTCCAAAAAATAATTATTTGCACTTATCTGCATATAATATGCCAGTGCTTGTGTGTGAAATGCAATCACCTTAAGTTCAGTTACCTGGCAGAGCTTTTCAGTTACAATACAAGAACTGACAATAAACAGTGAACCTTCTCAACATGAATATATCATGTAGAGCTCTGTCTCGATCGCCCCCCAACATATTGTGCCACCACGGAGCTAAGGCAGTTGTGATTGGATGTCGCTCTTATGTCCCTCCAATATATTCCGAACGTGTCTCTACTTTCTAAATGACGAAATTAGGTCTGATTGGATTAAATCTCTGTCAAATATTTTGGTCTAGTTTGTAATTATTGATGAAAATGTCAGTTGATTTAGTTTTGATTTTTGTCCATGTGCACTTTTTTTTTCTATTAGATAAAGTGTAGTTTTCCTCAGGGGAAAAAGGTTGTTTACAAAAGCAAAAATAATTAGTCAACAAAATTAACACTGCAACCAAGGTCATTTTAGTCCTCCCAAGTATGTTTTCAGATTATGCGAGAAATTGTTCTGTGCATTCAGAAAAACTCATGCAGGAGAACATGCTAACTCCTCACAAAAGGCCTCAGTCATTATCAGGGAGTTAAAGCAGGAACATTTTTGCAGTGAGGCTGCACCACCATGCAGCCCTCTAGTTTTTCTGGATGTTAAAAATGAACACAAACCTGTAGACCCATGTAAAGCTGTCACACTCTCCTGTCATCTGAAGTGAACACAGCCTAAAATACTTAAATTATATTCTCTGTCCAGCACTGGAGATGAACATCTGTCTGGGAACTTTGGCCTCCTGGACCAGGTACAAGCTCTGAGGTGGATCCAGGAGCACATTCACAACTTTGGTGGCAACCCAAATTCAGTTACCATATTTGGGGAGTCTGCTGGTGGAATAAGCGTGTCCCTTCAGGTATGAATGAGAAACACAATAAAACTCGGTTTTTTGACAGTTTTTTGTTGTTGTTGTTGTTTCTAAGTGACCCATTGACCCAGAAGTTATTTTTTGTGTCAATCAACAGCTTCTCTCACCTTTGACTAAAGGACTTTTCCATCATGCCATTGCTGAAAGTGGCACTGCTCCAATAAATGTACTGGTGGCAAATGATCCTCTACCAATGGCGCAGGTAGGTTATTTGCACGATATTAAGTTTATCACGACTCAACCTGTGTGTTGACCTTATCTGTTGAGGTAACAGTTACATTTTCTCTTTAGGTAACTGCAAACTTGTCTGGCTGTAGTATTGAGAGCACAGAGAAGATCGCTGACTGCATGAAAAACATTGATATTGAAACTCTCGTGCTACTTACAGGGGTGAGTTTTTGAAAGAAAGACTGCACTGTGGTCCATGTAACGTCTTTATTAAAATGTTCCTTTACATTTTTGTTCTCTTGAGGATGAAAGAGTAAGACTAACTGCAAACACTGATGGACACTTCTTGACCAAATCTGTGGATGAGCTGTTCAGCAACCATGAAATTCTCAGAATTCCCTTCATGACTGGAGTTAATAATCACGAAGGGGGCCACATGATTCCTGATGTAAGTCGCTCCACTAGATGGTCTCCAAAACTACAATATGACAAACTGATAAGTGATTTACATTTGAGCCTGTTTAACAATTTTTTTTCAACTTTGGTGCTTGTCTGAAATGTTAATCTCAAATGTGTCTCTCTTCAGATGCTTCTTCCTAAAAACTGGGCAGAGGGGCTGGATCTGGAGTCTATCATGGGCATGCTATCTCTGTTTTTCCCTGATCCTACCATCTTAAATCTGGTGATCGAGGAATACATGGGAAATGGAAAGGATCCTGTGCGAAACAGAGATGGATATACTGAGCTGCTTGGAGATACAATGTTTACATTTCCTGCCATCAGGACTGCCAGAGCTCACAGAGGTATTTAACAATATGAAAAAGTTTATGGTCTCTCTAAGGATGAAACCATCCCTAAAAAATTAAATCAGGTTGGGCTGCCTACAGTGTAGTATTTGTAATAGCCAGTAAGAGGGAGCACTGTTACTGTTATTATTTTCCTTTCTCAAAAAGGGAAAAAAACTAAAAATAGGTTTACCAAATTGATTTATTGCCATTTTGAGTTGATTTTTTATTTTTATTTATGAAAATCAAAGTGTTTCAAATGAAGGATGATTATTTCTCTGTAAGCACATATCCCTCTAAAGTTTCCATAAGCTTAAGCTTGTTTGAGGAAACAGGAGCACTCTGAGACAACCCACCCATGCACAGGAAACTAGTAGAAAGAACTTAGAAAGGCTCCACCCAACCATGGAGTGAAACCAGCAACCTTCTTTCTTTAAAGCAACTGCATAGAACCACCCCCTCCCTACGCCACTCATCATTAGCCAAGATGGTTAAAATGGGTAAATTCAATAGGGTGCTGCCAGCCTTGAGAATAAAAATCTGTCCTACTTATGTTCACATTTCTGGAATCAAGTGAGATATCTCTGTTCTTATTCTAGATGCTGGAGCACCTGTTTATCTCTATGAGTACCAGTATCCTCCACAGTTCATGCAGAAGAAAAGGCCAAGCTTTGTTAAGGCTGACCATGCAGATGAAATCTTTACAGTAATGGGATTGTGTTTCACCACTAAACATGTCCAGATACAAGGTTGAGTATTATGAAGACTTTTTCAACTTAAGATATATTGTTCCTCTGTGTTCAAGTGTTAAACCAGTCCATGTTTGCTTTAGCATCCTGCAGTAAAGAAGAGGAAGAGTTCAGCAAAATCATAATGAGCTACTGGGGCAACTTTGCTCGCACAGGGTAAGGACCAGCCCTCACTGGAGACACTAATGCACATTTAGATTAACAAAATTGTTACTAACTTGTGTGCATGTGTGTTTAGGTCTCCTAATGGGGAAGGTCTGGTTCACTGGCCAAAGTACGGAGCAGAAGAAAAATACTTGGCACTGGATTTGAAGGAGCAAAAAGTTGGTCAACACTTGAAGAATAACCAGTTCATCTTCTTTACCCAGACCATCCCAGAGAAGATGCAGCAGCAGAAGGAAAAAGCAGAACATGGTGAGCTGTAAAACTGTCTCCTCTTATTTCTGTGCCTCTGCAGTTACATACTGATTTCAGATTTAAACACCAAAAAGCCAGTGGCAAATCCATTTGACATACTTGAGGACTTTTGAAACACAAAGTAAAACAAAAACAATTTATAGGGTGTGATATCTGGTAAATTTGCTCTTTTTCAAAAGAGGTTCTTTTAAAGATTAACATCAATTAAAGGAGATTTCAGAATGCACTGTTGATAGGTTTAAATCACACGACCAGCAGTAATGCAAGGCAGAGAGTCAGTGGCAAATGATTTCTGTCTGGAGCACATTTTTATTACATGTTTACACTCCATGAAAACTACATATCATTGGCCTTTTTACCCGTGTCAAGCACCTGAGACACAATTTAAATCACCCAAACATTTGCCAGAGCATCACTTCAGGTATGTAATATATATATATATATATATACATATATATATATATATATATATATATATATATATATATATATATATATATATATATATATATATATATATATATATATATATATATATATATATATATATATATATATATATATATATATATATACATATATATATATATATATATATATATATATATATATACATATATATGTATATACACATATATATACACATATATATATAGGCAAGGCAAGTCTATTTGTGGAGCAAAATTCATACACAAGGCAATTCAAAGTGCTTTATAGAAGAAGAAAAAAACATTAAACTCACAATACAACATTAAAACAACAATAATCATTATAAAATTAACTTTAAAAGAAGATTGCAGATTGGCTCATATGCACAGTTAAACAGAGCTGTTTTGAGTCTAGTTTTGAACTTTACCAAAGTCGAGGCCTGTCTCACATCTTCAGAAAGACTGTTCCAGATTTTAGCTGCATTAAACTGGAACCCTGATTCCCCATGTTTAGTCCTGACTCTGGGCACCAGCAGAAGGCCGGCTCCTGAGGTTCTCAGAGTCCAAGATGGTTCATATGGCACTAACATGTCAGAGATGGACTTTGGTGCTAGGCCGTGAAGAGACCTGTAGACAAGCAGAGCTGTTTTAAAGTCTGTTCTCTGAACCAGGTAGCCAGTGTAGGGACCTGAGCACAGGACTAATGTGTGTTCGTACTTCCTGGTTTTGGTCAGGACCCGAGCAGCAGCGTTCTGGATGTACTGCAGCTCTTACAGCTCGTTTGGAGAGGCCAGTAAGCAGGCCGTTACAGTAGTCTAACCTACAAGAGACAAATGCATGGATAAGTATCTCTAGGTCAAGTTTAGACACTATACCTCTGATTTTGGCGATGTTTTTTAGATGGTAAAAGGCTGCTGATGTTATTGATTTTATATGGCTACCAAAGTTCAAGTCTGAGTCCATTATTACCCCGAGATTTCTAACCTGATTCATAGATTTTAGAGAGAGAGACTGGAGGTGACTCCTGACACTTTCTCTTTGTTTCTGTGGACCAAACACGATGACTTCAGTCTTGTCTGAATTTAGCTGGAGAAAGTTTTTCTGCATCCACACACTGACCTGTTGGATGCAGTGACAAAGTGAATCCCCTTGTCCATAATCACCTGCTGTCAGTGAGACATAGATCTGAGTGTCGTCTGCATAACTGTGGTAGGACACATTAGTTCTTTGTATTAACTGGCTTAAAGGCAGCACGTAGAGATTGAACAGGAGGGGTCCCAGGATTGACCCCTGGGGCACCCCACAAGTCAAGGCCATGTGGTCTGAGACACAGTTACCAATTTCTACAAAGTACTTCCTGTCTTCTAGATAGGACTTCAACCAATGTAGGGCAGTCCCCCAGATGCCCATCCAGTCCTCTGGTCTCTGTAAGAGGGTCTCAGATCTAGCAGGACTAAGACTGAGACTTTGCCTGCGTCAGTGTTCAGGCAGATGTCATTTGTCACCTTGATAAGAGCGGTCTCAGTGCTGTGATGGGATCTAAAACCAGACTGGAAAACATCAAATGAGTTGTTCATTAGGAGAAAGTCAGTAAGCTGTTGGTTAACAACTTTTTCAAGAACTTTGCCTAAAGACAGCAGATTTGAGATGAGCCAGTAGTTGTTCAGTACTGTGGCATCAAAGCTGCTTGACATATTATAATATTGTAGAGTCCTTTCCCTTACACCACTTCTATGATGAAAATCCACAGATATTTGGGCAGTTTTATGTAATTTTAGTGCAGTTTAGGGATGGGACGATACACTTAAACTCACGATACGCTGCACCTCGATATGCCCAGAACACGATACAATACGTCACGATACAATATCGAAAAAAGAAAACTCATTACTGTGTAATAACAACTTGTTTATTTTTGTTTGAGTTGCACACAGGAAAATACAAGGCCTAACAGGCCAAACACAAACAATAACACTCTCTCTAACCTTAGAGAGGTTAGAGAGAGTGTATGCTAACAAGCGGTAGGCTCGTTTTCGCCGGGGTCATCTTCACTTTTTTATGGTGACGCTGAAGGTGGTGGTTCATTTTTGTTGTGTTGGAGGCGGTGTACGGAATGACAGCATAGCAAAGTTTACACACCGTCTTAGTCTTGTCAGTTTCTCTATTGTCGTCTTCGTCTTTTTTAATGAGAAAGCCAAAATACTGCCAGACAGATGACTTGTATCCAGGCAGAGCATCCTCAATTTTGACCTCATTCGACTCCGTCATTAGGCTTTTTGGAGGCAAGGTAGTTGGTGCTAATGTTTGGTGTCGTCACTTCTGGCCACATGCGCTGTTACCGGACGTGACGTCTTTGTTTGGCCATCCATTTTTTTCAAACTCAATTCGTTTTGTCACATTCTGTATCGCTATATTTCACCAAACGATATTTTATCCCATCCCTAGTGCAGTTGGATAAATAATTCTGTTGTTAAACACAAACAGATCAAAACAGTTTCCATCAAAACATTTGCCTGTTAATGTTATTTTCTGATCATCTTGGACCACTATAAGCTTAGACCCTCAGTCAACATTTTGGCACAGTTTTATTAAAGGAAGTTATGTTATGATCAGTTTAACTCACAATTGTATGCCAGGGTTAAGAGGAGTATTTTTGTTCCCCCTGTTTTGTTACCAGGATTAATAGAAGATCTGAGATAAAAAAAAAACTTTTTCTGCCTCTCTGTGACGAAACAGTGATTTATAGTCCAAAGTCAAAATTGGCAAACTGTTACACCAGTTTGCTGTGAGAAATAAATCTGAGAAAGATCTGAAGAGAGTTTCAGTGAGGTGGTACATTAGTTAAAGATATGTCTATAAAAGACAAAATTGACAATAAAAGATGATAACACAAAAGCGGACAGTTTACTCAAAGGGGAGTCTAAGGAGATGGCTCTTCAACTGTTTTTTTTTTTTTATAAAAGGCCACAGTGTCAACAGTTCTCAGCTCCAGTTAGAGACAGTTACAGGGCTGAGGAGCAACAGACTTCAATGCAAAGTCTCTTTCATTTTAGCATTAATGAATTAAACTGTACACCAGTGCAAGGATGCAAAACTGGGTATAATGCAAGCTGAAAAAAATCAGTTTGCAGCCTTGTACAAAGTTGCAGTAGTCAAGCATTGATGACGCCAATTCACGGACAAATATCTGCGACTCACGTTTTGACAAAACGTGTTTTTTTACTAAACAGTGTTGAAATGTTCCTCAAGTGATAGAAGAGGACCAACCAAACAGTTTACATGTTTTCCTGGGCTCAGAGCCTGACCCAGTGAGGAACCAAAGTGACACAATACAAATTTACCAACAGTAAAAAGAGGAACCAGACTGCTCATCACATTTAGAAAAGGAACAGAAACCAAAACCTTCGTCAGAGCAGAAATACCCTGACATAAGATCAAGCTTTATAAAAAATTTCAACATTCAAGTAGTGCAGACAGTTTCAAAACATTTGGTAGACATGTAGAGGTGCATATCTGCATAAAAAAGGTTGAACACATATTTAAAGAGACTGTGAGGAGTTTTTAAGTAATTACAAAAAAGTCTCACTTTTAGATGTATGCCTGATCGAAATACACACTTATCGATGAGTTTTATAGCATTTAAATAGGTTATCTATAAATGCTATTCTTTAGCCTTCTGGTCGGGTCGTACAGGGCTGGACTGGCCTGGATACTCAACTTCAGGAACAAGACAATTAAAACTTGAGCAAATTTATATTATTTTATACATGTCTGAGAGCGCCGGGCTGTAAGTAGCGATTTTTAGCTGTCTACAACTACGATAATAACTTTTCCCCGCATTGCTTGTCGTCACACATCAAAAACTACCGCTACGTAACTAGAAAGAGATACGTTACCTCGTGGCTTTGCATCCTGTAAGTTGTTGAAAAAGAAGTTGTAAAGCAATGCAGAGTTCCGACAAAGATCCATGCTGCATTTACCACAACAAACAAACACATTTGGCTTCACGTCTCCGGTGCGTTCAAGTTGTAGTCAGAAGTAGGAATTTTGAGCTCCGAGTGTGAAACTAAAACTCGGACGTCCCCCGAAGTCTGAATTTCCTACTGGGTACTCGGTGAAACCTCGCCACCCCGAGGTGTCAATCGAAGATGGATGCCCCCAGTGTGAACAGTTATTTAGCTCCTGTAATAATCCATTTATTTGCACTTCTGACTGGGGTGTGTCACTCTAGATCAGCTGTATACATAGTATTGTTAGATTTATATTTACAAAAATGCTGCCATAGTGATAATCACATTATTCATACAACAACGCAGGGCGTGCTAACAACAGCTAACAATAGCCTGGTAGTTAGGCATGTTTTTTCTGACTTCAACTGGAACGCCGATAAGTCGGAGATGATGTCACTCCCATTTCCGAGGTTACAGGAACGCAGCATTACGCCGGCGATAAATACTCCTCATAGCACCTTTAAGTTTTTCTTATAAGAAACTTTCAAGGGGGCTGATACAAGAAGAAAAATCAGATCCTTGCGGGATGCCACAAAAGAGCATTTGAACTTAAAGATTATTTATCCACCAATAATGTTCATGGCATACCATATTGCAGAAGTATGCCAAAAATAATGTGGAAGTTTGAATTCCATTTCTTCTTTGTCTTCTTAGTGGCCATTGCTTCCACAATGCTCCACAAATCAGATATGCAAGCAAAACTTTGTCCAGGCTCCCCTCAGTATCTGCTTCACAGCAGTTTAGGCCGCATGTCCATAAATGTCCAAATTTGACACCAGGACACAAAAATACTTGCACACCAAAGTCTGTATATGCATAACCAGCAAATGTTTGCTTTATCTGACATGGATGTAGTCTTGTTTTCTTGATATAGTTAGGATTGTGGAGCTATGTCAAGTCACCACGTCAGCACAGCAGCTGTCATGAAAGGCCTGTAGGACTCTGTGTAATCAACAGAGTAATACTATATTAACTGGGCCAAAAAGATGCAAATTCATGTTATTGGTGGTTTTTGATTATATGTCTGCCTACAGCTTAAAACACATGTAATATGTGTTTTTAGGCACTCATTTGGATGATGAGGCTTCGCATTCTTTGTTTTCTATTGTCTTGCAGAAGATGCTGCAATTTACTCATTTAAGTGCCCCAAGACAAAAACCTTTTAACACTACTAGAGTCCATTTGGGGATTTAAAGGTGTAGTCAGCAATGTGGGAGAAAACAAGTAGAGAGGTTGTTTATAAATGAATTTAGACAGGCCCCCCGAAAGCTGATGGACGTGCATCATCATGGAAACGGCCATAGAAACTGCGTAGCTGACAAACGTAGCAAAGGTAACCCCGACTCGTCGGACAACTCGACTGCAATTATTGAAATATCACAACAACAGTACATTCTGGCAGATTAGACAATAAGATGAATGCCCGACGGCTGTTACTGTTATGTGAAGCACCACAAAGCTAATGTTGCTTACCTATCCAGCAGAAAGACGGCACATCCGCGTCCGTTTTCAGGTCTTTCAGTTCGCAGAGTTCCCTCCACCGTCGGAAAGCAACACCAATGTTGACCCGGGTCTTCGCTCTTTCATGGTCATAGCCCTTCTTTTTCACTTTTCACTCCTCTGACCTTTTTCTTTTGGGCTGTTTTTCAGCCATTGCTACTGCACCTATTGTACCTCTCTCTTACGCTAACTGCGCACGCTACGCAACCTACTACTCCCCCTCCCCCCTCTGTCTGATCTGCGCATGAGTATGATCGCCCCCTGGATGTGGGGGGGTGTACCCTGTTTTGGTGCCACAGTATTTACCTGCTGAAATTCAGAGCCAAGGCTGTGTATTGAAACCGCACTTTTTTTTCAACATGCTGTCAGTGGTGACATCTTGTGGATGGAGAGGAGAAATACGGTGATTTTGACAAATAGTGCATTAGATTAGAAGATTAGAAGATCGCTGACTACACCTTTAAGCAAGGTTCTTTCTTTAAGCTGACACAGCACATCATAGTTTACAGCACAAATATTTTCTTTCCAAAAGTAATTTTGTCTGTGAAACTGAAATACCAGAATCTGGATGTGGCAACTTTTTGACATGATGTGCATTTTGTAACTTTCTGTAAAAAGATGTCAAATCAAAGCCATGACTGATTCAGCTTCTCTCTCTGACAGCACCTGAAGTCCACACAGCACTAGGAGGTCTTAGAGGTGAGTATGTGAGTGTTAAGGGGAAGGAGTCTGGGGTCCATGCCTACCTGGGCGTCCCCTTTGCAAAGCCACCTGTAGGCCCTGCTCTGAGACTGGCTGCCCCTCAGCCTGTGGAGGCATGGGGAGGAGTGAGAGATGCCACCCAGCAGCCATTCATGTAAGTGACTGATGTGTTTTCAGGTGAAAAATATCACACACTGATACACCATGTCTTTAACGGTTAATATGATGTCTTTAAAGTAACCTGAACCTGTCTGCTCAACAGGTGTATTCAACATAGACAGCTTACTTTAGACCTGCTTGGAAAACTTGACATGAAGGTGGAAGTCCCGGATGTTTCTGAGGATTGTCTTTATCTGAACATTTACACTCCTGCAAACAGAGCAAATAATGCCAGACTACCGGTAAGAACTTTTCACACAGTAACTGACACCAAACTCTTGACGGAGTTCTCGGTGAAGTTTGTTTGATTTAGTGAAATCAATCATCATTTTGTTTATGTCCTTCAGCTGATGTCCTAATAAAAGTCAGATAACATGCTCTCAGTGCTGTACAAAAAGCAAATAAAGTCTTTAATCCTCTCAGGTTATGGTCTGGATCCATGGTGGAGGTTTTACTTTAGGGTCAGCATCTTTGTTTGATGGCTCTGCACTGGCTGCATACCAGGATGTGGTTGTGGTTCTGATCCAGTACCGCTTGGGACTGATGGGCTTTCTCAGGTAAAAAGACTGGAGTTATTCTTTTCAGTGGATTGCTCCTTTCTGTGATCGTTTATTAGAGTTAAACACACGGGCAAAAGTGCCCTGGTGGGCATGAAATGCTTGTCTCCTGGGTGGAAAAAATACATTAAACTCCGGAGGACTTTTAGGACAAAGAAACACTATAAAACTTCACTGTTGCAATGACTGAAGTTGGGCCTTTTTTTATCTATATTGACCAAGAACTATCTCACAGAGCCAGTTTTGATTTTCTGGTGCTCATATGGTGTTTAAATGTCAGGCATGAAAAATCCGTCACCTTTCGGCAGATTTGAATTTGATAAAAAAACATTCACTCCATAAGCACAAGAGTATGGAAATGTAACATGAAGGGCCTCACATCACCAGTGTTCTCTCTGGGAAGGTGTGGGGATACTTCTGCTTCTGCTTACATGCAGTAATTTCTCCAGATTCTCTGAACCTTTTGATGATAATACGGACCGTAGATGATGAAATCTCTAAATTCCTTGCAATAGCTGGTTGAGAAATGTTGTTCTTAAACTGTTGGACAATTTGCTCACGCATTTGTTCACAAAGTGGTGACCCTCGCCCCATCCTTGTTTGTGAATGACTGAGCATTTCAGGGAAGCTGCTTTTATACCCAATCATGGCACCCACCTGTTCCCAATTAGCCTGTTCACCTGTGGGATGTTCCAAATAAGTGTTTGATGAGCATTCCTCAACTTTCTCAGTCTTTTTGACACTTGTGCCAGATTTTTTGAAACATTTTGCAGGTATCAAATTCCAAATGAGCTAATATTTGCAAAAAAAATAACACAGTTTATCAGTTAGAACATTAAGTATCTTGTCTTTGCTGTGTATTCAATTGAATATAGGTTGAAAGGGATTTGCAAATCATTGTATTCTGTTTTTATTTACAATTTACACAACGTGCCAACTTCACTGGTTTTGGGTTTTGTACACAAGTCTTCATAGCCAGTGCTCAAAAACTTGGTGATGCACCTTTGGAAGCAATTACAGCCTCGAATCCTTTTGAACACTATGCCATAAGCTTGGCACACCAATCTTTGGGCAGTAACACCCATTCCTCTTTGCAGCTCCATTAGGTTGGATTGGAAGTGTTGGTGCCCAGCCATTTTCAGATCCGTCCAGAGATGTTCAATCAGATTCAAGTCTTGGGTCTGAATGGACCTCTTAACACTAGAACTACCAAGGCAGTCATTTTGACTGCTTTCAAAATTTGCAATGTCATAACTTTGATTGATTAATATCTACATACCCATAGGACCCTGACTTTTCCTAGATGTGGGTATATTTTCTTCTGAAATTGTTCCATCATTAAAATTCAAAAACACAAAAGAGTTGTGGGCATTACTACCTCGAACTCCCATTGGCAGTCAAATTGACTGCATGCAATTTACAAGGGGTACGATTTTTCACTTGTTACATTTAGCAGCTCTTTCTTCTGCTCTATTGATTGTTTGTTTGTTTTTTTTTATACTCTTTGAAGCTACTGGGTGGTTTTCCTTCTGCAGAATTTATAGTGATGCTAAAATCTAGCTAACAAGAAAGGCAAAAGTGATAAGGCGAATTACAAATAAGGAGGCTTTACTCTTGCTTCACAGCCTTGACAAGGAAGAACCAGAGCAGGTTCAGAGAGTAATGTCTCTTGGTGCTTGGAAGAAGGTTCATCTAGCTCAAGGAGTGACTCAGAAAGAAAAAGATGACTGGAAACATCAAATTATACATTTGCTGACATCTCATATGCAAATTTTCAAGGTATGAAGTCTACAGTAGGAATCCTTATTCTCATACTGTAATGTAAGCTTGTATTAGTTTTATGTGTTGTTGAGATCTTCTTAGTCTATATATAGACCAGTGGTTAACAACCTGTGGTCCAGGACCCACTGGTGGCCAACAAAGGTGCTACACGTGGCCTTCGAAATAATGACCTCAACCAATGAGGTAATGTTTTCGCCGAGGTCTGTCTGTTAGTCTGTTAGCAAGATTGTGCAACTACTAAATAGATTTACATCAAAAAATGTCCCAGGTGCTGATCAGATCCAGGTTGATGACACAAAACACTGAAGTTTATAATGGCAAATCCAATTCATTTACATCATTATGGAAATTGTACTTTAATTGCAAACTGATATGAATGTTTTTCAAGGCTATGCCACGCTACATTTCCTGGCTTCCCTTGCAATGCCAGGAGGACTTCTGTTAATATAACGGCTAACAATAGCCTGTAGATTGGCACATTTTTTCCAAGTTGGTAACTGAAATGGTGATAACTTGAAGATCATGTCATTTACAATCCCCTCTCCCCCCTTCCAATGTAAATGGAATGCAGCATTCTCCACATGGAGAGATATGAGTGGACACTCAGCTGTCCAATCAGAGCAGAAAAGCCACTGAGCTGAGCTGGTTGGCAGAGGTCTGCGCTCTCTGCGTGCCTTTCTAGTTTACATTATAGTATGGTTTTCTTATAAATATATATCTTTTTGGTCTATCAAGTGTGCCATGAAATGGAAATGATCTGATAAGAGGAGTATTCCATGAAATAAAACTTTTAAGGCTTTACCGTTTTGCTGACAGGGCAACATCCCAAAATATTAGCAGCAACTACTGTGCCAAACACAAGAGCATTTATGATGGTTAATCAGTTCTCTGTTACAGTCACAGTGTCTTATGATAACACCAACCTATTTTGAAGACGGAAGGAATTTGATTGTATTTGAAAAAGAAAAGGAATTCAGTCCAAGTTTGCATATGTAAGTTCAGAAGTTATGTTGGTGTCCATAAAATAAAAATCTCATTCATTTTAATTTTTATTTTGTGTCATGGTGCATTTTTAACCCTTTTCATCAAATTATTATTTGAATTTTTTATTTATTATCCATCTTATTTCAAAAAATGTCTGAGCAGTCAAAATGACTGCCATGGTAGTTCTAGTAGTGTCAGAATTCTGGTAGACCGAGTGTTAAAGACATTCACAGAGTTGTCCTGAAGCCACTCCTTTGTTATTTTCTTGGCTGTGTGCTTTGGGCCATTGTCCTGCTGAAAGATGAACCCTCACCCCAGTCTGAGGTCAAGAATGCTTTGGAGCAGGTTTCCATCCAAGATGTCTCCTTAAACTGCTGTGCTCATCTTTCACTCTATCCTGACTGATCTCCCAGTTCCTGCCGCTGATAAAGCACTTATTCATTTTTGTTTAGTTTTGGTTTTTGTCTAAGATATCTAAATGATTTAGTCATAATTTATCCTCTAAATTGGTTTAATTTTAATAAGTTTTATTTTATGAAATGTCACATTTTAGTCAGTGAAATCTATTGTAAATTCAGTCAACTAAAATATGAAGTGTACAGTGTGAGGCATCGTTTATGTTTCCTTGAATATCTGAAGTAATGTTTTACACATGGAAAAAATTGAACATCTAATTTTTTTTTAAAATATATTAACTTACTTGGATTTTATTGAATGCTCATATATTTGAATGTATAAATTAACAGAAACAAAGTAAATTTTAAAAACATTTCGGCTACATTTACACAGACACTCCTGACTTAAACACGCAAAGATTTCTCCTTTGCATTTTCATATTCTTCGGCGTTCAGACAACAACCCTGGAGATGTATGGACCCGCTGTATTATGCATGCCAGTTCAGTAGATGGCGGTGTAAGTTTGCAGAGAGGCAGTGCTGCTATAACACACGTAAGAAGAAGAATAACTTTTCACAAACAACAATGGTGCATAGACGCACAGAGATGCAGGAGTTACTTTTTTGGACAACAAATCATTTCAGACAACAAATCTGTCTTGATAGTTTTGACTGGGTAACAAACCGAGCACAGTAAGAGGCTCACACGTTACTCGGCAGACAGCCGAAGCTGTTGTTGTTCCTGGTATGCGAGCGTAGCCTTCATGTGAAAGAGTACTGTGCATGTGGTGACGTCAGCGTTTCACTGTGAAACGCTCTGATGCGGGTTTAAACGGAGCTGCACGGAGAGCGTTTTGGAGACTTTCCACTCTGGAGCCTGCTTTCAGAAGTTGCGGTTTTCATACAAAACGCAACCCATTTTAGTGTAAACGCAAGGCCAAAACACAATGAAAACTTATCGGATTTGACCGTTTTCGGCACCATGTAAACGCAGCCTTATTTTGGCTACCTGGCAAAGCTTCTCGGCTCCAATACCAAACTTGACAATAAACAGTGAACCCGCCCTACATGAATATATCATGTAGAGCTCTGATTGGACCACCCCCTCAACTGATGCCGCCACCAGGAAGCTCAGGCAGTTGTAACTGGATGCCCCTCTTAGGTCTGGATGTAGTCCTAACTTGTCCCTGCTTCTATGTGACAAAATTAGGTCAGATTGGATTAAGTCTCTGTCAAGCATTTTGATCCAGTTTTCATGAGTTGTCAGAAATGTCAGTTAATTTAGTTTAATGTTTTGTCCATGTGCACTTTTTTTCGACAAGATGCAGTCGAGCAGCTGTCAGGGGAAAGAGGTTTTTGAAAAAACTATGACCAAAATGATGAGTCACAAAATTAACACTAAGGTCATTTTAGCCACCTAATAACCTCACAAGAATATATTTAACAGTTCTTTATTGCGAGGAATAACCCCTTGAGATAAGTTATCTCGAATGAATGATTTCAGATTGTGTGATAAACATTTGCGCCTGCAGAAAACTCATGCAGATGAGCATGCTAACCTTTAACAATAAGGCCCCAGTCATTATCAGGGAGTTGAAGCAGGAACATTTTTGCAGTGAGGCTGCTCCACCATGCAGCCCTCTAGTTTTTCTGGATATTAAAAATGAACACAAACCTGTGGACCCATGTAAAGCTGTCACACTCTCCTGTAATCTGAATACAGCCTAAAATACTTAAATTATATTCTCTGTCCAGCACTGGAGATGAACATATGTCGGGGAACTTTGGCCTCCTGGACCAGGTACAAGCTCTGAGGTGGATCCAGGAGCACATTCACAACTTTGGTGGCGATCCAAATTCAGTTACCATATTTGGGGAGTCTGCTGGTGGAGTAAGCGTGTCCTTCCTGGTATGAATGAGAAACACGATAAAACTGTTTTTTGACCTTTTTTGTTGCTAAGTGACTCATCTACCCAGAAGCTTGTGTTTTTGTGTCAACAGCTTCTCTCACCTTTGAGTAAAGGACTTGTTCACCGTGCCATCGCTGAAAGTGGCACTGCTGCAATAGATTTTCAGGTTGCAGATGATCCTCTACCAATGACACAGGTAGATTATTTGCAAAAAAAAAAATATTTTCACAAATTATTTCTACTCAACCTGTTGAGCTTTTTGTTTTTTGAGGTAACATTTGCATTTTGTTTTTAGGTAATTGCAAACATGTCTGGCTGTAGCATTGAGAGCACAGAGAAGATCGCTGACTGCATGAAAAATGTTGATATTGAAACTCTGCTGCCACTTACAGTGGTGAGTTTTTGAATGAAACACTTGAAGCTCACTGTGAAAAGGTTGCCCTGTGGTCCATGTAATGTCTTTCTTAAAATTTTTCATTGACATTTTTGTTTCTCTCAAGGATGAAAGGGTAAGACTAACTCCAAATAGAGATGGGTACTTACTGACCAAATCTGTGGATGAGCTGTTCAGCAACCATGAAATTCTCAATATTCCCTTCATGACTGGTATTAATAATGATGAAGGGGGCTTTCTACTCCCTGATGTAAGTCACTCCATCACATGGTCTCCAAAACTTCGAAAAATAAACAAACTGATCACTGATTTACATTTGAGTCTTTTCAACAGACTTGTTCAACTTTGGTGCATGTCTGAAATGTAAATCTCAAATGTGTCTCTCCTCAGTTCTTGGCTCCTAGAAACTGGACAGAGGACTGGATCTGGAGCCTGTCAGTGGCATACTCTCTCTGTTTTTCCCTGATCCTATCTTGTTAGATCTGGTGATAGAGGAATATTTGGGAAATGGAGAGGATCGTGAAAAACAGAAATGGATTTACTGAGCTGCTCGGACATACACTTTTCACTGTTCCTGCACTCAAGACTGCCAATGCTCACAGAGGTACTTAACATGATGAAAAAGTCTAAGGTCTCTGTAAGGTGGAGCAACCCCAAAAATAAATGAGATTGGACTGCCGATAGTGTTATGCTTATAACAGCCAGTTAAAGGGAGCAGACTATTACTTTAATCATTATTATTATTATTAATATTATTACTGTGTGAGGAAACAGAAGCACTCTGAGAAAACCCACCATGCACAGGAAACTCATGGAAAAAGATAGAAAGGCTCCACCCAACCATGGAATGAAACCAGCAACCGTCTTTCTTTTAGGCAACTGCTTAACCTGCTGGTTCATCATACAGCCCTGTTTTATTTGTATTTTCTTTTACAAAAATATGTTTCCATGGCCTGTCCAGAACCACCCCCTCCCTACACCACTCATAAGCAGCCAAGATAATTAAAATGGGAAAAATCAATAGGGTGTTGCCAGCCTTGAGGAAAAAATATCGTATTTATGTTCACAATTCTAGAATTAAGTGGGACATACCTTTTCTTTTCTAGATGCTGGAGCACTTGTTTATCTCTATGAGTACCAGTATCCTCCACAGATCCTGCAGAAAAAAAGGCCAAGCTTTGTTAAGGCTGACCATGCAGACGAAGTCTTTCCAGTAATGGGATTCTGTTTCACCACCAAACATGTCCAGATACAAGGTTGAGTATTATGAAGACTTTTTCAGCTTAATATATATCGTTCCTCTGTGTTCAAGTGTTAAACCAGTCTATGTTTGCTTTAGAACCCTGCAGTAAAGAAGAGGAAGAGTTCAGCAAAATCATAATGAGCTACTGGGGCAACTTTGCTCGCACAGGGTAAGGACCAGCCCTCACTGGAGACACTAATGCACATTTAGATTAACAAAATTGTTACTAACTTGCGTGCATGTGTGTGTGTAGGTCTCCTAATGGGGAAGGTCTGGTTCACTGGCCAAAGTACGGAGCAGATGAAAAATATTTGGGACTGGATTTGAAGGAGCAAAGAGTTGGTCAACACTTGAAGAATAATCGGTTCATCTTCTTTACCCAGACCGTCCCGGAGAAGAAGCAACAGCAGAAAGAAAAAGCAGAACATAGCGAGCTGTAAAACTGTCTCTACTTGTTTCTGTGCCTCTGCAGTTACATACTAATTGCTGATTCAAACAATCAGAATTCATTGTTGAAAGCTTTAAATCACATGACCCACATGGAGTGCTGCAAAGCAGAGAGACTCAGCAGGAATTGATTTCTGTCTGGAGCTGCAGCACATGATTTTTCACTGTTTACACTCCATGTAGACCACTGTAAATTTATGGAAACTACATATCATGGGCCTTTTAATCCTTGTCAAGTGCCTGAGACGATATTTAAATCACTTGAAGTTGCAGTTTTTACCAAAACATCACACCAAGTATGTTTACATAATACAGTATTGGAGAATCCTTTCCCTTACACCACTGCCATGAAGAAAATCTTCAGATATTTTTGGTAGTTTTATGTAATTTTGAAGCAGTTTAATGAATAATTCTGTTGTTAAGCACATACAGAACAAAACAGTCTTCATCAAAACATTTGCTTGTGAAATTTATTTTCTGATAGCCTTGAGATCACTATAAGCTTACACTTGGCACAGATGTTTTATTAAAATACGTTATGTCATGATCAATTAAAGACACAATTTTATGCCAGGATTAAGAGAAGTATTTTTGTTCCCACTGTTGTTTTTTCCAGGATTAATAGAGCATCTGAGAGAAAATAACAACTTTGTGTTCCTCTCTGTCATAAAAGAGTGATTTGTAGTCCAAAGTCCAAACATGACCAACCTTTACTGTGAGAAATAAAACTGAATAAGATCTGAAGAGAGCTTAAATGAGATGGTACCTTAATAAAATAAATGTCTTGGTTATTCTCCTGACTGCTTCTTTATTTTATCCTTTTCTTTTTAGGCCTTTCTTCATTACTAACCAACATCTTTGACAGAAGGCAAACACTGACAAAACTTCAACACAACTCAGTATCAAAATCATCTAGATAGTACAACAATAATTACTTGTAAGGACTTTAAAGGCAAAACGACAAGTAGCAGCTTCAAATTAGAAGTTGGAAAATACATTCTTCGTTTATGTTAACAGAAAGATCACAGCTACGTACTGTTGCCTGTAACGCAGATGTTGGACGTGGTGAAGTATCATGAACTAAGTAATACAAAATATGAAAACTGAGTGATTAAGATCAAAAGGAAAATGCATGTATTCATTCTACCAAATCAAATATCAAATTTGGTAGCTCTCCTACAATTTCACCATTTTACATATCTAAGGACATTGATTTTTTATTTTAATGACTTTCCATAGACCTGATTTATTTATGGTATTCTATCAGTGAAGCATACTGTATATAGATAGATAGATAGATAGATAGATAGATAGATAGATAGATAGATAGATAGATAGATAGATAGATAGATAGATAGATAGATAGATAGATAGATAGATAGATATGTACGTACACACACATATATGTATGGCAAATGTATGATTTGTATCATCATTTTGGTTTAAATATCAACCTGAATATGCTGTTGATTATATCACTGTGTACATATATTTTTAGAGCTACTTTACTAAAAGTATTTTTGTGCACAGTCATCAGCTGTTTTGCATGTGTATGAATATGCTGTGCCTTAAAGGAGACATATCATGCTGATGCATGATTTAATACTTACATATAATATAATACATTTGAAAACAAGACCTTACACCCCCTTAATTTTCAAAAATGAGATATTGTATTTTTCTGATATCCTAGAACGAGATTTGATGCCTCTGAAAATAGGTCATTGCGAGATGTCCGCGAGATTTAAATCATCGTGATGACACGAGGTACATTTCTTTTTATTGGAGTAATCTGATAAAACACTTCCTCCTCTGTGATGTCCGTTAGCCACATCCACCAGCAGCAGTATATAGCTCCCTAGCTCACACTCACTCATTACCAGCTCTGGCCTGTAGGGGGACTCAATACACGGTTGCTGCTGTGAGCCTGCCGGAAAATACAGTAGAAGAAGAAGGACAGGCTGGCTCAACCCCCGATAGAACTGACCAATCAGAGCACAAAGGGCTGTGACGTTGCGAGGTAACTCTAGGTCATCCTGAGATCCTCGTGTTTCAACGAGAGCTTCATAATGGCTTAAAATGAGGATTTTGAGAACGCTACTGTGGGGCAATGAAGGAACTAAATGACTTGTACTGAGGGCAGAAATGCTTTACAGGCATCCTAGTCTGGCATAGTGAAAAGGAGAAACAAGCATGATATGTCTCCTTTAAGTTCATTATTTTGATTCTTGATGTGACTTTGGCCAAGAAGTTTGTAAAGCAGTGCTACAGGGCATGGGTCGCACTATAATTTGTTCTGTTTTATATGTTTATATAAAGTACATGATATATTTTTGAAATATTCAGTCTGTGAAGTCGATCTCTGGTAAAGTAACACCAGTGAAGGAAACGGGCGTTCAGTCTGCTCTGATTGATGACCTGTCTGCGGTGTGTAAATGTTATGTCACAGCTCCGCCTATAATGCAGCTGTTCTACATTCTGGGTCATCAGTGAAGGCATTGTAGGAGGAGAAGCTTCTCCTGTTTCTCTCTTCAGTTCTCTGTTGTGTCACAATCCTCACAGAAGACCACCATGATGAAAACTTCCTTCCTTCTGGCGTCTCTTCTCTTTCTCTCTGTTTCTGCAGAAGGAAGCTGTAAGTAACAATCCTTCCTCTGACGGCACTGAAAATCAACTCTATGTATTCTGCAGTACCTGCAAGAAAGACCTCACTTACTTTTCATATATCTGACTGACTTTGGCTACAGTTTATATGTACTGCGAAAGTTTCTAATCGTCTGGCCACCGTTACACTGTTTACATGACAAAGGGAAGCAATATCCAACTATGTTGTTTGACCTTTTACCCGAAGAGTGAATACAGGCTAATCTCTTGTCCAAAGGTGAATATATAAACAGGCACAAGATTGATGTGTATGGAGTGTAAATCCAGGTCAAAATGGTTTTAATCTGAAGTAAAAGGGAAAATAAAAGATTGAAAAAAATCAACCTTGAAACTGAAATTTGTTCATTTAAAAAAACACTGAATTAAATTAAAAATTTGAGTATTTCTTCCAGTTCAAATAGACTTTATATTCAGTTCTGATATCATTTTAATAAAATATTTTGTCATTTTTCAAAGTTTCCTTACATGGACCTGAATTAATCATAGGTTTTGTAAATATGAGTTTGGTCTAACAAACTCATTGATTTGGAATGTTGTGCAAGATGTAAAAAAGCATACTACAATAATTGGTAAAACTTTGTGGCCTTTTTTCCATTGGATATGCAACTGCTGCCATCAAAGCAACATCTTTTTCAGGAACATCCCTTTTTCTGGAAGACAATACCAAGCCACATTCTGCATGTAAGACAACAACATGACTTGACTGTAAAATAGTGCAGGTACTAGACTGGGATGTGTGCAGTCTAGATCTGCCTCCTACTGAAAATGTGTGGCTCATGATGAAGCACAAACACTACAACAACAACCCTGGAATGTTGAGCAATTTAAGTCGTTCTTTAAGCAAGAATGGAAATAACTTCACCTACAAAGCTTCAACAAATGGTGTCCTCAGTTCTCAAACACTTTATTAAATGGAAATGATAGAACATAGTGGTAAACATGCTCCGTCCCTGCTTTTTTTAACATGTTTTTAATTCAAGATGAGAGAATATTAAATATTTGCCAGAAATGAATCTAGTTTATCAGTTTGAACATTACATAGCTTGTCTTTGTAGTATCTTCAATTGAGTATAGGTCAAAAAGGATTTGCAAATCAGTTGCATTCATAGCTGTTTCACACAACATCCCAACTCCATTGGAATTGGGGTTGTATTTTGAGTCTATATTCAGCAGAGACAAATGTGATTTTAGTCCCTTTGTCTCTGCCTGGATGAATACATATCTGGATGCATGTATGTGTCTGTACAAATATATCATGTATATGAATTTGAATACACCACACAACCAAATCATGAAATCAATTTATAGGCCAAAATGTATTCTAAACTCTTGATTCATCAAAGTAGCCACCTTTGGCAGATGTAACAGTTGAACACACTCAAAAAAACACAATAGAAATCAAATATACTTAAGAAAGTTCTTCCCACATCTGTTGCAGAAGATCCCTTAAATGTGTGGCACTTGTTGGTTGCTTTTATTCTTCTGTCCAGTTCATCTCAAGCAAGCTCGATGGTGCTCCATGTTTTCAAAATTACCATCTTGTTCTTTTTTCCTGAGGTAGTTCTGGCATAGCTTGGACTTTGGGTTATTATCTTGCTGCAGGATGAATCCCTGACCAATTAGAAGTATACCAGAGGGTATTGCATGGCACTGCAGAATGCTGTGGATCCAGGAAAACAGCCCCAGACCATCACACTCCTCCTCTATGTTTGGCAGTTGATGTCACACACTGTGGAACCATCCTTTCACCTACTCAAGGGCGTACAAAGATCCTGAGTGATGAACCAAAGATTTCTAATTTTGATTCATCAGTCCACAATACCTTCTTCTAGTCTTCAGCAGTCCACTGGCAGTGTTTCATGGCCCAGGCGAGGCCTTTTTGTCTTATTCTGACGTCTTAGTAATGACTTTCTTGCTTACCTGCTAAAATTCAGAGCCAAGGCTGTGTATTGAAACCGGACTTTTTTTTCAACATGCTGTCAGTGGTGACGTCTTGTGGATGGAGATGAGAAATACGGTGATTTTGACAAAAAGTGCATTAGATTAGAAGATTAGAAGATCGCTGACTACACCTTTAAGCTGTGCTTGAAGCTGTTGCCTTGTAAGCTGCCTGTCATGCAAACTGTTAACTCTCCGAAACTTGTCCTCTGATTTAGTTGTGGCTTTGGGTCTGCCAGACCTCTTCCTTTGAAGAAAACCGTACTCATTGACACCTTGACTTTTCTCTGCAATTTGTAAGAAAAATCTATAATTTTAGGTGTTATGATGGCCTCTCTTCCATTGTTAATTGTCTTTTTTTTGCCATTTTTGTAGCAACATATGACATTCTGCAGTATCATGCTGTTCAACTGATGCTCACAAGATATGGTGCCACAGGCTATGCGTTTATGCTGTCAGAGGGGGTTGTAAGCAATCAAGAAAAGTTGATACACCTGTAGTAACTACAGTAGTCGAGCCAGCTTTCAGGGCTTGATCAACTTTAGGTTGTTAATACATTTCATGGTCCCTGAAAGAGGCCTTTTTGTTGAGTTCTGAAATGTACATTGTTTTTCAGTTTTGAGTAACTTAACCTTTTCATTTAAGCTGTGCCAGTAACGTACTTACCTTTGTGACATTTCAAGCTATTCACTTGACTTGCACAGCTTTGCACAGATGAGTATGGCTTCAGCATATTGTGAGGTGCCTTTGAGACAACACTTGTTATGATATGCGCTCTATGAATAAAGATTGACTGATTGCCAAAATAAGAAATTGGCTGCATCACTGTTTAAAAAAAACTTCATATTTTAAGTGCTCCTTAGGAAGTGTTGCGCTCCACTGGGACCCACATGACAAAAACTAATACATTGCCGTACTAAATTAACAGACACTTTGATTTGATTTACAAAATCTCAAAAGAATAGACCATGTTCTTATCAAAAAACCTTTGAAAACAGTATGCAGTAAGTGTGTCATCTTTGTTTCTGCCTACAATTTGTTATATCCTTAATTTGACAACCTCAAAGCTGACAGAGACTCAGGCCTCTCCTAGTGATCTCTGGTGACTTCTGTCAGGAGGCCTGGACCCCAAGTTTGCATCACAGGGGCTACATCACACATAAGGTCCACTATCTATTCTATTAACCCTTTCATGCATGAATTATAAAATTACCAAGGAACACTTTTTAAAATGTTTGTTTTTACTTTCAAACAAGTTAAAAAGATCATGTTCAATTTTTTTAAATGAGGGAGCTATTCATCTTTCGGCAACAGTGGATACCATTCATTTACGGTAAAAGTAGTAATTTAGGTGAACTTTATAAAGATTCATCTACACATCTTAGACAATCATTTATTATGAGTAAATAAAGAAAAAGATAGATCTAAAGTATATGTATTACTTTTTTTCCTTTTTTTTTTCGTGCATTGCGTTTTATTTTGAAACTTCCGGTTACTCCACACGGTGACTTCCTATCTGATGCTTTCTTTTTTTTTTTATTTATTTTTTTTTTTATTTTGTGCAAAACGTTACAAAAAGGTTGTGCCACAATTGTGATGAAGAAATACAAAAAGTAATAATACAGAAAAAAAGACATGTTACAGTTAAGGTAGGTAAGGCAGAATATCATGTTCTGAGGTGTTTGTGTAAGGGTGTGTGTGTGTGGGTGTGTGCGTGTGTGGTGAGGGTAAATAGGTTATGGGTTAAAGGGGCCAAAATTATACTGACACAACATACAGAAGCGAAACAGTATCCTGAATGCATCAACCAGTAAAAAAAAAAAATAATAATAATAATAATAACAACAACAATTATAATAATAATTATATAAAAGTATATGTATTACTACTGTTTAAACAAACTATTCACTTGTGAAACACATCATAATTTAAAATAAGAATACAAAATTATTTGAAATCTGAATACACGCATAACACCAAATTTCCCCTTCATTGGCTATTTTGGATTCATGATGCAACAATACTATCTTTATCAAACTTAAGACAACGGTTTGGGAATCAATCAATCAATCAATCTTTATTTGTATAGCGCCAATTCATAACAAGTGTTATCTCAAGACACTTTACAATAGAGCATAAAGCTCTTCATTTTATGGATACACATATATGCATAGATACATATATACATATAAAATACACATATACATATATATACAAATATATACATCCAACACCCAACATGAATCCATATAGCCAATCATGAATCCCTCCATCATGGCGGCAAGAAAAAACCTTCTGTTAAGCAGCAGGAAATCTTGAATGTGGATCCCAGTCTCATGATGAACAGCAAATCCACACAATGCTGTGATGGGTGTGAGGGCAAAGGAAGGGAAGTAAGAGGAGACAAGTGGACGAAGTAAGAACAAAAGTTAGGAACAGGTCCATGTATCATTGGCCTGTCGACTGATTCCTTAGAGGTTAGCCTCTTGAGATGCTACATCTCATTTCTGGAGGGTCCTCATGTCTGAATGGTTGTGGTGATCATTTTCTAGAAGTATAATCTTAGATATTCAAACTGAAAATAAGAACTTATGGTAGTGACGAACTCATGGGTGCCCAGACCACAAGTGCATCCCAACCATATTTGTCTCCGTTAAGTATAAATGTGTTAAAGGCCTCTTGAGATGTGACATCCCATTTTCAAGAGGGACTTCATGACTATGTGGTAATAAGAAATAGATACTGTAGGTGTAACGATCATGGATATGGAGATCATGCTAATAACTACATGAACAGCTATAATGATAATGAGAATGGAGTGTTCCTAATAGCATGGCCAACTATGTGTGTCATGTTTATAGCTGTAGTTTTGAGGTTTCATGACTCCACAGCAGCAGGCAGTCTCCACGGGGGATCCCAGGCCACCTACAAGACAAGAGCCAGAGACGAGTACAGGAGCAAACAAAAAGGGGCAAAAGCAGATGTGGAGAGAGAGAGAGAGAGAGTGATAGAGCCCATTGTGCCAGACCCCTCCCCCCGGCAGTCTAGGCCTATTACATCTAAACTATGAGTCTAGTTTATGAACTAATTTATTTATTTATTTATAACCTATAAGCTGGTCCCTAACTGAAAGCTTTATCAAAGAGGAATGTTTTAAGTCTAACCTTAAAGGTAGAGAGAGTGTCAGACTCCCGAACTGTGGTTGGTAAATTGTTCCAGAGAAGAGGAGCCTGATAACTGAAGGCTCTACCTCCCATACTACTTTTGGAGATTGATGGCACCACAAGTAGGCCAGCATCTTGGGAGCGTAATGTTCTAGAGGGGTTGTACGGCACTACAAGCTCTTTAAGATAGACTGGTGCCTGTCCACTGAGAGCTTTATAGGTGAGGAGAAGAATCTTGAATTCTATTCTATATTTAATGGGGAGCCAATGCAGAGAAGCTAATACAGGAGTAATGTGGTCTCTTCTCCTAGTTCTAGTCAGTACACGTGCTGCAGCATTTTGGACCAGCTGAATGTACCACCTGGTAGTTGGACATGGTGCTGCAACCTAAAGGGAACAAAATGTATTCCAAATATCTGTCTACTGTAGTGAACATGATGCATGAAAGGGTTAAACAAGGTTACTGATTTCACATATCATGACAGTTTACAACCAAGATATTTTTAGAGCTTGTATCAACACTAATTAGCCCCTCATTAAACCAGACTGAAGGGCCATATCGCCTTTCGCAAGAGCCATTCTGTGTGTCTGTGTTCTAAATGACTATTCAGTCATGTTATTTGAGTCTGTGTAGAGGTCATCCATCTTATCCTCACAGGCTACTCCCACTGTCACCTTTTATCCAGTTTTGCAACTCACACCCTCAAGTTTTTGTCAGACTACAGCAGCAATTCTCACTTAAAGACTAGAAGTTATCCTTCCTAAGCTTATACAGAATGTCCAGACTGGATTCATCTCACAGAGACAAACTCATGATGTCATCAAATGATGATTGATTAGCCTACAACATGTCCAGCAGGATAATCTTAAAGCTATCTTAATCAGTCTACATATCGGGAAAGCATTTGATTCAGTGAGTAGGGCTTTCCCATATGAGGTATTGAAAATATTTTGGTAGTGTTTACACAACAAAGTTTTCAGCTGAAAGTTAAGAGTTTTAATTGTTGTTTTCGCCTCCCATTTACACAAGACCAGTGCCCAGAGTGCTTGAATCTGCAAACTTTTGAAACCAGGGTCTAGAAAAGAGAATGACGAAAACACGGCTTCATGTCGATGGCATTCAGCGTTTCAGGGTGAAATGCTGACATCACCGCAGTTCTCTTTCTCGTATAAGGCTATGCGCACATATCAGAACAACAACAGCTTCAGACATCTACCGAGCAACATAGTTGCTTGCCGTGCTCGGGTTTGTTATCCAGACAAGACTATCTAGACAGGTTTGTTGACCAGTAGATAAACTTCAGTCTTCATGCATCCAGTTGTCATTGGCTGCGTCCAAAATGGCATACTAACGTACTACATACTACAAACTCATGTGTATACTGTATACTACATACTATAAGTATGATTAGAATGACAACCGTTCACACTGTAGTATACTACTAAGTTTCCCATGATGCATTTCAGACCTCAGACGACAAAAAATCAGAAGCACACCAGGCTATCAAATATCTCTGTTGATTCGCCACATTTGAAAGTCCAGAGAGCATTTTAGGCGCAGAAAGTCACCATGTAGAATACCAGAATGTGGTCATTTGTGCCATAAAACGCACAGATACAAATTTCATTTTGGCATTTTGTACATTCTGTTATGCGCGCCATTATGCTATCAAAGAAACTTCCAGTCGGCTCCAAAACAAGAGCCAAATTTACAAAAGCATAAAAGAACTAAAAGGAGATAATAAAAGATGCATTTATTTTGAAAATGGGAAGTGTGCTAGTGGCTGGTTTTTAGCTGAATGCCGGTCGGTCATAATGCCTGCCGCACTGCATTATTGGGTGTTTGAGTGTAACAAGTATGCCCACCTCGCATACTTTAAATTTTTTCCAATAAAGTATACATCCGGGTATTTCTTGCACACTCAATCTTTTCATCTATCTAATGTGAACACACTACTTACTCATTTTGACGTCACACTTAGTATGAGTAGTACATTGGTATGCCATTTCGGAAACAGCCACTGTTGTTTGTAAAAAGTTTGTCTTCACCGCAGAGCATATGCTTTCTGTAACACCGCTATATCTCTGCAAACCCACATCCCCATCTACTGGCCTGGCACGCAGGCTACAGCATTTTCAGTCATGTTATTTTTGTTATTTTCTGTTTCTGGTGAAAACGGTTTTTTTGTAAACCTGGCCTTAGTATTCACAGAAATTTAGTTGAGATAATCCTTACTTTATATTTTAAACCATCAGCTCAGATAAAAAATAAATGGACATCTCTCAAAGAACAGCTACTAGAGTGGGGAACAAGACAAAACTGTTTATAAGTTTTTCAGGGCTCAGAGCCTGACCCAGACAGGAACCAAGGTCACACTGCACAGGGCTACCAACAACAAAAAAAGAACCAGACTGCTCATCACATTTGTAAAAGAAGCAGAAACCAGAAACTTTGTCAGAGCAGAATTAAGCTGACATAATATCAAGCTTTAAACAACATTCATAGTATCACAGACAATTTAAAAACATTTTTGGAAAAAGACATGTAGAGCTGAATATCTGCATAAAAATGGTTGGATGTAGCTTTAAAATTTCTTATAAAATAGATCTGACAGCTGATACAAGAACAATAATCCAGGGTCCATGGACAGATCCTTGCAGGATGCCACAAGACATGGTTTGAACTGGAAGTTTATTTATCCACCAATATAGTAAATGGCATACCATATGGCAGAAATACACCAAAATTGGTTGAAAATTTGAATTCCATTTGTTATGAACAGCTTGTCGGGCTCTGTTTAATCAAAACAATAATACTTATTTTGTTATCGTCAACAATATAATTATTTAAATCCATGTTGAAGGTGGTTTTTGATCATATGCCTACCTACAGCTAAACACATGTAATATTTGATATTTGGCATTCCATTTTATGGCAGGTTTCATGTTCATTGTTTCTATTATCCTAAAGCAGATGATGTTTACTTGTTCAAGTGCCCCAGATCAAAAACATTAAGAACACTGTAAGAGTCCATTAGGAAATTTAAACAAGGTTTTTCATAAAGCTGACACAGCACAAATAATGAAATTCAAAATATTTTCATTCCAAAACTACTTTTTTGTCAGTGATAACTGACATACCAGAATCTGGATATGGCTACTTTTTATGACTCAAGATAGTTTTTGTAACTTTTTGTAAAATGATGTCAAGTTAAAGCCATAACTCTGATTCATCTTCTCTCTCTGACAGCACCTGAAGTCCACACAGCACTAGGAGGTCTTAAAGGTGAGTATGTGAGTGTTAAGGGGAAGGAGTCTGGGGTCCATGCCTACCTGGGCGTCCCCTTTGCAAAGCCACCTGTAGGCCCTGCTCTGAGACTGGCTGCCCCTCAGCCTGTGGAGGCATGGGGAGGAGTGAGAGATGCCACCCAGCAGCCATTCATGTAAGTGACTGATGTGTTTTCAGGTTAATAATATCACACACAATTAAAATGTCTTTAATGGTTAATATGATGTCTATAATATAACCCGAACCTGTCTGCTCAACAGGTGTATTCAACATAAACAGACTCTTTCAGATGTGCTTGAGAGACTTGACGTGATGGTGGATCTCCCGGATGTTTCTGAGGATTGTCTTTATCTGAACATTTACACTCCTGCAAACAGAGCAAATAATGCCAGACTTCCAGTAAGGCTTCTCACACAGATACTGATATCGAGCTTTTGGGATAGTTCTTGGTGAATTTTATTTGATTTAGCGGAATCATTAAAACAATTTTACTGATAATGGCCAGACTATAAGACATCACTTCTGCATCCAAGAAAAAGTAAAGTTTTTGTTTATATTGTGCAGTTAACGTCCTAATAAAAGTCAGATAAAGTGCTCTCAGTGCTGTGTAAGGCACCAACAGTGTCTTTTATCCTCCCAGGTTATGGTCTGGATCCATGGTGGAGGTTTTGCCACGGGTTCAGCATCTATGTATGATGGCTCTGCAGTGGCTGCATACCAGGATGTGGTTGTGGTTCTGATCCAGTACCGCTTGGGAATACTGGGCTTTCTCAGGTAAAAAGAATGAAGGGATTTTGTTTTCAGTGAATTGCTCTTGTCATTTATCAGAGTATTAGAGTATAATTGCAAAAAACATTCACGTGATGTCAAACATACTTGCAAAACTTTTCTGGTGAGCGTGAAATGCTTCCGGTTGATTTGTAAGGAACAACGGACAATCTCAGTTTTGCAAATTTTAACCTGGTTACTGTGCATTTTGTTTGAGTGGAAGGCAGTTATTTTCTCAATTTGATTGACGCACTGATGAAGAGAAAAGGCAAAGTTTTCACCTTGCATCATTTTTCAACAAAAACCCAGAGAGGAGAAAATAATAGATTAATGCTTACAAAGACAGAAGCAACATACAGACTACTGTTTGTCCTGACAAAGTTTTGTGTGAAAATCACTGCATTTCCTTTTATTTTTACTGTCAACTAACACTAAAAAAAGGGGCAGATAATATAAGATTGTTCTTCTTTCTGTTCCTTTTCATTCAGTTATATACTTACATGCTTGTATGAAAATGTTTTATTTCAGATATATGAATGAAATCAATAAAACACTAACACTTTTACCCCAAATTCCTCAATGGAAGTTACAGCTGCAGTCACCCTGACACAATCAAGAAACAACACAAAGAAGATATTAGTGAAACCATGAAATCATTGATCCTGTAAAAATACTTTAAACTGCCCATATGTTTACATATGTTTATCTTGGCAGTGGTGTAAGGGGAAGGTTTCTCCAACATTAATCACGTCACAGGCAGAGGTGGAAAGTAAAGATTGCATATACTCGTTTCTGTAGTTGAGTAGGATTTTTGTGTACATCTACTTGTAAAGTCCTTTTAGTTCCACTTTTTCTTGAGTATATATTCTTGGAAGTGTTGTACTTCGCTACATTTTAATTTGGACACGTTACTGAGTAAGAAAAAGTTGGCCCGAAAAACAAAACTGCACTGGATATTTGCCAGTGAATGGCTATGGTGGGTTTATCAGCACTAATTAGTCAAGTGTGATCATTTACATAAAACAGTCAACGAAACAATTACTGCCTTCAGTTAAAGGGACTGTGAGGAGTTTCTAAGTAACTACAAAGAAGTCTTACTTTTAGATATATGCCTGATCGAAATACACACTTTAAGTTGATTTTTATAGCATCAAAATAGGTTATCTATAAATTAGGGCTGCCAAGATTAGTCGACTAGTCACGACGACGTCGACGATCAAAATCGTCGACGACTTATTTTATAATCGACGTTGTCGTTTTAATATTTTTTAAACCTTATTTTCCCCTCAAAACTGTCGCTGTACTTTCAGCTGTCTCGTCTGCCGTTCTGTCCTTTACGCACATGCGCAGAAGTGGTATCCGGGGTCACACGTGATGTCACCGGAAGTGTTATGCCCAGCAGTATCATGGCTAGCCGGCTACGGTGCTCGAAAGTTTGGGAGCATTTTTCCAAAATAAAGGAGAAAAGTGTGCAATGCAAAATCTGCAAAGCAGAAATGACCTACCATGGCAGTACGACGGCGATGCACTAGCATCTGAAAAGAAAGCACGTCGTGGCTGATTTATTTTCGGACGAAGAAGGACAATCTCGGTAAGCTAACTGGCTAGTTAGCTGCTAACATTAACGTCAGCAGTGAGCTATCTACTTCATAGCGATGTGTTTGAATAGAAAATGTGATAACGCTAATGTTTCATAATGCTAATGACATAATGCTGCTACAAGCTGCAAAGTTCATTAAAAGTTGAATGAACTATCATCTAAATTGTCTTCATTTTTAGTACATACCTTAAACACTTGAAGCTGGAAACTAATGATGTTAGCTGTATGCTGGTACAATAAGCTGCAATTTATGCATGATCCGATTAGTCGACTAATCGCAAAAAATAATCGGTGACTAGTCGACTATCAAAATAATCGTTTGTGGCAGCCCTACTATAAATGCTATTCCTGGGCTTCGCGGTCGGGTCGGACAGGGCTGGACTGGCCTCGATACTGAACTTCGGGAACAAGACAATTAAAACTCGAGCAAATTTATATTATTCGGACACGTCTTAGAGCGCCGGGCTGTAAGTAGGGATATAGCCGACAACAAAACTACGCCGGCTACAAAACTACGATACTAAGTTTTTAAGTTTTCCAAAAATTGCTTGTTGTCACTCATCAAAAACTACCGCTACGTAACTAAAATGAGATACATTACCTCCTCGCTTTGCATCCTGTAAGTTGTTGAAAAAAGAAGTTGTAAAGCAATGCAGAGTTCTGAGGAAGGTCTGAGCTGCATTCATTAGCATCACAACAAACACACGCTTTGGCTTGGGTCACGTCATTTGGTGCGTTCCAGTTGTAGCCAGAAGTTGGAATTTCCGAGTTCAGAGTAGGAAACTGCAACTGGAACATCCCCCGAAGTTAGAATTTCCTACTGGGAACTCGGTGAAACCTCGCCAACCCCAAGTTGACAATCAAAGATAGATGCCCCCAGTGTGAACAGTTATTTAGCTCCTGTAATAATCTATTTATTTGCACTTCTAGATCAGCTGTATACATAGTATTGTTAGACTTATATTTACAAAAAATGCTGCCATAGTGATAATCACATTCTTCATGTGATATTTGTGAACAACAACACAGGGCGTGCCAACAGCAGCTAACAATAGCCTGGTAGATCGACATGTTTTTTTCCGGCTTCAACTGGAGCGCAGATTAGTCGGAGATGATCACTCCTAGTTCAGAGGTTACTGGAACACACAGTCTTTATCTCGCCGGTAATAGATTTTCCTCATAGCACCTTTAAACAGCGCATCACACAAATAAAATGCTCACTGATTTTTTTGGGATATTAAAAATGAACACAAACCTGTGGACCCATGTAAAGCTGTCACACTCTCCTGTCATCTGAACACAGCCTAAAATACTTAAATTATATTCTCTATCCAGCACTGGAGATGAACATCTGTCGGGGAACTTTGGCCTCCTGGACCAGGTACAAGCTCTGAGGTGGATCCAGGAGCACATTCACAACTTTGGTGGCGACCCAAATTCAGTTACCATATTTGGGGAGTCTGCTGGTGGAGTAAGCGCGTCCCTCCTGGTATGAATGAGAAACACACACAAAACAATTTTTTTTAAGTTTTTTTGTTGCCAAGCAACTATTATCCAGAAGCTAACTTTTAGGTTAATCAACAGCTTCTCTCACCTTTGACTGAAGGACTTGTCCACCGTGCCATTGCTGAGAGTGGCACTGCTGCAATGGATTTACTAGTAGGAAATGATCCTCTACCAATGACGCAGGTAAATTATTTGCCCAATATTTAAATTATTATCACTCAAACTGATTGTTGGACTTAACTGTTGAGGTAACATTTACATTTTGTCTTTAGGTAATTGCAAACTTGTCTGGCTGTAGCATTGAGAGCACAGAGAAGATCGCTGACTGCATGAAAAACATTGACATTGAAACTCTCCTGACACTTACAGCGGTGAGTTTTCGATGAAACACTGGAAGCTCAATGCGAAAAGGTCACACTGTGGTCCATGTAATGTCTTTATTAAACATCCTTCCTTTATATTTCTGTTCTCTTAAGGATGAAAGAGTAAGAACAACTGTAAATACTGATGGACACTTCCTGACCAAATCTGTGGATGAGCTGTTCAGCAACCATGAAATTCTCAAAATTCCCTTCATGACTGGTGTTAATAATGATGAAGGGGGATTTCTATTCCCTGATGTAAGTCACCCCACTACATGGTCTCCAAATCTAAAAATAAACATTTTTTTTTTTATTTAAAGGTGCTATGAGGAGAATGTATTTTCAGTGACATTAAGACTCTGCTGCCCATGAGCACGCGCAGCGACTGTCGTAATGCTGCGTTCCAGTAACCTCAGAACTGGGAGTGACATCATCTCCGACTTATCGGCGTTCCAGTTGAAGTCGGAAAAAAAAACAAAACATGCCGATCTACCAGGCTATTGTTAGCTGTTGTTAGCACACCCTGTGTTGTTGTTCACAAATATCACATGAAGAATGTGATTATCACTATGGCAGCATTTTTGTAAATATAAGTCTAACAATACTATGTATACAGCTGATCTAGAGCGACACACCCCAGTCAGAAGTGCAAATAATTGATTATTACAGGAGCTAAATAACTGTTCACACTGGGGGCATCCATCTTCGATTGTCAACTCGGGGGTGGCGAGGTTTCACCGAGTTCCCAGTAGGAAATTCCTACTTCAGGGGACGTTCCAGATGCAGTTTTCGACTCGGAACTCGGAAATTCCGACTTCAGACTACAACTGGAACACACCAAAAGACGTGACAATTTTTGGAAAACTTATCGTAGTTTTGTAGCAGCCTATATATCGCTACTTACAGCCCTGTGCTCTAAGACATGTCTGAATAATATAAATTTGCTCTAGTTTTAATTGTCTTGTTCCCGAAGGTGAGTATCCTGGCCAGTCCAGCCCTGTCTGACCCGACCGCAAAGCTAAGGAATAGCATTTATAGATCACCTATTTTGATGCTATAAAACTCATCTTAAAGTGTGTATTTCGATCAGGCATATATCTAAGTGAGACTTTTTTGTAATTACTTAGAAACTCCTCATAGCATCTTTAAATTTGAGCCTGTTAAACAATCTTGTTTGACTTTGGTGCATGTCTGAAAGGTTCATCTCAATTGTGTGTCCCATTCAGTTCTTGGCTCCTAAGAACTGGACAGAGGGACTGGATCTGGAGTCTGTCAGGGGCATGCTCTCTATGTTTTTCCCTGATCTTACCATCTTAGATCTGATGATAGAGGAATATGTGGGAAATGGAGAGGATCGTGTGAGAAACAGAAATGGATTTACCGGGCTGCTTGGAGATTTGTTTTTCGCACTTCCTACCATCAAATGTGCAAATGCTCACAGAGGTATTTAACGTGATGAAAAAGTCTAATGTCTCTCTTAGGGTGGAGCCACCCCAAAATTGAATCAGGTTGGACCGTTTAGAGTGTTATATTTACAACAGTCAGTAAGAGGGATTAGACTGATACAGTTATTATTAGTAGCATTAGTATTTTTATCATTATCATTAGCAGTATTTTCTTTATCCAAAAGGAAAAACATTTAAAATAGTTTTACCAAAAAGATGAACAGTTTGAATTTCTTTTATATTTTATGAATGAATTCAACTGGTTTCAAATGCAGGATGATTATTTCTATCTGTTAGCACGTAACCCTCTGGAGTCCGTCACAGCTGACACAGGGCAGGATGCACGGTACACCCTGGACCGGTCACATGTCATTCACAGATACGACAGAGCCAGACTACCATTCATCCACACACTTACACCAAAAGGCAATTTAGACTAACCAAACAACCGAACAGGCATGCCTTTAGTCTGTGTGAGGAAACAGGAGCACTCTGAGAAAACCACCCATGCACAGGAAACTCATAGAAAGAACTTAGAAAGGCCCCACCCAACCATGGAGTGAAACCAGCGACCTTCTTTCTTTTAGGTAACAGCATGACACACTGGATCATCCTGCAGCCCTGTTTTATTTGTATTTTATTTTACAAAAATATGTTTCCATGGCCTGTCCAGAACAATCCCTCCCTACACCACTCATCAGCAGCCAAGATGGTTGAAATAGTAAAATTCAATAGTGTTGCCAGCCTTGAGAATAAAAGTCTTTCAAATTTATGTTCACATTTCTGGAACCAAGTGAGATATCTTTGTCTTTCTCTAGATGCTGGAGCACCTGTTTATCTATATGAGTACCGGTATCCTCCACAGTTTTTGCAGAAGAAAAGGCCAAGCTTCGTTAAGGCTGACCATGCAGATGATATCTTTACAGTATTGGGATTCTGTTTCACAACTAACCATGTCCAAATAAAAGGTTGGGTATCATAAAGACTTTCAGCTTAAGATATATCGTTCCTCTGTGTTCAAGTGTTATATCAGTCTATGTCTACCTTAGGATCCTGCAGTAAAGAAGAGGAAGAGTTCAGCAAAATCATGATGAGCTACTGGGGCAACTTTGCTCGCACAGGGTAAGGACCAGCCCTCACTGGAGACACTAATGCACATTTAGATGAACAAAATGTTAAATAACTTGCCTGCATGTGTGTGTAGGTCTCCTAATGGGGAAGGTCTGGCTTACTGGCCAAAGTACGAAGCAGAAGAAAAATACTTGGGACTGGATTTGAAGGAGCAAAGAGTTGGTCAACACTTGAAGAATAACCGGTTCATCTTCTTTACTCAGACCATCCCAGAGAAGATGCAGCAGCAGAAACAAAAAGCAGAACATGGCGAGCTGTAAAACAGTCTCTTCTTATTTCTGTGCCTCTGCAGTTACATCATGATTGCAGATTTAAACACCAAAAAGCCATTAGAAAATACATTTGACATACTTGAGGAGTTGAGACACAAAGTAAAACAAAAATGTTGACAGGATGTGAAATCTGGTAAATGGTATCTTTTTCAAAAACAGATTCTTTTAAAGATTTACATCAATTAAAGGAGGGATCAGAATTTTTTGTTGATAGCTTTAAATCACATGATCAGCATGGAGTACTGCAAGGCAGAGAGACTCAGCAGGGATTGATTTATTCATTTCTGTCTGAAACTGTCACATGATATTTCTTTACATGTTTACACTCCATGAAAACCATGGGAAATAAATTAAAACTACAAATTATGGGCCTTTTTACCTTTGACAAGTGCCTGAGACATAATTTAAATCACTCTGATATTTGCCGGAACATCACTTCAGGTTTGTATATACTGTATACACATAATATAGAATTGGAGAATCCTTTCCCTTACACCGCTGCTATAATGACAATCCACAGATATTTTGGCAGTTTTATGTAATTTGGCACAGTTGGTTAAATAATTCTGTTGTTAAGCATGTACAGACCAAAACAGTCTTCACTGAAACATTTGCTTGTGAATGTTATTTTCTGATAGCCTCATGATCACAATTAACTAACATTCTCAGTCAAATTTTTGCCACAGTTGTTTATTTTAGGAAGTAATGTTATGAAAAAATTAACACAACATTGTATGCCATGGTTAAAAGAAGTATTTTTGTTCCCACTGCAACTTTTTATTACCAGGATTAATAGAGCATCTGAGATCAAAAATCTACTTTTTGTTCCTCTCTGGGATAAAAGAGTGATTTATAGTCCAACGGCCAAAAGTGACCAACCTTTACACCAACTTACTGTGAGAAATAAAACTGAATAAGATCAATTTCAATGAGGTGGTACCTTCATAAAAGAAATGTCTTGGTTATTGTTATTTTTCTGACTGCTCCTTAGTTGTATCGTTTTCTTTTAATGCATTTCTTCATCATCTTCATTACTCACAACATCTCTGACAGAAAGCAAATATTGAGAAAACTTCAACACAACTCAGAGTTGTGAACTTTTAAGACCCAGATCTGCCATCCGGACTGATCACCAGTTGCCGACCTGTCCTGTTCCTGTTTCCGCCTTTATCGGCTGATGATCATCGAGACTACATGGTACAGACCCGTTTCTGTCCTGCACCTACCTGCCTGCCTGATCCCCGGTTGCTGACCTTTCCTTCTGTTGATGATGCCGAGTACCTGTTTGTGAATCCTGATTTGTGGTGGCCATCTGTTCTTCGGTATCTGACCCCTCTGCCTGTGTGTGACGCCGAGTACCCATCTGTGAGCCTGAATCTGTGGTGGCAGCCTGATCTCTGGCAATCAGAACCGTTTCCTGCTCTGAAAGACAAAGTGAGTCGTAGCCTGCTTCACCTTAAGGACTCTGAGTTGCAGTACCAGTGTGTGGCTCCTGCATGGCCCAGTGGACTACGCCAAGAACTGCGGGTTTGATCCTAGCTCTCTACTCAACTGTTCCTGTGTCTGTTCAATAAAGCTGGGTATTGTGAACTGCAAAATCTGTGTCACTTCTGGGTCCTAACTGCCTCTGTGTCAAACTACTGGGGCGCTGAATTACGCAACCCAACTTTTGTGTTAAATAATACAACCCAAAAATTGAGTCGAAAAAAAAAGAACCCAACCTGTTGTGTTAAAATAACCCAAAAAGGGGTTTGTCCTTTTCTGAACCAGCAGTTGGGTTAAAATTGGGTTATTTTTTAACCCAACTGTTTTTTTTTCCGCATCCTCCACCTCAGCCCCCTCGATAAGAACTGGTCTCGGTCTTAGTCTGGACTCCCCAAAGTCAATGACCAGCTCTTTTGTCTTCAAGGTGTTGTACTATAGATGGATTGTGTGGCACCAGAAAGCAAAGTACCTCACTAGGTTCCTGTACTCCTCCTCTCTGTCATGCATCCAATGATGGTTCTGTCATTGGTGAATTTTTGATTATGACAGGTCAGAGTTGTAGCAGTCTGGGGTGTACAGGGTGAAGAGAAGAGGGGCCAGCATTGTGCCCCTGGGTGCTTCGGCGCTACTGATCACAATGTCAGATTTGGTGTTCTCCAGCCTGACGTATTGTGGCCTGACCGTGAGTTAGCTGGAGATCCAGGTGACATTTCAGGGGTCCACTCGGATCCTGTTTAGTTTGTCCTAAAGCACAAGGGGCTGGATGGTGTTGAAGGCGTTCGAAAAGTCAAGAAACAGAATCCTCACTATTCCGCATCCCTTGTCCAGGTGCAAATGGGCTTGGTGTAGCAGGTAGAGGATGGCATCTCCCACACAAAATGTATGCAAACTTTAGACCACCCTGGGCATGTTGCACCTGGGGTCTGAGGAGACTGAGGAAGAGCTTCCCTAACGTCTTTATCAGATGTGAGGATCAGTGCCATTGGCCAGAAGTCATTCGGCTCGCTTGACCGTTTTTTCTTAGGAACTGGAATGATGCAGGATGAATTTCCAGAGGTAAAGCTATTAAACTTTCTCACACTATTTCTTCACTATGGTAATTTGCAAACAGTCCCTAGAAGTCGGGCCATCACCAGCAGCCAATTGAGACATATAGAAGTTTTCTGGCTCAGAGGACGGCTCGTTTGGAAGAATTTCTGTTAAGCCATTTTAATTTGGATTCTGGTCCTTATTTGTTAAAGAAAAGTCATTTTTCTAGTCTTCTATTTTTCATTTCTTTATTTAATTTTCATCTGAATCCATGGGGGTTTTAAGATCAAAACCTTACATTTAAAGGTTGAAAACTTTAATCAGCCGTTAATCTGGTCAGATATTAATGGAAAAAACTGCTCAATAAAAGACAATTTTAACAGGTTACAATATTTACCTCTGCAGAGGAGGTTATGTTTTCAGGAGAGTTTGTTTGTCTGTCTGTCTGTGAACAAAATAACTCAAAAAGTTATGGATGGATTTTGATGAAATTTTCAGGAAATGTTCAGCAAAAAAGGAAGAAGTGATTCAATTTTGGTGTTGATCCAAATCACTGTCTGCGAACTGTGCTGCTTGGTGGAGGTCTGCGCTCTCCAAGTGCTTTTCTAGTTTATATTGTGTACCTTGGAAAAGCAAATGTTTTCTTAGGCCAATGTTCCATTGTAAATTAGGTTTGTAATGACTTTATAATGTGTGCTGCAGCTGCTGACCATCTGGCACAATCAATTTCATTTAGTATGCAGGCAAAATGAAAGGTACAAAATTTTCACACATGTGATACATAAGCTATTTTGCATGTGTATGAATATGCTCTGGCTTGAGGTTTTTATTTTTATCTTTTATATGCCTTAGGCAGAAAAGTTTGTAAAGCACTGCTACAGAGCATGGGTCACACCATAATTTGTCAGATTTACATGTACAAATTGCGTTCAGCGTCATTTTTTTAATACGCAGGCTGGAAAACTCGTTGACCTCTGGTCAAGTGACGAAGGAAATGGGCGTTCAGTCTGCTCTGATTGATCGCCTGTCTGCGTGTGTAAAGCTTACGTCACAGTTCCGCCTATAGGCTAATACATGCAGCGATTTTTTACCACGGGTGATTGGTGAAGTCGTTTTAGGAGGAGAAGCTTCTCCCGTTCCTCTCTTCAGTTCTCTTCTGTGTCACAATCCTCACAGGAGACCACCATGATGAAAACTTTCTTCCTTCTGGCGTCTCTTCTCTTTCTCTCTGTTTCTGCAGGAGGAAGCTGTAAGTAAAAACTCTTCCTCTGACTGCACTGATAAACATGTGTATAAATCTGTACCTGCAGGAAAAGACCTCATTTACTTCTATTTTATCTGACTGACTTTGGCTGCAGTTTATATGTGATGAGAGAGTTTTTTAATCGCCTGGCCATTACGTTATGTAACAAAGGCTTGGAGTATCAAACCATGTCTTGTTTAACCTTTTACCCAGTGAGTGAATACTGGCTAGCTTCATGTGCAAAGGTGAATATAAAATGCAACAGGCACAAGATAGATGTGTACGGAGCTAAATCCAGGCCAAAAGCGTTGTAATCTGAAAAAAAAAAAATCTTGTAGTTGATATTTCAATGTTTGTTATTGTCTGTTATGTTTCGATTTAAATATACTTTTAATTCAGTTCTGTAGTTATTTTGATAAAAAAAAAAATATATGAAAAAATCATTTATCAAAGTTTCCTTACAATGCTTGAAATTATTATCTCACAACCATAGACATGCATTGACCACAAGTTTTGTAAACATTCTGAGTTTGGTCTGACAAAGTCCAGTTTCAGTGAAGTCGGAATGCTTTGCCAAAAGTCAATAAAAAACATTAGAATGATTTGTAAATCTATCTCGACCTATATTTCATTGGTTACCATTGCTGCTATCCAAACATCTTTCTCAGGAACATCCCTGCTTATTTCAGAAAGACAATGCCAAGCCGCATTCTGCATGTGTTACAACAACATGACTTTGTAGTAAAATAGTTCAGGTACTAGACTGGGATGTGTGCAGTCCAGATCTGTCTCCCATTGAAAAATGTGTGGCACATGATGAAGCAAAAAAAAATGACTACAAAAACCCTGGAATGCTGAGCAACTGAGCAAACAAGAATAGAAAATAATTCCACCTTCAACAAATAGTGTCCTCAGTTCTCAAACACTTTTTTTAAAATGGAAATGATATAACACAGTGGTAACAGGGTTCCCGCGGATCCTTGAAAAGTCTTAAAAGGCATTGAATTCATTATTCAAAATTACAAAATTGTGCCTCTGTCGAAGTTCCTCGACAGGAACTTCGACTCCCCCTCACAAACACAAGTTCCCCCAGCCCCTCCCCCTCGGCTCTCATCTGGTCCATCACCCAAACTCCTCCCTGTTCGTCCTCCCCTGCCTGCCCCCAGAGCTGGTATCCCTAAACGCTGGGATGAACAGGGCCTCTGCTGTCCCAGGACTTACAGTCATGATAAAGGTAATATCAAGCTGGGGCCCTGTGAGACATCATTTTCCCCTAGTGCCATATCTACAGTCACACCACATAGACTAGATTACAGAAGGACAGTTAGATTGTCCAATCAGAGAAATTTAATCCATATCCCTTGTAAGAAGATAATATCCTGTCCTAATGCAACTAATCTGAAACTTGCTGTGCTCAATGTTAGATCCCTGTCCAACAAATCATTTTTAATTAATAACTTGATCACTTCTTATAAACTTGACTTGATGTTTTTAACTGAAACATGGCTTGACAAAAACACAGGTAATGCAGTTTTAATGGAATCAACTCCACCCAACTTCAAATTTGAATCTGAAACACGAGAAAACAAAAAGGGTGGAGGTGTCTGTGCAGTATTAAGAGATCATATGGTTACGCACAGGTTGTCATTTGGGGTGTTTTCATCATTTGAGTATGTGTCCTTTAAAATGGAGATAAGACTATCCCCGTCCATACTCTATATAGTCCTATACAAGCCCCCGCAACACTATAAAAATTTTATTGATGATTTTACCGAGATGCTTTCAATTGTATGCACTGATTTTGATAGTTTGGTCATTACAGGTGATTTTAATATACATGTGGATAATGTCTGTGACAGAAATGCTAAAGAGCTCAGTGCTGTCCTTGAAACCTTTGGCCTGACTCAGCATGTGTGTGAGCCCACCCATAACAGAGCACAGCACACTCTGGACCTGCTCATTACAAAAGGGGTTAATATTTCAAATGTCAATGTGGTTGATGTTGCCCTGTCTGATCATTTCTGTGTCTTCTTTGACCTGTGTGTTTCTCCCACACCACCGGCTGGTACTGCAGTAGTACAGAGGAGACACATAAATAACAGCACAGGTGCTCTGTTCCTTGAAATGATTAACTTTGAAAATGTCTCATTTTCTAATGTTGATGATTTGTTGAGCTCTGTTACTTCAAGTGTTTTGAATGTTCTGGACACCATTGCCCCTGTGAAAGTTAAAATGGCTAAAAATAGGCAGAAGTCACCATGGAGGAATGACGACTCGGTCAGGGCACAGAAAAGGAGTGCCGGAGGCCGAGCGAAATGGCGAAAAGTCAAAACTCCATGTTCATTACTTAAATTTATAAAGAAAAGTTGTACATGTTCAATCAGATCTTACATAGAACAAGAGAGATGTACTTCTCTGAAATTATTGGAAACTGCAGGAACAACTCGCGTCTTATTTGCAACAGTGAACAGATTAACAAATCCTCCAGCTCAACTGCCACTGGAATTAATCTCCACATCTAAGTGTAATGAGTTTGCAGTCTTCTTTTGCAACAAGGTTCAGACTATTAAAAATTCTATCAATTCCACAGCACCAATAACAACCCTGCAGCCACCTAAACACTTCGAGCTGACTCATTTTGCACCTGTAACTGACAAAACTGTCCAAGAGATTATCACAAGTCTGAGTTCATCCACATGCTGCCTCGATGTTTTACCCACTAGATTTCTAAAGTCCGTATGAGCAGTTTGTTAACACCACTCGCTCAGATAGTTAACACATCACTACAATCTGGAACATTTCCAAAGGCCTTGAAAACTGCGGTCATAAAGCCTCTCCTAAAGAAGAGCAGTCTTGATGCCACAGTACTGAACAACTACGCCCATCTCAAATCTGCCGTTCTAGGCAAAGTCCTTGAAAAAGTTGTTTACCAACAGCTCACTGACTTTCTCCTAATGAACAACTCATTCGATGTTTTCCAGTCAGGTTTTAGACCCCATCACAGCACTGAGACCGCTCTTATCAAGGTGACAAATGACATCCGCCTGAACACTGACGCAGGCAAAGTCTCCGTCTTAGTCCTACTAGATCTGAGCGCTGCTTTTGACACTGTTGATCATGAGATCCTTTTACAGAGACTAATGGACTGGGTGGGCATCTCGGGACTGCTCTACATTGGTTGAAGTCCTATCTGGAAGACAGGAAGTACTTTGTAGAAATTGGTAACTGTGTCTCAGACCACATGGCCTTGACTTGTGGGGTGCCCCAGGGGTCAATCCTGGGACCCCTCCTGTTCAATCTCTACATGCTGCCTTTTAGGCCAGTTAATACAAAGTTCTAATGTGTCCTACCACAATTATGCAGATGACACTCAGATCTATGTCTCACTGACAGCAGGTGAACATGGACCAGTGGATTCACTCTGTCACTGCATCCAACAGGTCAGTGTGTGGATGCAGAACAACTTTCTCCAGCTAAATTCAGACAAGACTGAAGTCATCGTGTTTGGTCCACAGAAACAAAGAGAAAGTGTCAGCAGTCACCTCCAGTCTCTCTCTCTAAAACCTACAAATCAGGTTAGAAATCTTGGGGTAATAATGGACTCAGACTTGAACTTTAACAGCCATATAAAATCAATAACATCAGCAGCCTTTTACCATCTAAAAACATCGGCAAAATCAGAGGTATAGTGTCTTAATCTGACCTAGAGATACTTATCCATGCATTTGTCTCTAGTAGGTTAGATTACTGTAACGGCCTGCTCACCGCCTCTCCAAACGAGCCATGACACAGCTGCAGTACATCCAGAACGCTGCTGCTCGGTCCTGACCAGAACCAGGAAGTACGAACACATTAGTCCTGTGCTCAGGTCCCTACACTGGCTTCCTGTTGCTCAGAGAATAGACTTTAAAGCAGCTCTGCTTGTGTACAAATCTCTCCATGGTCTAGCACCAAAGTACATCTCTGACATGTTAGTGCCATATGAACCATCTCGGACTCTGAGGACCTCGGGGCCGGCCTTCTGCTGGTGCCTAGAGTCAGGACTAAACATGGAGAATCAGGGTTTCAGTTTTATGCAGCTAAAATCTGGAACAGTCTTTCTGAAGATGTGAGACAGGCCTCTACTCTGACAATGTTCAAATCTAGGCTCAAAACAGCTCTGTTTAACTGTGCATATGACTGAAAGGATCTGATCTGCACTCTTCTTTTTAAATTTATTTTATAATGATTGTTGATTTTATTTTGTATTTTGATTTTTTAAAGTGATTTTATAATGATTAATGTTCACTCTATTTTGTACTGTGATTTTAATGCATTTTTCTTGTTCTGTAAAGCACTTTGAATTGCCTTGTGTATGAATTGTGCTCTACAAATAAACTTGCCTTGCCTTGCCTTGCCTTGCCTATTCTAAAAATAAGGCCTTAATTGGCATTAAAATGTCTTAAATCCAATTTTCAAAAGTCTTAAAAATTTGAATACATTAGTAAGATTTATGTTAGTTTGAACTAAAAAAATATTTAATAACATTTATTTATTTATTTTTCAAAAATAATTCGCTAATTTACTCTCGTGGCAACATCATGTAATTACAATAGTGGAACTAACAAAACAGTGATGTGGTTGCACCAGGATCTTTTAGAGAAGACACATGTCTTGGTTCTACCTTCAGTGCCTGGAGAGAGGGAAAAAAATGGGGAAAAATTGGCAAAAAAAACCAAAAGTGGCTTAGGAAAATTGATTATGGCAGCAAAATTGGGAATTAAATTTGAAATTAAATTTCAAAAACCATGTAAAAATTCCAAAAGTGGTTCTGACAGTGGCCAAAAAAGATGAATGGGGGCAAAGTCGGCATAAAGTTTTAAAAACGAGGTTAAAAAAAGATTGAAGTGATATTTTATTTAAAATAAACAATGTGTTAAAATTGCCTCTAACCCAGGAAATTCATGTGGTGTTTTTGTTTGTTTGTTTCAATTGTGGTTCGTTGGCAACTTGGTCTTAAATTTGATTTCAAACGGCCTTAAAAATGTCTGAAAAAGTCTTGAATTTAACTTGCCTTTAGCTGTAGGAACCCTGGAAAAACATGCCCCTATCCCTGCTTCTTTGGAGCATGTTACAGGGATTAAATTCATATATAAAATATTTGCCAAAAATAATCATGTTCATCAGTTTGAACATTAAATAGTTTGTCTTTGAATTAAATTTAATTGAATATTTGTCCACAAGGATTTGCAAATCAGTTGCATTGCTTTCATATCTGTTTCACATTACATCCCAACTTCATTGGATTTGGGGTTGTACATTGTGTCTATATCCAGCAGAGATAAATGTCGTTTAAGTCCTTTTGTCTCTGCCTAAACGGATACATCTCTGTATGTGTGTATGTGTATAAACAAATACATTTATTATATGCATTTATATATATTTGTGTATGTGTATCTTTAAAATGAAGAGTGTGGCTTCAGCCTGCTCTATTGTAAAGTGCCTTGAGATAACAGTTGCTATGATATGTGCAATACAAATGAATATTGATTGATTACCCAAACAGGCCCTTTAAGAAGTGCTGTGCTCCAATAGGACCCACATGACAAAACTAATACATTGCTGTACTAAATGAACCAACACTTTGATTTAATTCATAAAATCCAAAAGAATGGGCCATGTTCTTATCAAAAGACCTTTGAAGACAGTAGTAAGTGTGTCATCTTTGTTTCTGCCTACAGTATATTAAATCCTTAATTTGACAACCTGAAAGTTGACGGAGACTCAGGCTTCTCTGGTGTCTCCTGTCAGGAGGCCTGGACCCCGAGTTAGGAGCACTTTGGCTAAACTGCACAGGAAGTCTACTATCTATTGTATAAAGCAAGGTTACTGATTTTAAATATCATGACAGGTTACAACCAAGACCTTTTTTAGAGCTTCTATCAAAACTAATTAGTCACACATCAAACCACATTAAAGGGCCACATAGCCCTTCACAAGAGCCATGATGTATGTCTGTGTTCAACATGACAAGTTCAGTCATGTTAATTCAGTCTGTGTAGAGGTCATCCATCTTATCCTCACCAAGTGCCCTCTGGCACTTTATATCCAGTTGTGCAACTCACTTTCTAAGGTTTTTGTCAGACTATAACTGCAACTCACTTCTTAACAGAACAGGGTTGAGTTTTGAAATGCTCTTCAAGTGTGTATCAAGGCTCAGAGCCTAACCCAGACAGAGTCCAAGGTTTCATAGTACAGTTTTACCAACAGCAGGAAGAGACCCAGACTGCTCATAACATTTGGCAAAACCTTGATAAGAAGCAGGAATCAGAACCTTTATCAAAGCAGAAATAAGAGCAAGCTTTAAACAATTTAAACATGCAAGTACTGCAGACAATTTAAAAATATTTTGGGGAAAAGATACATGGAGATGAATATGCATAAAATGATTGGATACATATTTTAAATTTCTTCTAAAATTCTCTGGGTGATGAAACAAGTAGACAGTTTCATGGTCCTTGACAGATCCTTGTGGTATGCCACAAGAGAGGATTTGAACTGAAAGTTCATTTAGCCATCAATATTGTACATGGCATACCATTTCCAGAAATAAACCAAAATTAATATGGAAATTTCAATTCCATTTGTCATGGAAGGTCTGTAGGGCTCTTCGTAATAAAAAAAATAATACTTGTGTCAATTTGGCCAAAAAGAGAGTTAATCCATGTTAATGGTGTTTTTTTATCATATGTCTGCCTCCAGCTAAACACATGTAATATATGACATCTGGCATTCAATTTAATGATCAGGTTTCACACTCATTGTTTCTATTAACCTACAACAGATGATGTTTACTCGTTCAAGTGCCCCAGACATAAAACTTGTAACAGTACTAGAGTCCATTAGAAAATTTAAACACATTTTTTCATAAGGCTGTCACAGCACAAATAATGAAATTCAAAATATTTTAATTCCAAAACTATTTTTGTCAGTGATAACTGACATACCAGAATCTGGATATGGCATCTTTTGTAACTTTTTGTAAAAAGATGTCAAATCAAAGCCATGACTCTGATTCAGCTTCTCTATCTGACAGCACCTGAAGTCCACACAGCACTAGGAGGTCTGAGAGGTGAGTATGTGAGTGTTAAGGGGAAGGAGTCTGGGGTCCATGCCTACCTGGGCGTCCCCTTTGCAAAGCCACCTGTCGGCCCTGCTCTTAGACTGGCTGCCCCTCAGCCTGTGGAGGCATGGGGAGGAGTGAGAGATGCCACCCAGCAGCCATTCATGTAAGTGAAGAAGATCACACACTGATACACCATGTCTTTGAACAGTTAATATGATGTCTATAAAGTAACCTGAACATGAACTCGTCTATTCAACAGATGTATTCAAAATAAGCAAATTCTTTTGGATCTGCTTGAAAAACTTGGGGACACAGCACCAGAAGTCCCAGAAGTTTCTGAGGATTGTCTTTATCTGAACATTTACACTCCTGCAAACAGAGCAAATAATGCCAGACTTCCGGTAAGAACCCTTCACATAATTACTGATGTCAAGTTTTTGACAGAGTTTTTGGTGACGTTTTTTTGATTTAGTGGAATCATTAATACAATTTTACTGATCATGCTCAGATTTGAGCTCAGACTGCATGACATCACATCTACATCCCAGAGAAGCTTAAGTTTTTGTTTATGTCCTGCAGTTGATGTCCTAATAAAAGTCAGGTCAAACGCTCTCAGTGATGCGCAAGAAGCAAGCAAAGTCTTTTATCCTCTCAGGTTATGGTCTGGATCCATGGTGGAGGTTTCACTTTAGGGTCAGCATCTATGTATGATGGCTCTGCACTGGCTGCATACCAGGATGTGGTTGTGGTTCTGATCCAGTACCGCTTGGGACTGCTGGGCTTTCTCAGGTAAAAAGACTGGAGGTTTTTTTTTCGTGGATTGATCTTACATATATATCTATATAGCTATGTATATATATATATATATATATATATATATATATATGTGTAGATATATATATCTATATATATATATATATATATATATAGATATATATAGATATATATAGATAAATATATACATATATATATATAGATATAGATATATATATATACATATGCATTTTACAGTATAATCATCTGATAACATTCACCTAGTGTCAAATACCCATGAATGCTTCCATGTATTTATGAGGAAGAACGGACAGTCTCAGTTTTATGCATTTTAACCTGGTTGCTGTACACTTTTGAATGAAATTTGACTGACACACTGATGAAGAGAAAGGACAGTGTTTTTACCTGTCATCATTTTTAAGCAAAAGCCTAAAGAGAAAAAAGTGGATTAATACTGTCAAAAGCACTACCATATCTGTTAGTTACAAAGACAGAAGCAACAAACAGACTGCTAGTTCAGACTTAAAATTTTATTTAAACATTTTTGCATTTCCTTAAATTTTTGTCTGAAAATCCTCACTGTATGTTTCAGCCATATTCTCCCTGACACAATCAACAATGCAAAGGACATTAACCAGTAGGCTTCTCCAACATTTTATAGTATAAATGTACCTGAGGTGACATTATGCAAAACTGTGGCTGTTTAAACTGTTATTGATAATGTCACAGGTGCTGTGCAATAGTCCAAACGGCCCTTAAATATGATAAGGTTCATAAATATCTCAGAGTTTCTGCAGTTTTCATGGACATAAACATATCTTTGTTAAAAGAAGAAAACTAAAGTTTTGTTACATCTGCACAGAATGGTCATTGCCAACCAATGTCTTTTTGACTTTTCTGCCTCCATACTGATTATATGAAGCTGTCAATTAGGCCTGTCACGATAGTCAATAAATCAATTAACCGAACGATAAATAAAAACGTCCTCGGTAAGTTTGCCGGCCTCGATAAACTGACACGTGCATGCATGCTTGTTTTCCTCCTCACTTTCTACCAAAGAGGCTGAATGAGAAGATGGGTCACTACGTCTCTCTTTCTTAACACCGGGGTGCATTGGTGCTATAGCGGATTTAACGAATTTATAGCGGAGTGAGCATCTTTCGAACATGCGATCTCTGGGGAGAGGCAGGGCTCGCGCACACACGGAGAGAGCTGAAGTGAGCGAGAGGAGTAATGAGAAACACACGCTAATATGAGTGAATTCACGAAAAGGTACGGTTCTGAAGCCGAATGTCACAGCCCCGTGTGAGAATGTGTTGGTTTTAAACAGAATGAACAGGGTGTGAGCTCATGAACACCGACGAGCAGATATGTCTGAAAGTAGTGACGACGAAGAAGAGGAGGTGCTGCAGAGCCTTCGTCTTTGCCAGTCAGCGCCGACTGAGGTGTTTGGTTGGCAAAGTACATATAAAACAGCGCAAATGATGCGCAAACAGACAGTGTCGTTCGCTACACTGCAAAAGAAATGCAACCCTTCAATACGGTTAAAAGCCAGCAGTGTTACAAACGTTTGACAGACAGAACGGATTGACTGGGAGAAAGTACATGTCACAAACAATTCCTGTATAAACTCCCTTTTATTTATTGTTTTGATTGGAGTTTCGTTTTTTCTTTACAGAGACAGGGTCTATTTTTATTGTTTTTGATTAGTTTAATTATTTTTATTTACATGCATTTTTTCCTATAAGAGAGCCATTTTCATTTTCATTGTTTTTTTCCATCTTTTTTGTTAAATTTATTATATTAGCTGCATAATTTGTTTTATTTAAAAGATCCTGACCTTCCAGTTACAGTTAAATACTCTGAGGAAATTAAAGTTTCTTGCTTTTGATATGGTGTACTCACTTTATTATGACATATATTATAATTACATTAATGAAAAAATGTGAAAAAAAAATCCAAATAATATTGACAATAATATCGTTTATCGTCAATAATTCTTTGGACAATTATCGTCCAGCAAAATCTGTTATCGTGACAGGCCTACTGTCAATGTTAAAATATATTTAAATTAGTAACAAACAGCAAGGGTGTTGTTTGCCTGTTGGTTAATTTTGTATGTTGCATGCAAAGAGGATGCTGTCCTTAAGGGATAAGTTCTGTTTCTGCAGCTTTCACATTGTTTATAAAATGAAGTAGAACAATATACTCACCCAGAAGGCTTTCCTGATCCAAACAGTGCTTCAGGAGATATTTAGATCCAAAATCCACATCCGTATAATGGTAGCACAAGGGGGAAGGAATAGTGACGCTCCTAAAACTGCATTAATCGTCCAAAAACTCATTAGTTTCACCAATATTTCATCATGGTCTGTTCACGCTACTCCTCCATTACAGTCTGTGTCGCCCTAGACATGTTTTTGTGACTGTGCTGACCTCTGAACTGAAGAAGAAGAACGCTTGCCTCTGCGCATGCACAGTACTCTCTGTAGAGCTGTTCTTCTCTTTGCCTCTGCGTCCTTTCGATGAGCTCCTCATCTGTAAACTCTGGTTCGAAACTGTAAGAATACCCATCATATTCAAAGTTCTCGTCCACAACATCATCCGATAGATATTCATCCATTTTGCACAAAACTGGAAGAAGTCGTTCTGTAGCAATACTGCCCATGCGCAGAGGCAAACGTAAACAAAGTCTTCAGTTCAGAGGCCAGCACAGTCACAAAGACATGTCTGGAGCAACACAGACTGTGACATGATAAAATATTGGTGAAACTAATGAGTTTTGGATGAATATGTAGTTTTAACATGCCCGTTTGCTACCATTATACGGATGTCCGCCGCTCGATTTTGGATCTAAATATCTCCTGAAGCACTGTTTGGATCAGGAAAGCCTTCTGGGTGAGTATATTGTTCTACTTCATTTTATAAACAATGTGAAAGCTGTAGAAACAGAACTTATCCCTTAAGCACCTCACAACATGATGTCAGCGGTGTAAAACTTGTGCAGCAGTCGAACATGTCAGAGTTATTTTAGTCCGAAATCTTGTGTTCATGAAAACTATTTCACACCTTTGAACCTTTGGTTGACATTAAAAGTAACAAGTTGCTGTTGGAAACATGCCTGAGTTGCTTCACAGACTAAAATGTTCAGGTTAATTCTCCAATTATTCATATGTTCATATTCATAGGAATACGTGATGTGAGTCAGTTAGATGGGATAAACTTTATTTTTACGAAAATTTAAAGCGCTTAAAAAGATTAGCTTATTCTTAATTTGTTGGATTATTTTTTGATTTAAGTTCTTGTAGGCGAGGAAAATACCCTACCCTGTATTTGGGACAATACTTGGAACTTGCTTGTAAATTGTAAATTGTGGTATACATTCATGGGCTTTGTGTTCTGTTTGTGCCTGTGTGTTGCAGTGAACAGCTGTTTGATCAGCTGATGCATCGTGCCATAAATCGCCCTATGACACCCTTGGCAGCAGGCCAAACCCCATTCAAAAACTAGAGTGTTTTTATTATTAGCACTTTGTAGACCACATCCCCGCCCATCTACACCTAGGTGACCACAATATATATTTTTTAGATAATTCGGCACTAGTTCGGCCTGTCAAATCATCTTCAATCAATCAATCAATCTTTATTTTTATAGCGCCAATTCATAACTATTGTTATCTCAAGACACTTTACAAGAGAGCATAAAGCTCTTCATTTTATGGATACACATATATTCATAGATACATATATACATATAAAATACACATATACATATATATATATATATATATATATATATACAAATATATACATCCAACACCCAACATGAATCCATATAGCCAATCATGAATCCCTCCATCATGGCGGCAAGAAAAAACCTTCTGTTAAGCAGCAGGAAATCTTGAATGTGGATCCCAGTCTCATGATGAACAGCAAATTCACATGATGCATAATTGTCTTGATTGGTTACGATCTACGTTCGATCGAAAGTACTAAGGTCTATTACAACCACTCCAGCTTCTCTCAAGCGGTCATTCAGTTCTACTTTCTTCTGCTCTTAGCATAGCTTAGCTTAGCTTCTTAGCATGGCTTCCCTCTCTGCTCCTGCTCTGTCCTGTCCTATGTGCTAGATGTTTAGTTACTCCTCGTCCTCCTTTACTGATAGCGGTATTTGCCTGAAGTGTAGTTTATTCTTAGATTTGGAGGCGAGGGGGTCTGGTCTGGTGAAGCGGCTCTGCACTGGACCCAAACCCTCCTCGTGGTGGCGAGCAAGCAGGGCGCAGTTAGCGGTGCAAGCAGCTAAGCGTTACCTTAGCCTCCCCCTCGGCTAGTAATGGCTGGGTCACTGGCTGTGGCAAGCATAGCCGAAAGTCGAAGACCCACTCGGTACCCCACCATCCGGTTCACGTTTCTAACAAGTTTTCTCCCCTCGGCGACGGTGGTAACCCGCCCACCAGGGAACAAACACTGATAATTGGCGACTCCATAGTCAGAAACGTGAAGATAGCGAAGTCAGCGGGCATAGTTAGGTGTATCCCAGGGGCCAGGCGAGGCGACATAGAGGCAAATTTAAAGTTGCTGGCAAAAAGTGGCGTAAGTTTGCTAGAATAGTCCTCCATGTTGGCACTAATGACTTCCAGTCGGAAGTAACTAAATTAAACATTGAATCAGTGTGCTCTTTTGCAAAGACAATGTCGGACTCCGTAATTTTCTCTGGCCCCTTGCCCAATCTGACCAGTGATGATATGTATAGCCGCATGTCATCATTCAACCCCTGGCTATCGAGGTGGTGTCCAGCAAACGATGTGGGCTTCGTTGACAGTTGTTCATCCTTCTGGGGAAAACCTGGCCTGATAGGAAGAGATGGCATCCATCCTACTCTGGCTGGTGCATCTCTCCTGTCAAAAAACATGGCAGAGTCACTCTTATGACCTCTCAGAGATGAGACCATGTTGCAGAGCTGCAGTCCTCCACGCTCCTCTGCACTTGCTTTAGGACAGTTTTCCTGCCATTACTGTTATGACAGCTGTATTCATCAGTTAGGTAACTGCTATGGCTTTTGTAATAGTGATGAATATTATTCCATAGAGACTGTGTCAGTCCCCCAACCCAAAGCTCACCTAGGTATTAACACAAAAACAAATAAAAGAAGTGTCAACCATAGAAATCTTATTAAAATAAGACCTTCAAATGTAGCAGCTTTAAAACATCAAAGAATCAGATGTGGTCTTTTAAATATTAGATCACTGAGATCCAAATCCTTACTGGTGAACGACCTTATATCAGAAAATTCTTATCAAAGCCAGTTTATTTACTTTTATCCACAGCGGAGAGCGCGCCCGGTTCTTTTTTTTATTTGATGAGCGCCTGGCTCATCAGCTGGCCGAGCACGCGTCACGATGATGCAACTACCTGAGGACCTCGAGTCACGTGACGCATGCTTTGTTTTCAGCTCATATTAATTTTAATATACCCATTCCACAGAAAACAAGTCACAGAGAGCAGGGCAAACATGTCCAAGAGATTAAAACAGAATACACTGTATGCATTTCTGGCAAAGAAAAAGAAAGAAATTGTCAAAGAGGAACATGAAACCAAGGAGGATGGAAGAGAGAATAGGAAGAGTAAGGTGGAGCACAGAGAGGAGAGTCATTCAGAGATGGAAGGGGAGCAGAGGCATACAGAGGGAAGCAGAGAAACATAGAAAGATATTTCAACAATAATCTTGTGTGACTTGTAGCCTAAAAACAGATAGCAATTTAAAATAAACAAAACACTAAACATTTTTTGGCGCGCGCGCATCATGGACCTCACCTATTCCAAAATCCTGGCTACGGCCTTAACAGGGCAGACACATAGAGACTCGAGATGGAACGATATGAAACAATTGTATCACGGTTATCATTATTATCATGATATTGTTGCAGTGTGCTCAAAATGTTCAAAAAGTACTTCTACACACAATTTAATCACTTAATCCCTTCAATATTATTATCATAATGGTTCTTTTTTGTCTTTTTTATCAATAATATGTCAAGAAATGCCCTTTGAGTACATTTTTGTCCTTTTTTCATGAGAAATAAAAATAAACAATCCTGGAAAGTATTTGTCATTATTATGTTATTAACGGTGTGATTACAAAAAGAAAACAACTGATCTGAACTTTAAACAGGATTCCCCTTATAAACAATTTTAAATGAACATGTTCAAAGTTTTGAGATGACAAAAAATGACCTTAAATTATTTTATATACACTCTCACATTTTTGTTTGCCTGCAGCATTAGTGTCCTTGTTACAGCCCTTTATATTAGACCATGTCCAGAACTTTGTTTTAATGACGATAGTCCCTGAAGCAATTAACCCCCTTCATGATTCTCCTCTGGTCTCCCCCTCTCCCTGGCAGATCCCCTCGTTATTTTCTCCTCTAAATATTTCCAAATTAAGATCGATGAAATCCATAAAACACGAACTTTGACGAAAAAAGACGATCTATGTCAAAATACGGCGAATACACGGCAAAACAAAGGCAGGAACACACTCCAGAATGATACTAACTCTGTTATTTATAAGATGTATACATTTTTGGATTGTATTACTCATAAGTCACCTGTTATTCTCTCAGGTATGGCTCACTGAGTCCTCGCTCTCGCTCTCTCTCTCTCTCTCTCTCTCTCTCTCCCTGCGGATCCGTCAGTTCATTTACTCGAAGAGTTCCTGCCGTTGAAATCGCGCACGTCTTTTTCTTCTGCTGCAGCTTCGTGTTTGGACAGGGAGACTGTCTTCTATCAGTTTCTCCTCAGCATCCTTGTAAAAATCCAAAATTCAACCTGACTCCAGAGTCCGTTTCGACAAAACTCCGCTGTGGCTCAAACTTCGCTCTCAGACTCAGAGGCCAAACAATGCAAACTAGCATGCGCACCGGTTTAGGCTGTTTAATCGAGGACAGAGACATAGGTCCGGCTTTTCCAGGCAAACAGCAGCATCACCGTGCGTTATTGACACAGGGTGGTGATTAAACACGGTAAAACGGTAATTTTAAAAAGACACGGTAATGATTACCGTGGGAAATTTTACCGCGGTTTACCGTTTTACCGGTAACCGTTACATCCCTAATAGAGACAAACAACCATTCACCCATATACTCATTTTAGTTGCCTCATAATCTTGGAAAATGTTTAGAGATCATGTGAGTATTGTTTTGTTTCTCATATAGGAGAACATGCTAACCTTTGACAAAAAGACCTCAGTCATGATCAGGGAGTTGAAGCAGGAACATTTTTGCAGTGAGGCTGCTCCACCATGCAGCCCTCTAGTTTTTCCGGATATTAAAAATGAACACAAACCTGTGGACTCATGTAAAGCTGTCACACTCTCCTGTCATCTGAACACAGTCTAAAATACTTCCATTTTATGCTCGGTCCAGCACTGGAGATGAACATATGTCAGGGAACTTTGGCCTCCTGGACCAGGTACAAGCTCTGAGGTGGATCCAGGAGCACATTCACAACTTTGGTGGTGACCCAAATTCAGTTACCATATTTGGGGAGTCTGCTGGTGGAATAAGCGTGTCCCTCCTGGTATGAATGAGAAACACAAAGAACTGTTTTTTTAACAGTTGTTTTGTTTCTAAGTGACTCATTATACAGAATATTTTTCTGTCAACAGCTTCTCTCACCTTTGACTAAAGGACTTTTCCACCATGCCATTGCTGAGAGTGGCACTGCTGCAATGGATTCACTGGTAGGAAATGACCCTCTACCAATGACACAGGTAGATAATTTACATAATATTCCAACTGTTACTAATCAACCCGTTTGTTGACCTTATCTGTTAAGGTAACAGTTAAATTTTCTCTTTAGGTAGTTGCAAACATGTCTGGCTGTAGCATTGAGAGCACAGAGAAGATCGCTGACTGCATGAAGAACATAGATCTTGAAACTCTGCTGCCACTTACAGGGGTGAGTTTTTGATGAAACACTGAAAGAATAGGTTTCCCTGTGGTCCGTGTAATGACTTTTTTTAATGTAAATTTTTCCATTGTATTTTTGTTCTGAAGGATGAAAAAATAAGATATACTGTAAATATTGATGGACACTTCCTGACCAAATCTGTGGATGAGCTGTTCAGGAAGCATGAAATTCCCCAAATTCCCTTCATGACTGGAGTTAATAATGACGAAGGGGGCTACCTACTTGCTGATGTAAGTTGCTCCACTACATGGTCTCCAAAATATAAATGAAAAAACTGATAAGTGATTTACATTTGAACCTTTTCAATAATTTTGTTCAACTTTGATGCATGTCTGAAAATGTTAATCCCAGCTGTGTCTCTCCTTAGTTTTTTGCTCCTAAAAACTGGACAGAGGGCATAGATCTGGAGCCTGTCAGGGGCATACTCTCTCTGTTTTTCCCTGATCCTACCATCTTAGATCTGATGATCCAGGAATATTTGGGTAATGGAAAGGATCCTGGGACAAACAGAAATGGATATACTGAGCTGCTTGGAGATATACTGTTCACACTTCCTGCCATCAAGTGTGCCAATGCTCACAGAGGTATTTAAAAATAATGAAGTCTAAAGTCTCTTTTCAGGTGGAGCCCCCCAAATTAAATGAGGTTTGACTGCCTACAGTGTTATATTTAAAATCAATCAATAAATAAATAAATAAATCTGCAAAAAGCAGTGACCCGATCCTGAAATCACCAAACCAGAACCCCTCAACGCCCTGGCTGCGCCTAGAAATTCTGATCATGAAAGTAACTAGAAAGCACTCGGAGAGCACAGACCTCCGCCAGTCCTCCACAGTCCTCAGCCATATTGTCATTTTGACCATAAATATTACTCCTACCTTTGTTTCATCAGAATATTTAGATTCCTTGACCATGAAAGCATACCATTAGCAACTGGATTCATAATGATATCTATTTTAGTTCAGTAGTTATTCACAGATATCACATTTATCACCATAGCGGCCAGACGCTGATCCGGATCAACACCAAAATTGAATCAGTTCTTCCTTTTCCCATGCTGAACATTTCCTGAAAATTTCATTCAAATCCGTCCATCACTTTTTTTTTGTTTTTTTTTGTTTTTTTTGATAATGTATTTTTTTGGGCATTTTGTGCCTTTATTGATAGGAGAGAGACAGTGGATAGGCTTGTGAAAGGGGGTGAGGGGAGTAGGGGAAGACACTCTGAAAACTGGCCACAGGCGGGACTCGAACCTGGACCGGCAGAAGCAAATATATGGGGTGCCTGGTTGCTAACCACTCCACCAAACCAGCACCCCCCGTCCATTACTTTTTGAGTTATTTTGGTCACAGACGGACGGACGGACGGACGGACGGACGGACGGACGGACAAACTCTCTCAAAAACATAACCTCCTTGGCAGAGGTAATTAACTGAATTGGTGACAAAGGGCAGCCCTGGCGGAGTCTAACTCCCACCAGAAATGACTCAGATGTACTGCTGGCAATGCGAACTAGACTCTGACACTGGTCATTCAGGGAACGGACAGCCCGTATCAGGGGGTCCGCTACCCCATACTCCTGGGGCACCCCCAACAGGACCCCAAGAGGAATGCCTTCTCCAGGTCCACAAAACACATGTGGACTGGTTGGGCAAACTCCAATGCACCCTCAAACACCCCATGGAGGGTAAAGAGCTGGTCCACAGTTCCATGACCAGGACAAAAACCACATTGCTCCTCCTGGATCCGAGGTTCGACAATTCGACTGACCCTCCTTTCCAGTACCCCTGAGTAGACCTTACCTTACAACTACAGTGATCCCCCTGTAGTTGGAGCAGACCCTCCGGTCCCCCTTCTTGAAAAGAGGAACCACCGACCCGGTCCGCCAATCCAGTGGCACTGTTCCCGATGTCCATGGGATGCTGCAATGTCGTGTCTACCATGACAGCCCTACAACATCCAGGGCCTTGAACTCCAGGCAGATCTCATCCATCCCCAGAGCCCTGCCACCGAGGAGCTTCTTGACCACCTCAGCAACCTCAGCCCCAGAGGTAGAAGAGCCCACCACAGAGTCCACCAGGTCTGCTTCTGCACTGGAAGACGTGCTGGTGGGATTGAGGAGATCTTCGAAGTATTCTTTCCACCGATCCACGATATCCTGAGTCGAGGTCAGCAGTGCACCATCCCCACCATAGACAGTGCTGACAGCGCACTGCTTACCCTGGATGGTGGTCCAGAATCTCTCCGAAGCCATATGGAAGTCATTCTCCATGGCCTCACCGAACTCCTCCCGTGCCCAGGTTTTTGCTTTAGCGACCACCGAAGCTGCATTCCGCTTGGCCAGCTGGTACCTGCCAGCTGCCTCCGGAGTCCCACGGGCCAAAAAGGCCCGATAGGACTCCTTCGTCAGCTTGACTGCATCCCTCACCTCTGGTGACCACCAGCGGTTTGGGTGTTGCCGGCAAACCGACCACCTTAAGGCCACAGCTCCAATTAGCCGCCTCCACAATAGAGGCTTGGAACAAGGCCCACTCAGGGGAGACTCTGCCAGACATTCCCAGCAGACAACACGCTTGGGTCTACCAGGTCTGACCGGTATCCTCCCCCACCATCGGAGTCAACTCACCACCAGGTGGTTATCTGTTCACAGCTACGCCCCTCTCTTCACCCGAGTGTCCAAAACATGCAGCTGCAAGTCCGATGATACTACTACAAAGTCGATAAGCTAAGGAGTAGCATTTATAGATAACCTATTTTGATGCTATAATACTCATCTTAAACGGACTGTGACAAAAAAGTCTTCTCTGCAGTTCTCTTCTTCTTGCTTTTCATGGAGGCCCAGTTGGGATAACCACAGATTTTGAGTGCTTTTTTGATGTGTTTCTGTTCTTCTGTCCTTTTACTTTCTTTGTGTCTGGTGAGGATGTTGGAAGCCCAGTGTTTTAGAGTCCTCACAACTTCTACATCCTTCTACATTATATTACATTTTGATTCAGCTTATTTGTTCTGCCCGCGCTGCCACCTGGTCAAACAGGCAGACAGTCAGTCGGCAGCCCTCAACTGTGAACTCAAAGCAGATGAGTTCACAGCCCTCAGGTGAGCCTCCCTCCCCCACACACCCTGGTCTCCAAACCCCCAGCAACCACGCTCCTCTCCGATTCTCCCCCTCCCCCATAAAGACAGACAGTCATCCCCTCTGTCCGCAAGACAAGTTTCCTTGAAGAGGCTCACCATGTCCCCCCCAGTTGTGCGCCAGCGATCACCTCGCTTACATAACAAAATCAACATTCACAGGTGATTAGGATATTAGCTAAAAGCCTTCCAGCCAAATGACTGCCCCGTGGCTGTTATAGGTAGTGTTAAAGAAATACTGACAAACCAAGTAATGTAAAACAGTAAAAATATTCTGCCTATATGGTAACTCATATTCATTGATGTAAGTGTTAAGGGACCATTTTTTTTACATTTATATTTTTAAAATTAATTGACCAATTAATTGGTGAACAGTTTTTTTTCTGCCGAATATCGGCATCGGCCAAAAGAAATCCATATCGGTCGGGCTCTAATATTTATAACAGCTGGTGAAAGGAAGCAGCCTGTTATTATTGTTATTGGTATTTTTGTTATTATTAGTAGTATTAGTATTAGTATTCAAAACTAAAACATTAAACATAGGTTTGCCAAATTGATTTATTACCATTATTATGTGATTTTTAATTTTATGAATGAAATTGAAGCATTCCAATTGTGGCAGACAAAGGGTTTGTGATAAGTTACATAAGTTGTATTCAGCTATACACCTGAATAACTTCTGTCTGTTGCTCAACAACGCCACCCTGGGAGTTTCACCCAGGGAATTATTGTACCTCAGTCAAGACACACAGGTTCGTTTGTACTCAGACTGAGACGTGGTTCAAGTTTAAAAAAAAAATTTATTAAACAATTTAAAAAAAAAACACAAGAAAAATCATTCAAACTGGGGGGAGGAGGAGGCCAACCAGGAGCTGAGGCTTACTGGGTGGAAGAGCTAGCAATAGGGAGTGAGCCACCAAAACAAACTTAATCAACTAAAATCACCCACACACACACGTGACCTGAAGTGAATAACCCGCATCCCAGGGAATCACAGCACACGAAACAGGAAGGGGGGGACACCACCACCCGATCACCAGCACCACCACCACCACTGGCCTTCAGCCCTGAAAGAGGGGAGAACACAAATTAGTGGGTTGCAACAACAGAAACCCAAAAGAAAAGTAACAAAATTGAACAAATCAGTTATCTTTACCTTAAGAAATAAACTTAGAAAACTAACATAAACATAACTGTTCAATTAAAGCTAATTACTTCAAAACAAGCCCAACAGTAAATATGATGTAATTTAGATGTCTCACAAATTAAACCAATCAATAAAGCAAATTAACCAAACAATCAGGGTAAACAAATCAACAAAATCGAACTGTAGAAGTAAATGTACACAATTAACTCAAATTAATGTAAATTGTAACCCACACTCACTCATACCCAAACTGTAAAACCTGATTTAAAAGAGTTCGCCCTGCTTGCTATGTGCGGGGTGTTTAATGGCAGCGTGAGGACAGAGCTGCAGCAGGGCGTCAGATGAGGCGACGCAGCCGCAGAGCGCCTGCAGAAACAGAGCTGCAGCAGCGAGGATAAAGCAGCCGTGCGACAAGGCAGCAGGAGACAGAGCAGCTGGAGACAAAGCAGCAGCGGAGAGGCAGCGAAGGAGCATAGAAGAAGCAGCAGAGAAGCGGAGGGGCAGCAGAGCATCAGGAGGCAAAGCAGCAGCAGAGCGTCACCACAGCTGATCACAGAAGCCGTGATTGCGGCCTCACCTAACCCAAACATAGCATTAGTACTGCACGGTAAACTGTGAAATACAACTACCAACTGCAGTAAATACACACCTGACAGAGTGCGGACATGCACACGCACGCTGAGGATAGCACAGAGAGCTCGGGACCGCCACCCCCATTTACCTGAGACCACAAAATCTCTACCGTTAGGTCTTCGCTTACTCCCTCCACCTTAGATCCTGCCATCCCACCTGTGTGTCCAGCTGTTTTCGAGCAGTTTGAGCCTGTGACGCTGGCTGAATTGTCTAAGGTGATCCAACTTTTAAGACCTTCACATTACCCCCTTGACAGCATTCCTTCAAGTCTACTTAAAGACGTTTTTAAGGGCCGTATATTGTGAATCTGGTAAATACCTCACTTACATCTGGTTGTGTCCCTACTGCTTTTAAACATGCTGTTGTGCAACCCCTTATGAAAAAACCCAGCTTAGATCCTTCTATTCTCTCAAACTTTAGACCAATTTCCAAGCTTCCTTTTCTGTCTAAGGTTCTAGAGAGAGTAGTCCTTAACCAGCTGCAGTCATACCTACACTTGAATGACATTTATGAAAAATTTCAATCTGGGTTTAAACCCCTCCACAGCACTGAAACAGCACTTTTAAGAGTTCTTAATGATCTTTTCTTAACTATTGATGCAGGGAACCCTGCTGTGTTGTTGCTGTTAGACCTGACTGCTGCATTCGACACAGTCGATCACCAGATTCTTTTATCACGCCTTGAACTATGTGTCGGCATTAAAGGTAATGTCCTGAAATGGTTCCAATCATACTTGTCTGAGAGAACTTTCTCTGTTCACCTTGGCCAACACTCTTCGTCAGAGGCCCCTCTAGTCTGTGGGGTCCCTCAAGGCTCTATTTTAGGGCCTGTACTGTTTTCTTTATATATGCTTCCGCTGGGGTCCATCTTTAAAAAACATGGCGTCTCCTTTCACTGTTTTGCAGATGATTTGCAAATATATCTGTCTCTAAAAAATGATAAATCAATGAATGGATTGCTGATCTGTCTGGAAGATGTTAAATCATGGATGGCGTTAAACTTCTTGAGTGTTAATGAAAAGAAAACTGAAATTATTGTCTTTGGTGCCCCCAATCTGCTGGATGGCATTGACAGTGCTATTGGTAATTTGGTGTCTCACTGCTGTCCCTCAGTCAGGAACCTTGGTGTCATCTTTGACAACTCTTTTTAATTCGATAAACAAATCAGCTCTGTTGTGAAGACGAGCTTCTTTCAGCTCAGGCTTCTGAGTAAGGTCAAGGCCTACCTCCCTCCTTGTGAGTTTGAAAGGGTGATACACATGTTCATCACATCTAGGCTTGACTACTGTAACTCGTTGTATGTTGGTGTTGAGCAGTCGTCCCTCCGGCGCCTCCAGCAGGTTCAGAATGCAGCTGCACGTTTGCTTACTGGGAAGACAAGACGCAACCACATCACACCTGTCCTGGCGTCTCTTCACTGGCTTCCTGTCAGCTTCAGGATCCAGTTTAAAATTGCCCTGTTAGGTTTTAAAAGTTTACATGGATTAGCACCCCCATACTTGAGGGAGTGTTTGACACTGCACGCTCCAGTCAGAGCACTCAGGTCAACACACCAGGTACTCCTAGATGTCTCAAGAGTGAGGCTAAAAACTAGAGGTGACAGAGCGTTCTCAGTGGCTGCTCCCACTCTTTGGAACAGCCTGCCTTTTAATATCAGAACTGCTCAGACTATTGAGAGCTTTAAGTCTCTACTTAAAACACACCTCTTTGCACTGGCTTTTAATAGGAGCTGAGCAGGACATACAGATTTTAAAGGGAAACTCCGGTTTTTTGACACCTGGACCTTATTTTTAGGTTTGTGCATGCTCATATACTCACTCAGACAAACATCGTGCAGCTCGGAGTCCTTCAGAAGTTATTTAGATCCAACCAATGTACAGCACTTTGCGTGGCAACTATGGAGCTTCAGCGGAACATAATCTCTGCAAAATCGCTGTCTCTACCACAGCCGGTTTGTCATTGCAGAGAAATCCTCCAGAGATAGTCAGACATATATTCCTGGATAGATCCATAAACGTCAGCTGGTTTCAAGTCCCTCTGAGCAGCTAACACACTCCTCTTCTGTTGCTATAAATAAACACTGTCCAGAGAGGAGAAGCGCACCAGCCAGTTAGCACTGAGTCGTGGGCAGTGCTCCTGTTTGTTGTTCTCAGGGGAGCCAGCTGTTGGAGAGCTCTCTCCCTCTGCATTCTTCTTTCATGGAGCTCCTCGTCCATGTACTCAGACTCAAACATAAATAGTCTGACTCTTGCTGCTATCAGATAAATATTCTGCCATGTTGCTCAGCACTGGAGCTAAAAAGTAGAGTCAGCTGTACCTTTGTGTCGGCACTATGGCGTCATCAAAAGTTTGACCAGGTCAGCTGACCCACCTGAAGACTGTGGGCGAGCTGACTTTATGATAACACTGGCGATGGATGACCAAACAACCTATAGCTGAAGCATGCTTTAAGTCTTTTGCCCAATACAGAAGCACTCTGCTCATGCACAGGAAACTCTGAAAAAGAAGAACTCATTTCAAAGCGCTCAATATTTTTTTTGCAAAAATATGTTTCCATGGTGTTCAGAACCACTCCCTCCTACACCACTCATCAGCAGCCAAGATGGTTAAAATTATTCTTTTTTCTGATATCTACTGTTCTTATTCTAGTTGTTGCTTTTAATAATTTTTAATATATTTTTTTAGCCATTTGTTTTTTTTACTTGTTTGTGTTTTAAACTGTACAGCACTTTGGTCAACTATGGTTGTTTAAAATGTGCTATATAAATAAATAAGTTTGACTTGACTTGACTTGACATTAGCATTAGCATGAACCTTACAGATACACCGTAACGCAGAGAGGGAGGACACTTACCGCTTCACAAAACCGCTGGAGCCCACATACTATAGACCGCTCAGAGCAGCACCAAGCGACACGCTATGGAAAGACAGATACTTTAGACCCCAATAAATAAGCTATATGTCTAGCGAGGAGAAGCAGCGAGCAGCCATACCTGTCGGGGAGCAGACTGACCGGAAGTGATCACGTCAGAGAAGCGAAGGAGGAAGCAGAGGGAGAGTTGCCCCTTTTATACCCTGGCCACTGATCACAAACAGTGGCGCACAACTAAGCATAAAAATAAATATAATTATTTCTATGCTGCTACACAATGAAGGATGATTATTTCTGTCTGTAAGCACATATCAATCTGGAGTCTGTCACAGTTGACACAGGGCAGGAGGCACAGTGCACCCTGGACCGGTCACATGCCATTCACAGACATGACAGAGCCAGACAACCATTCACACACATTCACACGAAAGGGCAATGTAGAGTCACCAAACAACCCAACAAGCATGCTTTAAGTCTTTGTGAGGAAACAGAAGCACTCTGAGAAAACCCACTCATGCACAGGAAACTCGTAGGAAGAACTTAGAAAGGCTCCACCCAAACGCTCAATATTTTCTTTTGCAAAAATATGTTTCCATGGCCTGTTCAGAACCACTCCCCTCCCTACACCACTCATCAGCAGCCAAGATGGTTAAAATGTGAAAATTCAATAGGGTGTTGCCAGCCTTGAGAATAAAAGTCTTTCAAATTTATGTTCACATTTCTGGAATCAAGTGAGATGTCTCTGTCTTTTTCTAGATGCTGGAGCACCTGTTTATCTCTATGAGTACCAGCATCCTCCACAGTTCTTGCAGAAGAAAAGGCCAAGCTTCGTTAAGGCTGACCATGCGGATGAAATCTTTACAGTATTGGGATTCTGTTTCACCACTAAACATGTCCAGATACAAGGTTGGGTATTGTAAAGACTTTCAGCTTAAGATATATCTTTCCTCTGTATTCAAATTTTATATCAGTCTATGTTTGCTTTAGCATCCTGCAGTAAAGAAGAGGAAGAGTTCAGCAAAATCATGATGAGCTACTGGGCGACCTTTGCTCGCACTGTTTGTAGATAAAACCTCACTGGAGACACTAATGCACATTTAGATTAACAAAATGTTAAATAACTTGCGTGCATGTGTGTGTAGGTCTCCTAATGGGGAAGGTCTGGTTCACTGGCCAAAGTACGGAGCAGAAGAAAAATACTTGGCACTGGATTTGAAGGAGCAAAGAGTTGGTCAACACTTGAAGAATAATCGGTTCATCTTCTTTACCCAAACCATCCCGGAGAAGATGAAGCAGCAGAAGGAAAAAGCAGAACATGGTGAGCTGTAAAACTTATTTTTTCTGTGCCTCTGCAGTTACATACTGATTTGCAAATTTAAACACTGCAAAGCCAGTGGCAAATATATTTAAATACATACTTTGCAACTTTTTAGACACAGTAAAAAAAATATTTGACATACCCTTGGGGTAACAATTCACAAAACTACTTAAGATGTAGTTTTGTCCTATTTTTAATCTTGATCTGAAAACATGGTTGTATCAAGTCCTAAACCTTGCATTGAAAATCTTTAGAAGATTATTAGTAATAAATGTTATTGATGTTGATGAAAAAAATAGCTAGATGACAGCAGATTATAATATTAATATATGTAACCGTGCGCAGTTGCACTTTGGCTGCAGCTGGCTGGTTCAAGAAAACCCAGTTGACTCTGCGTTGTGTGAAGAGTAAGAAGCAGGAGGCTGCTCCGTCTGTATGCCGCCGTTTATTATCTGTACAAACAGATTGATACTGGTCATATACTTGGCTTGTCTCGGCATACCGAAGCACACTACAACAGGATAACAGAGTTAGCACAAATGCTAGGGATGGGTACCCCAGCTGCTGACCAATGGCACATTAATTTAGTTATGTTTGTAGATAAAATGAAAGGTACAAAATATTCACAAATGGTTACATGTGATGCATAAGCTTTTTTGCATGTGAAATGAGTATGCTGTGGCTTGAAGTTTTGCTGTTTTGATCTTTTATATGCCTCTGACATAAAAGTTTGTAAGCAATGCCACAGAGTATGGGTCACACTATAATCTGTTCAGTGTAATATATGCAGATAAAGTACAGATTGAAAGTTTTTGAATATTCAGGCTGAAACTTGTTGACCTGTGGTAAGGTGACACCACAGAAATGGGCGTTCAGTCTGCTCTGATTGATCACCTGTCTGCTTGTGTAAAGCTTACGTCACAGTTCCGCCTATAATACGTGCGTTTCTTCATCCTGGGTCATTAGTGAAGGTGTTGTAGGAGGAGAAGCTTCTCTTCTCTTTTGTGTCACAATCCTCACAGAAAGACCACCATGATGAAAACTTTCTTCCTTCTGGCGTCTCTTCTCTTTCTCTCTGTTTCTGCAGAAGGAAGCTGTAAGTAAAAATCCTTCCTCTGACTGCACTGAAAATCAACCATATGTATTTTTTGTACCTGCAGGAAAAGATCTCATTTACTTCTAATTTATCTGACTGACTTTGGCTGCAGCTGGTGTGAAAGTTTTGAATCATCTGTCCTGTTACTTTACGCAACAAAGGCTTGTTCGATCACACTTTGTCTTGATTAACCTTTTACCCAAAGAGTGAATATAGGCTAACCATGTCCAAAGGTGAAGATGCATTGCAACAGGCCCAAGATGGGTGTGTGTAGGGCTAAATTCAGGCCAAACATGATATCATTTAGAATGAAAAAGACTAGAAGTAATAAAAGTTGAAAGTTAAATTTAAATTTTATCAAAAATAATATTTAATTAAATTAAAAATAAATGTATTTTTTCCAGTTCAAATATTCTTTTAATTTAGCTCTGTAAATATTTTAATAAAATATTTTATTTCTATTTTCAAAATTTCCTGTCAGTGCTGAAATTAACATCTCACAAGCATGAACCTGAACTGACCACAGGTTTTGTAAACATTCTGAGTTTGGTCTGACTAAGTCCAGTTTCAATGAAGTTTGGATGTTGTGTAACATACTAGAATACATAGTACATCTTTTTCATCTTGTATTCCATTGGACTCACAACTACTGCTATCCAAGCAAAGTATTTTTCAGGAACTTCCCTGTTTACTTGGGCAAGACAAAGCTCAGCCACCTTCTGCATGTGTTCCAACAACATGACTTTGTTGTAAAATAGTTCAGGTACTAGACTGGGATGTGTGCCGTCCAGATTCATCTCCAGTTGAAAATGTGTGGCACACACACAAAAAAGAAAAAAACTGGAATGTTGATGAATCTTTTTTAATTCATCAAGCAAGAATTGAAAAGAATTTCACCTACAAACTTTCAACAAGTCATGTTTTCAGTTCCAAAACACTTACTGAGTGTTCTTAAAAAGAAATAGGCCTATAACACAGTGGTAAACATGCCCCTGTTCCTGCTTCTTTTAAAAGTGCTGCAGGTATTAAATTTAAAATATGTCAATATTAAATATTTGCCAATTCATCAAGTTCGTCAATAGCTTGTCTTTGTAGTATGTTCAATTGAATATATGTCAAAAAGGATTTGCATATCATTTGGACTGTTTTCATTTCTGTTTTACACAACATCCCAACTTCACCAGAATTGGGGTTGTACATTTAACTCTAGACAGATTTGATCTTAGTCCCTTTGTCTCTAACCTGACATGCCAAATGGGCAGTCTCATACTGGAAATATTGCATTATTTCAGAATGAGGCAGGTCCGTCTGCTCTGCGAGGATACTTTGTCTCTGCCTGGCTAGATTCTTCTCTTCATGTATGTATGTGTATATATACAAATATAGCCTATATATTGTATGCGTTGTATATCTGCATATATACAGGGGCGAGCTGGCCACAGGCACATTCAGGACGATTCTGAACTGGCTGTTCCAGGCCGAACTGGCCGGTGGTCAGAGTGTTTTCCTTTTTACCACATAAAACGGAGGAGCAGTTGACCAAAGTCGACCCCCAGCCGCGGCCGTAGATAACATGGTGTGAAACGTCAGACCGGGTCAGTCTAATATTATGCATGGGAGATACGAGCGCCCCGTCCCAATTAAAGCTGATCCTTTTTCTGTCAGAGAATAAATGGGATTGGTGCAGCCACTCAGTCACTCATTAAAGTGATGTTTGTCTGTCAAAAGTAAGAAAGAAAGAAAGAGGAGCAGGATAGTTTAGAAAGTATGGCAAAAAGAAAGAAGTCAGAAAAAGACATGGGTGGGGAAACTAGGGCTAAGCTAACCTGACAAGCCAGATGAACAGCTCAATATATCTGCCACAGAAATATTTCACTAGTCCATCTGGGTAGGAGCCCTTTGAATTTGTTTTCAGGGGCAGAACGTTAAAAAAAATACACAAGCTTGTGGTTGGACAATCGTTTGGTTCTTCACATTCATCACAGACCAATCCACATCAAGCAGGGTTGCCTCCCATAATGTAGCATACATAGTGGCTAATAGCTAACAACAGTTAATAACAGTTCATGGATGTTAGCCATAGCAGCTAACAGCTAACGGCCTTTTACTATCATCTTACACTAAATTGTACCACACAGATGATTCATTTAACACTTATATGTGACATGAACCTCGTCAAAGACAATCCCTACAAGTAAACTTCTGAGGAGGGCAGATTTCACCAAATTTCACTGAGTAGCCATAAGGACAATAGGCTAATCAGCATGTCCGTTCTCAACTTCCCGTTGTCGTCACGTCTGCATTCTACAGCTCCCACCTCTCTTCCCTGATTGGGCCGTTAAGAAGTCAGCCAAGGGAATTCGTTGGACAACGGAGGCTGGCAAGACGGACCTGCAGGATTTCAGAATCAGGCAGGTCTGTCTGCTCTGCAAGGCTAACAGGATGCAGCCAAATGTGCAAAACTGACTAATTTCTTCTTTGTGGAGAGGCTTCAGTAGTCAGGCCGCTGATGACACAGGACCGAGCAGCACAGCCATAACAGTTAGCAGTCATGGCCCTATCATCCTAGAGTTAATGAATGACATGTTATTCCTAAAGCTCGAACACGGACTTACGGTGAGGCATCTTTCCAGCATTATGGCCCCCGTCTGTGGAACAGCCTGCCAGAGGACCTCAGGGCTGCAGCGAATGTTCATATTTTTAAAAGTAGGCTCAAGACCCACCTTTTTAATCTAGCTTTTAACTAATCCCATATTTTTATCTGTTATTTTTATCTATATTTTTATTTTATTTATTTATATAATTTCGCCTTTTTACTTGCTATTGTTATTCTATTACTATTTATTTCATTTACTAGTGTTTTATTTATTTATTTTATTCATTTAATGATTCTTAGCCTATGTAGTTTTATGTTTTTATTCCATATCTCCAGTGTTTCCTCAGCAGGGGGCCGCCTGCACTGGGGGCCGCTGTTGGCTCTGGCTGGGATGTCTCTGTCTTTGGTGGGCGTCATCTTGGACAGGTGGGGGGTCTGCAGCAGTGCTTTGCTGCGGTGGGCCCCTCGCTGGTCCTGTAGCGAGGCATGCCCGGGTGGAGGCGTGTGTGTGTACTGGCACTTTTCTTAAATTAAATTTAAGTTGAATTGATTGTGTTCTAACACTGAATTCTGTGCAGACGTGCCTTAAAGTTTATTGTTGTTGCTGTTATTGTTATTAACAATAGCAACAACGTGTCAGAACACAAATACTATATAGAATTCATTCAACATGAACACTGCCACACACACACACACACACCGTCATTTTTAATTTTTGAGAAGACAGTGTTTTATACTTCAAAAAGTGTTTTATGTTAAAATTACACTTTCACTTGTCGTATAAAAGGCTTCTCTCAACCAAGCTCCCGGACTGAATTTCAACCCCAGCCCGCTCCTGCATATATGTGTATCTATTAAACTAAGAGCACGGCTTCAGCCAAATCTATTGTAAAGTGCCTTGAGATAACATTTGTTACCTCCGCCAAGGAGGTTATGTTTTTGGGAGAGTTTGTCCGTCCGTGAACAAAATAACTCAAAAAGTAATGGATGGATTTGGATGAAATTATCAGGAAATGTTCAGCATGGGCAAAGGAAGAACTGATTCGATTTTGGTGTTGATCGGGATCAGCGTCTGGCCGCCATGGCGAAAAATGTGATTCCTGTGAATAACTACTGAACTAAAACAGATATCATTATGAATCCAGTTGCTAATGGTATATTTTCATGATCAAGAAATCTAAATATTTAGATGAAATAAAGGTAGGAGTAATATTTATGGTCAAAATCACAATATGGCTGAGAACTGTGGCGCTGGCGGAGGTCTGCGCTCTCCGTGTGCTTTCTAGTTTTGATATGTGTTATACAGATAAGTATTGATTGATTGCCAAAATAAGAAATTGGCTACGTCACTGGTTCACAGAACTGTATTATGATGGCCTCCTTCAGAAGCACTGTGCTCGGGGTGCTGGTGTGGCAGAGTGGTTAGCAACCAGGCATATCCCATATACATACGTACTTCTGCCAGTCCAGGTTCAAATCCAACCTGTGACCAGTTTGCAGAGTGTCTTCCCTTACTCTCTCACCCCCTTTCACAAGCCTATCCGCTGTCTCTCTCCTATCAATAAAGGCACAAAATGCTCAAAAAATACATAAAAAAAAGAAGAAGCACTGTGCTCCACAAGGACTCACATGACAAAACAAATTCATTGCTGTACTAAATTAACCAACACTTTGACTGATTAATTCATAAAATCCCAAAAGAATGGGTCAGGTTGTTATCAAAAAAGCCCTTCATACAGTATGCAGTAAGTGTGTCGTCTTTGTTTCTGTTTGTTACAGTATATTAAATTCTTAATTTGACAACCTCAAAGCTGACAGAGACTCAGGCCTCTCAGGTGACTCCTATCGGGAGGCCTGGACCTCAAGTTGTGTGTCTATAATCAACATGACGTGTTCAGTCGTGTTATTTGAGTCTGTATAGAGGTTATCTATCTTCACAGGCCACTCCCACTGTTACCTTTTATCCAGTTTGGCAACTCACACTCTTAAGATATTTGTCAGACTACAACGGCTTACCTGTTTTTACACCAAACAAGAAAAGGCAGAAAAGAGACAGAAATAAAGTCTGTTAGGCTCTGGAACAAATCAGTGATTTCAATTATCCATGAAGAGAGAAAGGACAAGCCGGAATGTGGATCATACAGACCAATCTCTGTGTTGAATATTGATTAGAAATTATATACGACAGCTCTCTCTAATAGGGATGGGAATTTATATAATTTTATCAATACCAATGCCATGAGCAACACTGCTTATCGATCCAATTCTTTAACAATTTCCTTATTGATTCCTGCAGATTTTCGGTGTGGCCAAATGTTGACCTGTAGATTTTCAGTGGCAACAATGTCAAACACAAGACTGTCATTAGGTCCTTCAGGTTTGGGACATTTTTCCAGTTTATCTTCGGAAAATTGAAAGATGTCCACAAAACTCTAGGAAAGGAAAGTCTGTTTGACGAGTAATACCGCCGTCCATATCACCTATTCCCAGGTCCAACATACGCCCCACTGTGTATTTCCGACTATTTCTTGATGTCCAGTGTCCGTGGGTGTTTCCTCTGTATTCCTTTCGGTCAGTTCGTCTCCATCTTCAGCAGCTCTTCTTCTGTAAACTCCGGTTCATACCGGTATCCTCTTGGCTCCAAAGTGAATGGGACTTCATCGGCGCTGTCATAACCATCCCTTTTTTAATTTCCTGTATTATCTCTTCCTCACACCGCTAACAGTCAAAACAAAAGAGTTACGATACTTGATGAAAGTCACATGAAGCTACAGCCATCAGCTGAGAGGGGGTGGGGGGGCAGCGGAGTGATTTAGCAGAGGGACACACGACGTGAGTTGGCTTAGGTTCAGATAAACTTTATATTTCCGAGAGGTTAATGCACTTCAAAAAATTCATATGTATCGTAATATTAAACTGTGGTATTATTTTTTTATTTGAGTTCTTGTAGGCGGAGAAAATAGCCTTTAAATTCAGTGTGGTACTTTCCCATTAGCGTTTTGTCTTCGTCATCAACGGTCACAGACTGTGGCTTTCTGGTGGAGAAGAGAGAACTTTCTACTGTATCTAATGTCCTTAGTGGCCATATAGAGCTCATACAACTCCACTTCAAAAAAACGGAACTGTCCCTTTAAGGTTGTGCAGTAGGTGCCTATTGTAAAAAAACAAAAAAAAATAATCCACAATTCTGACTGCTTCTCTCTCTCTTGATGGAGCTTTTAACAATTCTCAACTGGAATTGGTTTTTGATTCCCCGTCCCTACACTCTAAAGACGAGAAGTTATCCTTCCCAAGCTTATACATAATGTCCAGACTGGATTAATCTAACAGAGACAAACTCATGATAACATCAAAACGATCATTGATTAGCCTATATCATATCCAGCAGAATAATCTTGAAGCTATCTTAGTCAGTCTAGATGCCGTGCACTTGATTCAGTGAGTGGGCCTTTCCATTTGAGGTAGAAGAGATTTGGTAATCACAGAAATTTTATAAAGATAATATTTTAAACCATCAGCTCGGATAAAAATTAATGGACATCTCTTTAAAAAAACAGCTACTAGAGCGGAGAACAAAACAGGGTTGCCCCATGTCACCGCTGTTGTTTGCATCATATATAGAGTTTCTCTTACAGTGGATAAGACAGACAGAAGCTGTTCAAGGAATACGTTAACGTAGTAGTCCACAAGGTGGCGCTGTATACAGATGATATTTTGATTTATTTAAGTAAAACATCCGACTCAGTCCTAGAATTAATTACCCTCGGCTTAAAGCTAGGGTCTACGATCTGAAAACCAGTTTGGCTGTTGAGACAGATTTGAAAAACGCAGCCTGACCCCCTTCTCTCTCCCCTCCCCTCCGTGTACCAAAGATCCTGCCCCCCAGCTCAGGTTGCCTCCTATAAATATATATATATATATATATATATATATATAGATATAGATATAGATATATATATATAGATATATATATATATATATATATATATATATATATATATATAGATATAGATATATAGATATATGTGTGTGTGTGTGTGTGTATATATATATATATAGGGCTGTGTTTAAACAGCCCTTTTTGAACCCTGTAAAATTTCCTCAAAATACATTTTTTTTTTCAGTTTCAAGTCATTGTTTAGGAAAAAGTAAATTATTGCAATTTAAATGATCGAAGCTCATCTTTGGTCTTTGGACCAATAGATGTTGTTTTCAGTATAAACAAGGAAAATAACAGAACATGTATTTTTACCCCTTTTTTTACAGTGTGAAAAATATTTGCACCCAATGTTCATTTGTTGAAGTCAAATGTTTGTTAAAAATGGCCAATATTGACTTCTCCCAGTATTAAAAAGATTATCACTGCGTATCTCTATTTTTCAAGAGCCCTTGTCATGGGCCCCTCAGAACTGTGCTAAATATTTTTCCCTTAACAACTCCCCGTCCAGGATTTTTACAACCATCTGAAACAGCTGGGCAGCCCACTTCTGAGTCCCAACCCACCTGTTGAGAACCACTACTTTATACCATGTACTGCATATTATCCTTTTAAGCAGCATTCTTATGGAAAAATGTTGGAAAATGCCAAGTAATGCCAAGATTTCTCTGGTTAAAAACTGAGCTTTATTATTGTCTTGTGCTAAAAAAAAACTGCTCATACCAAATTATATTACCAAAATTAAATAGTGTAAATCTTTTGTTTCAGTACTAACAACCAACATGAGCATAACATCTGTCAATGACTGTGGCGCTGGCGGAGGTCTGCGCTCTCCGAGTGCTTTCTAGTTTCCAATTCTTGTCCCAAGTTGGGACAAGAGATGTCAGAGATGTCAAGTTAAAGCCATGACTCTGACTCAGCTTCTCTATCCAACAGCACCTGAAGTCCACACAGCACTAGGAGGTCTTCGAGGTGAGTATGTGAGTGTCAAGGGGAAGGAGTCTGGGGTCCATGCTTACCTGGGCGTCCCCTTTGCAAAGCCACCTGTAGGCCCTGCTCTGAGACTGGCTGCCCCTCAGCCTGTTGAGGCATGGGGAGGAGTGAGAGATGCCACCCGGCAGCCATTTATGTAAGTGACTGATGAAGTTATCACACACTGATACACCATGTCTTTAATGGTTAATATGATGTCTATAAAATAACCTGGACCTGTCTGCTCAACAGGTGTATTCAACATAAACAGCATACTTCAGATCTGTTTGAAAAAGTTGACATGAAGGTGGAAATCCCGGATGTTTCTGAGGATTGTCTTTATCTGAACATTTACACTCCTGCAAACAGAGCAAATAATGCCAGACTTCCGGTAAGGACTTTTCACACAGTTACTGATATCAAGCTTTTGACAGAGTTCTTGGTGAAGTTTGTTTGATTTAGTGAAATCATTCAAACAGTTTTACTGATAATGTTCAGATTTGAACTCAGACTGCTTGACATCACTTTTACACACCAAAGAAACTAAAGTTTTTGTTTGTGTCATGCAATTGATGTCCCAATTGAAGTCAGGTAAAGTGCTTTAAGTGCTGTGTAAGACACCAACAAAGTCTTTTATCCTCTCAGGTTATGGTCTGGATCCATGGTGGAGGTTTTGCTATGGGGTCAGCATCTACGTATGATGGCTCTGCACTGGCTGCATACCAGGATGTGGTTGTGGTTCTGATCCAGTACCGCTTGGGACTGATGAGCTTTCTCAGGTAAAAAGACTGGAGTTACTTTTTCAGTGGATTCCCCTACATGTCATCATTTTTTGAAGTATCATCATCTGATAACTGTCATGTGACATCAAAGACTCTTGCAACACGTCCCTGGTTTACACAAAATGCCAAAATATATTTAGTTTGATAACAAACAGCAAGGATGCTGATAGCCAATTGGTTCATTTTGTGTGATGCATGCAAAGACGATGTTGTCCTTAATGTAGGAAGTTCACACTCAGGTTCCTTTGCATGCAATTTAACCCCTTTTGAATTTATTTTATTTCTCCTTTATTTAACCAGAAATATTCGTTTATGATCAGGATGTCATTCACAAGGGCAACCTGGCAGGGAGGTCAGCAGCACACATCATAATAAATACAAATACGACAAACAATTTCAACAATAAATATGGAAAAAAAAATAACTTTTTTCAGTTCCCAATTTCATCTGTTGTCTAAATAAAGGAATGAAACCTGACAAATAAATCTTATGGAGCAACAGCTTAGCTACTACATTAATTGCATTGACATATTGTTGTTTTAACTTTTCAAACCTTCCCTGATTAATATATTTTTCTGATATATTAGAAATATATTTTAGTATATAACTCTTGTGTTCATGAAGTCTGTTTCATCCTTTTAGTCTTGTTTTTGGAAACGTGTGTGCTTCTGAACTAGGGCTGGGTATTTCCAGCAACCCCACGATACGATACCTACCCCGATACTGAGGTCATGACACGATACGTATCCCGATACGTATCCCCAAGGTGTGCATGACGATATTTTGCCGTATCGATATTTTGAGCGCAGGACTATTATGAACAGGCTAAAATGTTTAAAGATGCTATGACGAGTTTTTAAGTAATTACAAAAAAGTCTCACTTTTAGATATATACCTGATCCAAATACACACTTTAAGATGAGTTTTATAGCATCAAAATAGGTTATCTTTAAATGCTATTCCTTAGCTTCGTGGTCGGGTCGGACAGGGCTGGACTGGCCTGGATACTCAACTTCGGGAACAAGACAATTAAAACTAGAGCAAATTTATATTATTCGGACACGTCTTAGAGCACCGGGCTGTAAGTAGAGATATATAGCCGGCTACAAAACTATGATACTGTTTTCCAAAAATTGCTTGTTGTCACACATCAAAAACTACCGCTACGTAACTAGAAAGAGATACATTACCTTGTCGCTTTGCATCCTGTAAGTTGTTGACAAAAGAAGTCTTAAAGCAATGCAGAGTTCCGAGGAAGGTCTGAGCTGCATTCATTAGCATCACAACAAACATACGCTTTGGCTTGGGTCACGTCTTTACCACGGTCACCGCACGTGCTCGTGGGGAGCAAAGTCTTTATGTCGCCGGAAATGGATTCTCCTCATAGCACCTTTAAGTTAATTCTACAGCTATTCATAAATTAAGTGTAGTCGAAACCCTGATTCTTTTGGATATTTGAAATGACTTCTTTAGAGGATAGTAAGGCCAGTAGGTTGTTTTTCCCTCAGTGGCTGTCAGGTACTTTGTGTTTTTTGCTCCCTTATCAATCCAATACAGAAGAGATAAAGGCTGAGATCTACAGACAATGCTGTTAACTGTAAACATGCAGTTTACATTAAGCATGTGGTCTTTATGTTCTTTAAGGATCGTAAATTCAATCTCATAGTCCTATGAACATTTATGTGACTTTTTGGTCACTTACACTGTGGGTAACATTTGTTGATGCAGCCTGAAACTTATCCAGCCGCTCTATTATTTCCATCGATCCATCCATTACCTATATCACTTAACCTGTTGGGGGTCACAGGGGCAGAAGCCTATCCCAGCTGTCATTGGATGAGAGGTTGGGTACAGCTTGGACTGGTTGCCAAACAATAACAGGGCAGACACATAGAGACCAACAACCATTTACCCACACACTCATTTCTGTCACCCAGTAACCTCACAAGAATATTTTTAGACTGTGTCAGAAATGTTTTGTGCCTCATGCAGGAGAGGCTGCACCACAATGCAGCCACAAACCTGTGGACCCATGTAAAGCTTTCACACTCTCCTGTCATCTGAAGTGAACACAGCCTAAAATACTTACATTTTATGCTCTGTCCAGCACTGGAGATGAACATATGCCAGGGAATTTTGGCCTCCTGGACCAGGTACAAGCTCTGAGGTGGATCCAGGAGCACATTCACAACTTTGGTGGCAACCCAAATTCAGTTACCATATTTGGGGAGTCTGCTGGTGGAGTAAGCGCATCCCTCCAGGTATGAATGAGAAACAAACACGAAACTTTTTTTTTTTTTTTTACAGTTGTGTTTCTAAGTGACTCATTTAATCAGGAGCAATTTTTTTGTGTCAATCAACAGCTTCTCTCACCTTTGACTAAAGGGCTTTTCCACCGTGCCATTTCTGAGAGTGGCACTGCTGCAATTGAATCTCTGGTAGGAAATGATCCTCTACCAATGACGCAGGTAGATTATTTGCACAATATTCAATTATTATCACTCAACCTGTTTGATAGCTATTCAATAACATTAATGCATTCTCTTTAGGTAGTTGCGAACATGTCTGGCTGTAGCATTGAGAGCACAGAGAAGCTCGCTGACTGCATGAAAAACGTTGACATTGAAACTCTGCTGCCACTTACAGCGGTGAGTTTTTGATGAAACACTTGAAGCTCAATGTGAAAAGGTTATCCTGTGGTCCATGTAATGTCTTTGTCATATTTTTTCCTTTCCTTTCTATATTTTTGTTCACTTAAGGATGACAGATTAAGATTACAGATAAGTATTGATGGACACTTCTTGACCAAATCTGTGGATGAGCTGTTCAGTAAGCATGAAATTCACAAAATTCCCTTCATGACTGGTGTTAATAATCATGAAGGGGGCTACATACTCGCTGATGTAAGTCGCTCCACACATGGTCTCCAAAATTATCAAACTGATAAGTGATTTACATCAGAGTTGAACAGTTTTTTTCAACTTTGGCGAAAGTCTGAAATGTTAATCTCTGTTGTGTCTTTCTTCAGTTTTTTGCTCCTAAAAATTGGACAGAGGGAGTGGCTGTTGAGTCTATCATGGGCATGCTCTCTGTGTTTTTCCCTGATCCTGCCATCTCCAGTCTGTTGATAGAGGAATATTTGGGAAATGGAGAGGATCCTGTGAAAAACAGAAATGGATATACTGAGCTGCTTGGAGATATGATGTTTACGCTTCCTGCCATCAAGTGTGCCAATGCTCACAGAGGTATTCAACATGATGAAAAAGTCAAAAGTCTCTCTATTATTTTCTTTATCCAAAACAAAAAAAAATAAAAGCAGGTTTGCCAATTGATGTATTAACATTTTGAATTGATTTCATAAATGAATTTGAATGTTACCCTCTGGAGTCTGACACAGACAACCATTCATCCGCACACTCCCATGAAAGGGCAATGTAGAGTTACCAAACAACATAATAAGCGTGCTTTAAGTCTTTGTAAGGAAACAGAAGCACTCTGAGAAAACCCACCCATGCACAGGAAACTCCAAAAGAACTAAGAAAGGCTTCACCCAACCATGGAGTAAAAACAAGCAACCATCTGTCTTTGAGGCAGCTGCATTACACACTGGATCATCGTACAGCCCTCTTTTATTTGTACTTTCATTCACAAAAATATGTTTCCTCCCTACACCACTCATCAGCAGCCAAGATGATTGAAATGGGAAAATTCAATGGGGTGTTGCCAGCCTTAAGAATAAAAGTCTGTCATATTTATGGTCACATTGCTGAAATCAAGTGAGATATCTTTGTCTTTTTCTAGATGCTGGAGCACCTGTTTATCTCTATGAGTACCAGTATCCTCCACAGTTCTTGCAGAAGAAAAGGCCAAGCTTTGTTAAGGCTGACCATGGGGATGAACTCTTTCTAGTATTGGGATTCTGTTTCACCACTAAGCATGTCAAAATACAAGGTTGAGTATTGAAAAGACTTTTTCAGCTTAAAGCTAGGGTCTACGATCTGAAAACCAGTTTGGCTGTTGAGACAGATTTGAAAAACGCAGCCTGCCCCCCCTTCACTCACCCCTCCCCTCCATGTTCCAAGATCCCGCCCCCAGCTCGTGTAGCCTCCTAACAACACGCCCACTCCGATAGAGCAACAAGCTGGCTGGCATATAATATCAGCAGCAACAACAACCAAAAACAACTCAGCTCAACTGAAAGTAACAAACATTGGACGGACCGAGCGGCTCTTGGCGTGTCCTCACCAGCTCAGTTTACAATGCTAACGATGCGTGGATAACTTATGCTAAAATCTATTGACAGAGCCTACCCACTCCGACCAACAACATTCAGTCATTAGCCAGTATAGGCACAGACTAACCAGAGTTATTCAGCAGACATCTCCCACTGTGGTAAACAAAGCTATTACCTGTTCAACCAGAGGCGGAACGGCCGGTGCTGAAAGTCAGCCGCCACCTAGTGCTGCGGCCGGCGGCCAGTGCTGCGGCCGGTGCTGCGGTCGTTCGCCAGCCGGTGGCCCGTGCTGCAGCCGGCCGTTTGGTAGCTGGCGGCCGGCGCAGTGTTCAACAATCCCAAATCACTCTGCAGCTTTTCCATCGTACTATTCTCCAATGTTGAGTCTCCGTTGGGACCTGTGTTGCTTGTATTTCTTCCTTACTTCAGCCTTTTCCTCGAAACTTTTACGTTTCCCTCTCTTCGATGTGGAGGGTAACAGAAGCGGCCTCCCAGCCCCATGACGCTTCAGTAGCTGTGCAGCTAGCTGCTCACCGGTACATGAGCGAGGCAGTGGGAAGGAGGTGGGACCATAGGCGAGACGGTGCAGAGCAGGGGAGACAGGGGATTGGATGGACTCACGGACCAATCCGAACCGCAGCAGATATACTGAATGGATTTTTTAAATTCTTTTTGGTCTTTATATTGCGTAGATCGGAGCATAGGACCATAACGGCCTTATAAACGGTGTTCTTAAGATGTACCAAGCTTCCAAATCGTAGACCATAGCTTTAAGATATACCTTTCCTCTGTGTTCAAGTGTTAAACCAATCTATGTTTGCTTTAGAACCCTGCAGTAAAGAAGAGGAAGAGTTCAGCAAAATCATGATGAGCTACTGGGGCAACTTTGCTCGCACAGGGTAAGGACCAGCCCTCACTGGAGACACTCATGCACATTTAGTTTGTTAGAGCCATATTCTGTTTTGTATTATCATTAATTTTAATCATTGTGATCACATTTTACATGCATCGGCAAAGCATCTGCTTAGATACAGGCATTTAGATAAGCTTCAGGTGGTGGAAGTAAGGTGTGTGTTTGTGCGGAGGCAAACAGGTCTTTCGACCGTGTCAACCAGGAGCATGTCAGAATGGTTGTTGTGTAAACTGTATGGATGATTATGTTTTCTTAACCCTGTAAGGCCCAAGACCATAATTTTAGCCAGAAAATTCTATTTTTTTGGAGCAGAAACGCTTGTTTTACTTTCTGCTAAAATTATAAAAATATAAAAATGTGAATAAAATTCAACATATAGATTTTGGATCTTATTTGATACATTATGTGTCTTTGGCAACTGTTAATCCATTTGAGGACATTTTTATCATTTTTCTGATTGTATTCAGATGTTTCATTTTGTAATTTGTTGATCATATTGAGTAGATAGAGGTATTATAAAGTATGTATCAAATATGATACAATTGGCTTTATATAGGGTTAAGTCATTATATCGGTTGACAGAATTGTTCATAACTTGTGTTAAAGAAACTGTTCATGTGCGTGTAGGTCTCCTAATGGGGAAGGTCTGGTTCACTGGCCAAAGTACGGAGCAGATGAAAAATATTTGGCACTGGATTTGAAGGAGCAAAGAGTTGGTCAACACTTGAAGAATAACCGCTTCGTCTTCTTTTCTCAAACCATCCCGGCGAAGATGCAGCAACAGAAGGAAAAAGCAGAACATGCCGAGCTGTAAAACAGTCTCCTCTTATTTCTGTGCCTCTGCAGTTACATAATGCTTGCAGATTTAAACACCAAAAAGCCAGTGGCCAAAACATTTGAAATACTTGAGGACTTCTGAGACACGAAGTAAAAAAAATATATATTTTGCAGACTGTGAAATCTGGTAAATTGCTCTTTTTCAAAAACAGATTCTTTTAAAGATTTACATCAATTATTGGAGGGATCAGAATTCATTGTTGATACTGTAGCTTAAAATCATATCAATGAGTGATATTAGCGAAAATTATATATCATGGGCCTTTTTACCTTTGTCAAGTGCCTGAAACACAATTTAAATCACTCAAGATAATAGAGTTTTTGCCCAAACATCACTTCAAGTATGCTTACATAACACAATATTGGAGAATCCCTCCTCTTATATCATTGTCATGGTGAGAATCCACAGATATTTTGGCAGCTTTATGTAATGTTGGTGAAGTTGGTCTAATAATGATGTTGCATGGAGAGAACAAACCATTGATACATTTGCTTGTGAATGTTGTTTTCTGATAGCCTCAGGACCAACACACTCAGTCAACATTTTGGCACAGTTATTTTATTAAAGGAAGTTGTGTTTTGGTCAATTTAACACAAAATTGTATGCCAGGGTTAAGAGGACTACTTAAGTTGACACTGTATTTGTAACCAGGATTAATAGAGCATCTGAGATGAAAAAAAACTTTTTGTTCCTCTCTGTAATTCAAGGGTTGTTTGAAGTCCACAGTCTAAAAATGTCCAACTATTTTTCCAATTAACTGAGAAATAAAACTTAATAAGATCTTAAGAGAGTTTTAATGAGTTGGTACCTTCATAAAAGAAATGTCTTGGTTTTTGTTGTTATTCTGACTGTTGCTGAATTTCATCCTTTTCCTTTGAGGCCTTTCTTCATCATCTTTATGATTCTCCAACATCTCTGACAGAAAGCGAACAAAGAGACAACTCCAACACAACTCAGAGTATCAAAAAGAACTAGAAAGATCAAAAATATGGTGGCGTATTGCATTCACTTGAAAATAAAAAAGAAATCCGGCTGTTTTTATGAGATACTATCCCATAAAAACAGGAATTTATTTATTTTTGATTTTCCTGATTTACGAGATACTATTGCTACTAAACAGGATTCCCCCTGATGCTTTGCTTCGAGACTGGCTGCTGCATTTATCCACCAGGTAAGTGGTCAACACAGGTAAGGTAGGCCCGCCGTACTGGTCCAACTGATCATGTGAAAAAACCCCAATGTCGAGCAGATCCGAGTGGGCTTTGCGTCGGAACAACTGCAAATTCCTCAGGTGTCCGCGTAATGTGGACAAACTAATAACAATACCATCTACACTGCTCAAAGACACAAGTATCTCCCAATGTTTCAAACCGAGCGAGAAATAAAACTGAATAAGGTCTGACATGCGCGGCATGTTTGTTACTTTTAAGATTCCTTAGTATCTCATAAAAGCAGGAAACTCGAAAATAAATCATTTTCTGTTTTCACGAGATAGTATCATAAAAGCAGGAAACTCGAAAATAAATCATTTTCTGTTTTTACGAGATAGTATCTCACAAAAACAGGCGGATTTTGTTTATTTATGTTTAAGTGAATGCAATACGTCACTGTACAAAAATGACCACTTGTAAGATTTTTTAAGAACCATAAGAGGAATTAAAAGGCCAGCAGCAACTTCAAATTCAGTGGTGGGAGACACATTCTTCCTGTGTGTTAACAAAAGGATCACAGCTACATACTGCGCACTGTTGCCTGTAACACAGGTGTTAGATTAGTTGGAAGTATCATGAAGTATGAGTACTACAAAACATAATTAAACTGAAAAATATTACTTTTCTTACCATTGATTTTAGATGTTAAGAGACCATTTACAAAATTCTTCAAAAATGCAGCTCGAAAGATCTTCAGAAGCTGTGATATTAAAATCCAAATCATGGATTTCATTGTCAAAAGCAGCCCTTCTACACTTTGGTACACAATAATACATCTGTGTGAGTTTGTTTGCATTACATAATCTATTCTTCGTAAGCTTCTTCCACTAGTCTTAGATTATGAGCCCTTAGTTACGGTGGCTGGCAAGGGCAAATGGCCTGCAAGTCTCGATGTAGTTCAGGAGGAGGAAGCAGCTGCAAAAGCAGGAACATACTGCCAATAAGATACGAAACACAGCCCAAAATCATCCAAACTCAGAAAACACTGGCACACAACAATGTTTTCAGCAGAAATGGAAAGGTTTTTCCTTTGTGTTTTTAAAAGCAATCCACGTCCACATGGATGAGAACGACTGAATACGCTGTAGCATGCATGCCACGCCAGTAGATGGCGATGTGGGTTTATCAGGAAATAGTGGTGTTCATGGTTACAACCATAGATATACATATAACACTAGATAGGACACGCCCCTCTGAGCTGCGTGCCTACGTTGAAGCTAAGCTAGTGGGGGCGAAGTGTCAGGGCGTTCCATTGTTGTCAAAGGCATGAAGATTAAAAACACTCAAGATGTCGGCACATTACCCTGCATACAGCTGTAAAATAGGCCAAACAATTGAAACGCGATTTAACATTTCATAAGTAAGAATATTTTTTTGCTCTTTTTTCATTATTAAATCATGTTAAGAGTTTCCAATCTATGAGAGCTTCAGTAACTACTCTGCTATTAGCAAAACACTAATTCGAGCTAGCAGCTTGACCATAGGTGGTTTGATTAATGATGATGATTGATAGTATTGGATGATTAATAGTGCCTTTAGTACAGTTACACAAGAATCAGTAGGAGCACGGAAACAGTAATAGTAATAGTATAAATGGCCCTTCGAGCAGTAGAAGTAGTGTCAGCTTTTAGTATAGCACTGTTGTTGCAGTGTCAGTATTAGCAGTAGTTGGTGTGCTGCCACTACTAATCGCATTACTATTACTACATTACTACCACAAATACTTCCAACAGAAGTAAGAAAGCCTATAGGCTTTCTTACTCTCTATTTATATGAATTATAATTCATATAAATACAGAATACTAATTTAATGACAAACTTCTGTAACCCTCAATGTGATTGATATTGTACATAATCTAGTAAACGATTATCAAATATTCTCGGGTAGTAGCATACAGCAAATAATAATACATGTAAATAATTTTTCTTGAATCACTCGCTGTTAGGATTAATACCAATAATCCTTAAGGATTGCTCTCAAGTCTTTGAAATATTAGTATACAAGGTACTTCTCAAATTAAATGCATTTTGTCTCCAGTATATTGGTTAAGTAGCTTTAATTTATTAGCATGATTTCTGTTTGAAATATCTTTTACCATATATATATATATATATATGTATATATATACATATATATATATATATATGTGTATATATATATATGTATGTATGTATATGTATATATATATATATATATATATATATATATATATATATATATATATATATATATATATAAATATATATGTATATGTATATATATATATATATATAGCTGGTTAGCTCAGTGGGTAAGGCATTGGTTTACCGACCGGGGGGTCGGGGTTCAAATCCCGCATGACATATGTAAAAATCATATGGGCAATTACATATGGATGGAGTGAATGACATCTACCAGAGGGTCCCTGGGCAAGACCCTTACCGCTATAGCCTACCTCATAACATGAGTGCGTTATTACAGAAAGCCAAACCGGCTCAGACGTCGCCCGGGTTAACAAGGTCTGCGTCAAATGCTGAGGGACCAGGGCATTGTGATGAAAAATGGGCTACTGGAACAAGACAAAGGCGGCAATGGACAAGAGGTTAGAACAAGGCTCTGTTGGCATGCTACTACTCCAGTAACCCTAACCAGTGGGGTTACATGAATAGACTGAGGGATATATGGTTACTTCGATACCCACAGTCAATGCTTACACCAAAACAGCTAGTAGCTCAGTGTTCCAACATCCACAAACGGCAGCTGCTATCACGACTAGAGATTGAGGAGATACAACACGTTAATGCTACGGCAAGGGGGAGCCAGGACGATAGGTCAGGACGATGGGGGAGTTAACATTGACTCCCCCCCAGAGATTGGGTACCAAGCCCCAGAATTGAGCAAAGAGCTAACTGACCTGAGAGATAAGATAAGATAATGGCTAAGATGCAGCAGCAGTGATCCTTGAGATGCTTGGACACAAGATGGGCAATGCAAAAGAGAACAAAGGGCAATGGAGGAGAAGGTTGGAGGCTAAAATCAAGGTGACTCGGAAAGAGGTCAGCCAGTTGTCAGCCAAACTCCAGAATGGTGCAACCAGGAAAGAGATACCCAAGAGGTACAGACAGATGCCCATACCCGAGGCCTTGGAAACTGCTAAACAAAGACTCCAAGCCTTGGCCACCCGACTGAAGAGGTACACGAGAGAGATAGAGGCCAGGAGAATAAACAGGCTGTTCTCCACTGAACCAGCCAAAGTGTACTCTCAGTGGCAGGGTAATAACACAAGAGCTAACCCACCAAGGCTGGAGACTGAACAGTACTGGAAAGGCATATGGGAGAAAGAAGCATCACATAACAGCGATGCACAGTGGCTAAACAATCTAAGAGCAGACCACGACAATCTCCCTGAACAAGATGCCGATATCCAGTAGCAGATATCCAAGAAAAAGTCTCAGGTATGAAAAACTGGACAGCACCAGGCCTGGATATGATCCATGCCTACTGGCTTAAGAGGCTGACCTCACTCCATGAGCGCCTAGCAGCACAAATGAACCAACTGCTGAGAGATGGGACCCACCCAGAATGGCTGACCAAGGGCCGCACAGTCCTGATCCAGAAGGATCCCCAGAAGGGAACAGTCCCATCCAACTATCGGCCAATCACCTGCCTCTCCACAACATGGAAACTCCTGTCAGGCATCATTGCGGCAAAGATAAGTGGGCATATGGATCAATACATGACAGAGTCGCAGAAAGGCATTGGTAAGAATACCAGGGGAACAAAACATCAGCTGCTGGTAGACAGAACAGTCGCTCAAGACTGTAGAACCAGACAGACCAACCTGTGCACTGCCTGGATTGATTACAAGAAAGCCTATGACTCAATGCCACACACATGGATCCTGGAATGCCTGAAGCTGTACAAGGTCAATAAGACTCTAAGAGCCTTCATTGCAAACTCAATGAGGCAATGGAACACCACCCTTAAGGCCAACTTCGAGCCAATTGCACAAGTCTCCATCAAATGTGGTATATATCAAGGAGATGCTCTGTCCCCACTGCTGTTCTGCATAGGCCTGAATCCCCTCAGCCAAATAATCAACAAGACTGGCTACGGATACCGACTCGCGACCACCATCAGCCACCTCCTCTACATGGACGACATCAAGCTGTACGCCAAGAGCGAGCGAGATATCGACTCACTGATCCACACCACCAGGATCTACAGCAATGACATTGGAATGTCGTTCGGACTGGAGAAGTGTGGCCGAATGGTGACAAAAAGAGGGAAGGTAGTCCATACAGAGGGCATAACACTCCCAGAGGGCAGAATAGCAGATGTGGAGGAGAGTTACAAATACCTTGGCATACCACAGGCAAATGGCAACCACGAAGAGGCCACTAGGCAAGCAGCAACGGCCAAGTACCTGAAGCAAGTAAGGCAAGTCCTAAAGAGTCAGCTCAATGGCAGAAACAAGGCTCAATTAACAGCTATGCCCTGCCAGTGATCAGATACCCTGCTGGGGTAATAAGCTGGCCAAAGGAGGACATTCAGGCCGCAGATGTTAAAACTCGGAAGTTGCTCACCATGCACGGGGGATTCCACCCCAAGTCCAGTATCCAGAGGCTATACACTAAGCGCAGAGATGGAGGCAGAGGGTTAGTGAGCATCAGAGCCACTATCCAAGATGAAACATCCAAGCTCCATGACTATGTCAGGAAGATGGCCCCAAGAGATGAAGCGCTTAGTGAGTGTCTCAGACAGTGGAAACTGACAGGGAAGGAGGAACCAGAGGAACCATCATGGGAGGACAAACCCCTGCATGGGATGTACCACCGACAGATAGCTGAAGTGGCTGATATGAACAAATCCTACCAATGGCTGGAGAGGGCTGGACTGAAGGATAGCACAGAGGCACTAATCATGGCGGCACAGGAACAGGCCCTGAGCACCAGAGCAATAGAGGCCCAGATCTACCACACCAGGCAAGATCCCAGGTGCAGGCTATGTAAAGAGGGCCCTGAAACAGTTCAGCACCTAATAGCAGGGTGTAAGATGCTGGCAGGAAAAGCATACATGGAGCATACATAACCAAGTAGCCGGTATAGTGTACAGGAACATCTGTGCAGAGTACAAACTTGAGACCCCGAGGTCAAAATGGGAAGCACCTCCCAAGGTGATGGAGAATGACCAAGCCAAGATCCTGTGGGACTTCCAGATACAGACCGACAAAATGGTAATGGCCAACCAACCGGACATTGTGATCATAGATAAGCAGCAGAGGAAAGCCGTTGTGATAGATGTAGCCATCCCAAGTGATATCAACATCAAGAAAAAGGAACACGAGAAACTAGAGAAATACCAAGGGCTCAAAGAGGAGCTGGAGAAATCCTGGAAGGTGAAGGCAACAGTGGTGCCGGTGGTCATCGGGGCACTTGGGGCAGTGACCCCCACACTGGAGAAGTGGCTCCAACAGATCCCTGGAGAAACATCAGACATCTCACTCCAGAAGAGTGCAGTCCTAGGAACAGCTAAGATAATGCGGACCCTCAAGCTCCCAGGCCTCTGGTAGAGGACCCGAGCTGAAGAGGATGAACAGCCACCCACCCCACCAGGGGAGGGGGGAGGGGGTGAGAGAAGAGTTTTTATATATATATATATATATATATATATATATATGTAGAGAGAGAGAGAGAGAGAGAGAGAGAGAGAGAGAGAGAGAGAAATATTACATACACACATAAAGAGAGAGCAAAAGGAGAGAGAAAGTAAGAAAGAAAGAAAAAAGAAAGAAGGAACTTTAAATGTAAATAATATGATTACTTTATCTAAAACATACTTCCAATATATTATACTAATTTAACTTTTATACTTATAACAATACATCTATGAAAATCAGTTTAGAAAATGAGCAAGTCATGACTTATTTTCAGTGTAGATGTATTGCCTTGAAGGGAATGCTGACCTACCCAAGATGGCCGCCACATAGGCACGTCGCTTAGCGGGCTGCTACAGCACGCTGACGTATCTAGTGTTCTATGTATATCTATGGTTACAACCATGGTTACAACACACAGCCGGTGTAGGTACCAGATCTGCTCGGGCTGTCAGATCGGCTCGGGGCCTGCGCCTACCGATGACGTCACGCTATATGATTGGCTAGAAATAGGCAAAATGACGTAGAAGATTGTGATTGGTTCAGAGACGGCGTGACGGCGATAGGGCCACTTTAAAGAAATAACCAGTTGAAGAATAAACATCACACACACAATACAGTATTAGGAATGAGGAGAGGCTGAAAATTAAAGGTACTACAGAGGAAAAATACAAAACATAACAGTAAAATGCAAGACTTGTCTGTAATTTACGCTAATAATGCCACAGATTGACGTAACACCACCGTCCGGCCGTTACGAACCCTTAACGGAAAAACAACCATAACTGACTTTTTACAATTTTACATCTTATTACGTGTTGAAAAGGTAAAGATAACAAGTAGTGGCTCATATATTTATTTTTGTGTACTCCCGTTGTTGAAGCCTCGCTTCCGCCACATTGCATTGTGGGTAACAGTAGGCGAAGCAGGCTGGTCTGATGCATATTGTGAATTTTTCCCGAATCAATACGCACTTCTAGTATAGTATGTGAATTCGAAAATGGCCAGAGGTTCGAGGTGAATTAAACAAACACAGAAATAAAGTAAACCGTGACGGTCTTTTAACCTATCACAGTGCGACAGCATGACGTCATTGATAGGCGCAGGGCCCCGAGCCGATCTGGCAGCCCGAGCAGATCTGGTACCTACACCGGACGCTGAGCGTCTTCACTTCCAACGGGCAAGCGTAGAGTGGGTTGTTCCACTGTGGAAACTGGACGGTCATTGGATAAACGCTGGGCTTTGTCCCGCCCATCGGACGCTCAGCGTCTCTGGTGCTGTGTCCGAAATCACTCACTATTCACTATATAGTGTACTATATAGTGAATACGCCATTTTGTAGTGGTGTCCGAATTCTCTGCAGTTATTTTCATCCACTATATAGTGCACTACAAAATACCCACAATTCACAGCAAAAATGAGTGTACATACGATGTACCCTACATGGTACTCCCGTATACCACAATGCAATGCGGCCGTGTTTTACCGTAGAAGAAGAAGAGAAGGAAGGCCGTTAGGCGCTGCTTTCATTCATAAATTAAAAGAAACGTTGAAGTATTTTTAACACGTTCGTAGCGTAGCTCTTTAACGTCTTTTAGCAGCTGCAAACAGCTTCAAAATTTGCTACTTATCCTCCCGAGTGTCCGGTTTGTTTACATGAAATTTGGCGCGTCCACTTCCGTCACAGGAATAACCGGCTCATCAGCTGACGTTACAACGTGTCGAAAATTTCAGTGTAGTGTCCGAAATGTCGTTTGGTCATTCCCTATATAGTCCACTATATCGTTTACACTACATAGGGGATAGTGAATGAGTGAATGAGTGAGTGATTTCGGACACAGCATGGGAGTCCATGAGGCAGTGGGCTGGCCTGGACGCTGAGCTTCTGCATGATGATTGGATGATCTGTCTGAGGCCGAATCCCTTTTTGATTGACAGTGAAATGAGCCAATCAGCAATCTTGAAGTATAACTCTCCATCGGGGCGTTTTTAAGTTTTACATTCAGTTGTTGTGGACTTAGCCGCAGGCTTTATCGATCACGAGCGACTTTATCTTTCTTAAAAATGACTGGCGTTGTGTTTGAAGATTCTCTCCTGCCACTTTTTCTTTTCACAAACAAGCAGCTACAGTTTCTCCCCCTGTCACTCACACTCACAGCCTGTCTAACAGTGGTCTCACGTAGCTGCTCCAGCTGCTAGCAGGCTGCGCATCATGGTAGATAGTATGAATGTTGTCGACCAGATTTTGGCGAAGCCATTTGATACTCTTCCTTGCGAAGAGAAAATGAGGGTTAAACAGCAGTGCAGATCAACTCCTGAGATTGATTCAGTGCATAAGGGTGGGGAAAAGTAACAGGTCTTTTCAGCATTCCAGGTATGACAAGGTGGGCTGGCTCACTGGAAGTGCTGTCACAAATAAAATGTGTTGTCCGGTCAGAACCTAGTTTGGGGGAATAAAATCCCTGGAAAAGACACCTAGTTGGTACAACAGGGTCACAGATCATTTACATAGATAAACAAATTTATGATGAAGAGAAGATCGCTGACTGCATGAAAACCATTGACATTGAAACTCTCCTGCCCGTTACAGCGGTGAGTTTTTGAATGAAACAATTGAAGCTTAGTGTGAAAAGGTTGCCCTGTGGTACATGTAATGTCTTTATTAAAATTTTTCATTGACATTTTTTTTCTCTTAAGGATGAAAGAGTAAGACTATTTCCAAATATAGATGGACACTTCCTGACCAATTCTGTGGATGAGCTGTTCAGCAACCATGAAATTCTCAATATTCCCTTCATGACTGGTGTTAATAATGATGAAGGGGGCTTTCTATTCCCTGATGTAAGTCACTCCACTACATGCTCTCTAAATCTAAAAAATAAACAAACTGATCACTGATTTACATTTGAGTATGTTCAGCAGACTTGTTCAACTTTGGTGCATGTCTGAAATGTTAATCTCAAATGTGTCTCTCCTCAGTTCTTGGCTCCTAAAAACTGGACAGAGGGACTGGATCTGGAGCCTGTCAGGGGCATGCTCTCTATGTTTTTCCCTGATCCTATCTTGTTAGATGTGGTGATAGAGGAATATTTGGGAAATGGAGAGGACCGTGTGGCAAACAGAAATGGATTTACTGAGCTGCTCGGAGATATATTTTTCACAGTTCCTGCCATCAAGACTGCCAATGCTCATAGAGGTATTTAACATGATGAAAAAGTCTAAGGTCTCTGTAAGGTGGAGCAACCCCAAAAATAAATGAGATTGGACTGCCGATAGTGTTATGTTTATAACAGCCAGTTAAAGGGAGCAGACTGTTACTTTAATCATTATTATTATTATTATTATTATTATTATTATTATTACTGTGTGAGGAAACAGAAGCACTCTGAGAAAACCCACCCATGCACAGGAAACTCATGGAAAAAGACAGAAAGGCTCCACCCAACCATCGAATGAAACCAGCAACCGTCTTTCTTTAAGGCAACTGCTTAACCTGCTGGTTCATCGTAGAGACCTGTTTTATTTGTATATACTTTTACAAAAATATGTTTTCATGGCCTGTCCAGAACCACCCCCTCCCTACACCACTCATCAGCAGCCAAGATGATTAAAATGGGAAAATTCAATAGGGTGTTGCCAGCCTTGAGGAAAAAATATCGTATTTATGTTCACAATTCTAGAATTAAGTGAGATATATCTTTTCTTTTCTAGATGCTGGAGCACCTGTTTATCTCTATGAGTACCAGCATCCTCCACAGATCCTGCAGAAAAAAAGGCCAAGCTTTGTTAAGGCTGACCATGCGGATGAAGTCTTTCCAGTAATGGGATTCTGTTTCACCACTAAACATGTCCAGATACAAGGTTGAGTATTATGAAGACTTTTCCAGCTTAAGATAAACCTTTCCTCTGTGTTCAAGTGTTAAACCAGTCTATGTTTGCTTTAGAATCCTGCAGTAAAGAAGAGGAAGAGTTCAGCAAAATGTTAATGAGCTACTGGGGCAACTTTGCTCGCACAGGGTAAGGACCAGCCCTCACTGGACACACTAATGCACATTTAGATTGTTGGAGCCATATTCAATTTTGTATTAATCTTTAATTTAAATCATTGTGTTCACGTTTTACATTCAGTCCGAGGCAAAGTGTCTGTTTAGATACAGGCATATAGATAAGCTACAGGTGGTGGAAATAAGGTGTGTGTGTGGGGGGAAGCAAACAGGTCAACCAGGACAATATCAGAATGGTTGTTTGCCATGCCATGTTTGTTTAAGTCACAATACAGATTAACAAAATTGTTACTAACTTGCGTGTATGTGTGTGTAGGTCTCCTAATGGGGAAGGTCTGGTTCACTGGCCAAAGTATGGAGCAGAAGAAAAATACTTGGGACTGGATTTGAAGGAGCAAAGAGTTGGTCAACACTTGAAGAATAATCAGTTCATCTTCTTTACTCAGACCATCCCGGAGAAGATGCAATAGCAGAAGGAAAAAGCAGAACATGGCAAGCTGTAAAACTGTCTCTTCTAATTTTATGCCTCTGCAATTACATCATGATTGCAGATTTAAACACCAAAAAGCCAGTGGAAAATACATTTGTCATACTTGAGGAGTTGAGACACAAAGTAAAACAAAAATGTTGACAGGACGTGAAATCTGGTAAATGGTCTCTTTTTCAAAAACAGATTCTTTTAAAGATTTACATCAATTAAAGGAGGGATCAAAATTTTTTTGTTAATAGCTTTAAATCACCTGACCAGCGTGGAGTACTGCTAGGCAGAGAGAGTCGTCAGGGATTGATTTATTCATTTCTGTCTGAAACTGTGTCACATGATATTTCTTTACATGTTTACACTCCATGAAAACCACAAGAAATAAATGAAAACTCCATATTATGGGCCTTTTTACCTTTGACAAGTGCCAGAGACATAATTTAAATCACTCCGATATTTGCCGGAACATCACTTCAGGTTTGTAGAGACATAATATAGAAATGGAGAATCCTTTCCCTTACACCGCTGCTATAATGACAATCCAGATATTTTGGCAGTTTTATGTAATTTGGCACAGTCGGTTAAATGATTCTGATGTTAAGCATGTACAGACCAAAACAGTCTTCACTGAAACGTGCTTGTGAATGTTATTTTTTTTGATAGCCTCGTGATCACGATTAGCTAACACTCTCAGTCAACTTTTTGGCACAGTTGTTTTTTATAGGAAGTTCTGTTATGATCAATTTAGCACAACATTGTATGCCATGGTTAAAAGAAGTATTTTGTTCCCACTGCAACTTTTTGTTACCAGGATTAATAGAGCATCTGAGATCAAAAATCTACTTTTTGTTCCTCTCTGGGATAAAAGAGTGATTTATAGTCCAACGGACAAAAATGACCAACCTTTACACCAATTTACTGTGAGAAATAAAACTGAATAAGATCAATTTCAATGAGGTGGTACCTTAATAAAAGAAATGTCTTGGTTATCGTTATTTTTCTGACTGCTGCTTAGTTGTATCCTTTTCTTTTGATGCCTTTCTTCATCATTTGCCTTTCTTCAACATCTCTGACAGAAAGCAAACATTAAGAAAACTTCAACACAACTCAGAGTATCAAAATCATCTAAAAAGTACAACAATGATTACATGTAAGAACTTTTAAGACCCCTAAAAGGATCTTAAAATTGCAGGGTGGGAAACACGTTCTTCCTTTATGTTAAAGGAGACATATCATGCTTGTTTCTCCTTTTCACTATGCCAGACTAGGATGCCTGTAAAGCATTTCTGCCCTCAGTACAAGTCATTTAGTTCCTTCATTGCCCCACAATAGCGTTCTCAAAATCCTCATTTAAGGCCATTATCAAGCTCTCGTTGAAACACTCGGTTTTCAGACTGACCTAGAGTTACCTCGCAACGTCACAGCCCTTTGTGCTCTGATTGGTCAGTTCTGTCATAGCTGCCGAGAGGGTTGAGCCAGCCTGTCCTTCTTCTTCTACTGTATTTTCCGGCAGGCTCAAAGCAGCGACCACGTATTGAGTCCCCCTACAGGCCAGAGCTGGTAATGAGTGAGTGTGAGCTAGGGAGCTATATACTGCTGCTGGGTGGATGTGTTCCTGACTGATGGTTGTGGGGCTAACAGACATCACGGAGGAGGAAGTGTTTTATCAGATTACTCCAATACAAAGAAATGTACCTTGTGTCGTCACGACGATTTAAATCTGTGATCATCTACTTAATGACCTATTTTCAGAGGCATCAAATCTCGTTCTAGGATATCAGAAAAGATACAATATTTCATTTTTTGAAAATTAAGGGGGTGTAAGGTCTTGTTTTCAAATTTATTATATTATATGTTAGTATTAAATCATGCATCAGCATAATATGTCTCCTTTAACAAAAGGTTCACAGCTACATACTGCATACTGTTGCTGTAACTCAGGTGTTGGACTTTCTGGAAGGATCATGAACTACCAGAAATAGAAAACATAATATCTAAGCAAAGAAGACCCGGAAAGGAAAATGAACATTTAAATTCTGCCAAAATTTGGTAACTACCCTCCAACAATTTCAGAATGTTTAATATCTAAAGACATTGATTTTTAAATTTAATGACTTTTCAAGATCTACAGTGGCTACAGCACTTTGTTAATTTATTTATAGTATGCCATCAGTGAAGTATCTACACCATTAGAAGGCAGAATAATCTGATAGTACTGAATTCCAACATCTAACTTATTTACATCTGCTATACAGAGATACAAAAACAGAAAATAATTTATTGTATTTTATCACAGCAAAACTACCCATTTGGCCACCCTGGTTAAAGCCTCCACTTGTTATCTGAACAATCTCATCCAACTCTTCTTCAGACATTGCTCACAAGTAAGTAGAAAAGAAAACTCTCTAAGAACCGGTCTCGGTCTTGGTCTGGACTCCCCAAAGTCAATGACCAGCTCTTTTGTCTCCAAGGTGTTGTACTGTAGATGGATTGTGTGGCGCCAGAAAGCAAAGTCCCTCACTAGGCTCCTGTATGCCTCCTCTCTGCCATGCATCCAATGATGGCTCTGTCATTGGTGAATTTTTGATTATGACACAGCTCAGAGTTGTAGCAGTCCGGGGTGTACAGGGTGAAGAGAAGAGGGACCAGCATCGTGCCCCTTGGTGCTCCAGTGCTACTGATCACAATGTCAGATTTGGTGTTCTCCAGCCTGACGCATTGTGGCCTGACCGTGAGTTAGCTGGAGATCCAGGTGACATTGGGGTCCACTGGCATCCTGTTTAGTTTGTCCTAAAGCACGAGGGGCTGGATGGTGTTGAAGGCGTTCGAAAACTCAAGAAACAGAATCCTCACTATTCCGCATCCCTTGTCCAGGTGCAAATGGGCTTGATGTAGCAGGTAGAGGATGGCATCTCCCACACAAAATGTATGCAAACTTTAGACCACCCTGGGCATGTTGCACCTGGGGTCTGAGGAGACTGAGGAAGATCTTCCCTAATGTCTTTATCAGATGTGAGATGAGTGCCACTGGCCAGAAGTCATTCAGCTCGCTTGGCCGTTTTATCTTAGGAACTGATGCAGGATGTCTTCCAGAGGTAAAGCTATTAAACTTTCTTTCACGCTATTTCTTCACTATGGTAATTTGCAAACAGTCCCCAGACGTCGAGCCATCACCGGCAGCCTATTGAGACAAATGGAAGTTTTCTGGCTCAGAGGACGGCTCGTTTGGAAGAAAATAAGATTGTAGCTCACACTGCAGCTTTATTTTGAAAATAAAAAGCATTTCTGATTAGCCATTTTAATTTGGATTCTGGTCCTTATTTGTTCAGGAGAAGTCATTTTTCTAGTCTTCTATTTTTCATAACTTTTTTAAAATTTTCATCTGAATCCATGGGGGTTTTAAGATCAAAACCTTGCATTTAAAGGTTGAAAACTTTAATCAGCCGTTAATCAGGTCAGATATAAATGGAAAAATAACTAAATAAAAGAAAATTTTTAACAATATTTACCCCGCCAAGGAGGTTATGTTTTCAGGAGTGTTTGTCTGTCTGTCTGTGAACAAAATAACTCAAAAAGTTATGAATGGATTTTGATGACATTTTCAGGAAATGTTCAGCATGGGAAAAGGAAGAACTGATTCAATTTTGGTGTTGATCCGCATCACCGTCTGCATCCGCCATGACGAAAAATGTGATTTCGTGAATAACTACTGAACTAAAATAGATATCATTATGAAACCAATTGCTAATGGTATGTTTTCATGGTCAAGGAACTAAATATTTACATGAAATAAACAAAAAAATGATGAAATTTTCAGGAAATGTTCAGCATGGGAAAAGGAAGAAGTAATTACATCCACCAAGGAGGTTATGTTTTCGGGAGAGTTTGTCCGTCCGTCCGTCTGTCCGTCTGTCCGTGAACAAAATAACTCAAAAAGTAATGGATGGATTTGGATGAAATTTTCAGGAAATGTTCAGCATGGGAAAAGGAAGAACTGATTCGATTTTGGTGTTGTTCGGGATCAGCGTCTGGCCGCCATGGCGAAAAATGTGATTTTTGTGAATAACTACTGAACTAAAATAGATATTATGAATCCAGTTGCTAATGGTATGTTTTCATGGTCAAGGAATCTAAATATTTCGATGAAATAAAGGTAGGAGTAATATTTATGGTCAAAATGACAATTTGGCTGAGGACTGTGGCGCTGGCGGAGGTCTGCGCTCTCCAAGTGCTTTCTAGTTTTTATTGTGTACCTTGGAAAAGCAAATGTGTTCTTAGGCCAACGTTCCACTGTAAATTAGGTTTGTAATGACTTTATAATGTGTGCCGCAGCTACTGACCATCTGACACAATCAATTTGATTTAGTATGCAGGCAAAATGAAAGGTACAAAATTTTCACATGTGATACATAAGCTATTTTGCATGTGTATGAATATGCTCTGGCTTGAGGTTTTTATTTTGAAGCACTGCTACAGAGCATGGGTCACACCATAATTTGTCAGATTTACATGTACAAATTGCGTTCAGCGTAATTTTTTAATATGCAGGCTGGAAAACTTGTTGATCTCTGGTCAAGTGACGAAGGAATGGGCGTTCAGTCTGCTCTGATTGATCGCCCGTCTGCGTGTGTAAATATTACGTTACAGCTCCTCCTATAATACATGCAGCAATTCTTCATCCCGGGTCACTGGTGAAGTCGTTTTAGGAGGAGAAGCTTCTCCCGTTCCTCTCTTCAGTTCTCTACTGTGTCACAATCCTCACAGGAGACCACCATGATGAAAACTTTCTTCCTTCTGGCGTCTCTTCTCTTTCTCTCTGTTTCTGCAGGAGGAAGCTGTAAGTAAAAACTCTTCCTCTGACTGCACTGAAAATCAAACATATGTATAATTCTGTACCTGCAGGAAAAGACCTCATTTACTTCTAATTTATCTGACTGACTTTGGCTGCAGTTTATATGTGATGAGAGAGTTTTTTAATCGCCTGGCCATTACGTTATGTAACAAAGGCTTGGAGTATCAAACCATGTCTTGTTTAACCTTTTACCCAGTGAGTGCATACTGGCTAACTTCATGTGCAAAGGTGAATATAAAATGCAACGGGCACAAGATGGGTGTGTACGGAGCTAAATCCAGGCCAAAAGTGTTGTTATCTGAAAAAAAAAAAAAAAATCTTGAAATTGATATTTCAATGTTTGTTATTGTCTGTTATTTTTCAGTTTAAATATACTTTTAATTCAGTTCTGTAACTATTTTGATAAAAAAAAAATTCAAAAAAATCATTTATCAAAGTTTCCTTACAATGCTTGAAATTAATATTTCACAACCACAGACACGCATTGACCACGAGTTTTGTAAACATTCTGAGTTTGGTCTGACAAAGTCCAGTTTCAGTGAAGTTGGAATGCTTTGTCAAAAGTCAATAAAAACATTAGAATGATTTGTAAATCTATCTCAACCTATATTCCATTATTGCTGCTATCCAAACATCTTTCTCAGGAACATCCCTGCTTATTTCAGGAAGACAATGCCAAGCCGCATTCTGCATGTGTTACAACAACATGACTTTGTTGTAAAATAGTTCAGGTACTAGACTGGGATGTGTGCAGTCCAGATCTGTCTCCCATTGAAAATGTGTGGCACATGATGAAGCAAAAAAAATGACAACAAAAACCCTGGAATGTTGAGCAACTGAGCAAACAAGAATAGAAAATAATTCCACCTACAAAGCTTCAACAAATAGTGTCCTCAGTTCTCAAACACTTTGTTATAAAATGGAAATGATATAACACAGTGGTAACAGGGTTCCCGCGGATCCTTGAAAAGTCTTAAAAGGCATTGAATTCATTATTCTAAAAATAAGGCCTTAATTGGCATTAAAATGTCTTAAATCCAATTTTCAAAAGTCTTAAAAATTTGAATACATTAAGACATTTTTGTTAGTTTGAACTAAAAAAAATTTAATAACATTTATTTATTTATTTTTCAAAAATAATTCGCTAATTTACTCTCGTGGCAACATCATGAAATTACAATAGTGGAACTAACAAAACGGTGATGTGGTTGCACCAGGATCTTTTAGAGCAGACACATGTCTTGGTTCTACCTTCAGTGCCTGGAGAGAGAAAAAAAATGGGGAAAAATTGGCAAAAAAATCCAAAAGTGGCTTAGGAAAATTGATTATGGCAGAAAAATTGGGAATTAAATTTGAAATTAAATTTCAAAAGCCATGTAAAAATTCCAAAAGTGGTTCTGACAGTGGCCAAAAAAGATGAATGGGGCAAAATAGGCATAAAGTTTTAAAAACAAGGTTAAAAAAAGATTGAAGTGATATTTTATTTAAAATAAACAATGGGTTGAAATTGCCTCTAACCCGAGAAATTCATGTGGTGTTTTTGTTTGTTTGTTTTGTTTGTTTCAATTGTGGTTCGTTGTCAACTTGGTCTTAAATTTGATTTCAAACGGCCTTAAAAATGTCTGAAAAAGTCTTGAATTTAATTTGCCTTTAGCTGTAGGAACCCTGGAAAAACATGCCCCTATCCCTGCTTCTTTGGAGCATGTTACAGGGATTAAATTCATATATAAAATATTTGCCAAAAATAATCATGTTCATCAGTTTGAACATTAAACTTTTAGTCTTTGAATTAGATTTAATTGAATATTTGTCCACAAGGATTTGCAAATCAGTTGCATTATTTTCATATCTGTTTCACACAACATCCCAACTTCATTGGAATTGGGGTTGTTCTTTGTGTCTATATCCAGCAAAGACAAATGTCGTTTAAGTCCTTTTGTCTCTGCCTAAACGGATACATCTCTGCATGTGTGTATGTGTATAAACAAATATATTTATTATATGCATTTATATATATTTGTGTATGTGTATCTTTAAAATGAAGAGTGTGGCTTCAGCCTGCTCTATTGTAAAGTGCCTTGAGATAACAGTTGCTATGATATGTGCAATACAAATGAATATTGATTGATTACCCAAACAGGCTCTTTAAGAAGTGCTGTGCTCCAATAGGACCCACATGACAAAACTAATACATTGCTGTACTAAATGAACCAACACTTTGATTTAATTCATAAAATCCAAAAGAATGGGCCATGTTCTTATCAAAAGACCTTTGAAGACAGTAGTAAGTGTGTCATCTTTGTTTCTGCCTACAGTATATTAAATCCTTAATTTGACAACCTCAAAGTTGACAGAGACTCAGGCCTCTCTGGTGTCTCCTGTCAGGAGGCCTGGACCCCAAGTTAGGAGCACTTTGGCTAAACTGCACAGGAAGTCTACTGTCTATTCTATAAAGCAAGGTTACTGATTTTAAATATCATGACAGGTTACAACCAAGACCATTTTTAGAGCTTCTATCAAAACTAATTAGTCACACATTAAACCACATTAAAGGGCCACATAGCCCTTCACAAGAGCCATGATGTATGTCTGTGTTCAACATGACAAGTTCAGTCATGTTAATTCAGTCTGTGTAGAGGTCATCCATCTTATCCTCACCAAGTGCCCTCTGGCACTTTATATCCAGTTGTGCAACTCACGCTCTATTGGTTAAGTCTAGACTCTGGAACAAATAGGTGATTTCAGTTATCCCCAAAGAGGGAGAGGACAAGCCGGAATATGGATCATGCAGACCAATCTCTGTGTCGAATGATAATTATAAATTATACACCTCAATTCTCGCTTAAAGACTATTAGTTATCCTTCCTAAACTTTTATAGAATGACCAGATTGGATTCATCTCACAGAGACAAGCTCATGATACATCAAACAATCATTGCATGGCCTACATCATGTCCAGCAAAATAATCTTGAAGTTATCTTAGTCAGTCGAGATGCCGAGAAAGCACTTGATTCAGTGAGTTGGTCTTTCCAGTACGAGGTATTGGAAAGATTTGATATTCACAGAAATGTTGTTAAGGTATTCTGTACATTATATTGTAAACCATCAGCTAAGTTAAAAATAAATGGACATCTCTCAGAACCCATCTGCAAGAGCGGAGAACAAGACAGGGTTGCCTCATCTCACCACTGTTGATTGCATTAGAGTCTCTTACAGTGGATAAGACAGACAGAAGCTGTTAAAGGAATACATCTTAGCGGAGTAGTCCACAAGGTGGCGCTGTAAACAAATGATATTTTGATTTATTTAAGTTGAACGACCAACTCAATCCTTAAATTCCACAATTAAAAGAATATTTTGGCTGCCCAAATCAAGCACTTACTTAGCCTGTCTCACCCAACCTTTATAGTGGACAGCGATGGAAATATCTTTCACGCAGAAATTTCTGCAGTACTAGCTCATTCGCTGGGATGATTCATATATATTGTATAAAACCCACGGATCAATTAATAGATTGATAATGTACAAAAACCATGGATCAATACCCAATAAAAATGGACTAGGAGAATGTCAATTAAATCATAAAATACAAACAATTCAATGGCGTGCTTATGATCCCAGTTTCAAGCCTAATGTACTAATATTCAAAATAATGTATTGAACTGTTGGCATTAATTTTCCAAAGATTGTTCAGAGAAAAGCACATTTTCACATTATGTAATCCAGCAAATTTCTTTGGTTAAAAACTGAACAGTGTTATTGTCTTGTGTTAAAAAAAGTACTTACCAAGCAAATAAATGAACAAAAAGAAAATAGTGCAAATCTTTTTATCCAGTACCAACAACCAACCTGATCATAACATCTGTCAAGGACTTTTTATTTTACCACAAGACAGAAACATGAAACACAAGTCCCATCGGACCCTTCTGAGGGCACTCAAGTTTTTGTCAGGTTTTTGTCAGGTAAGAAGAGCTTATTAAGGTTGTTGTCACACCAACTATATTTAGTGCACACCAAAGAAGTTTTGGCCCAGGGTTTGGTACATTAGTATCAATGTGAATGCAACCAACGCACTTTGGTGCGCACCAAATCAGCAGGTCCGAGACCTTCATGAAGGGGTGGTCTCGATCCACTCCATCTCCCGACATTTGGTGCGGTTTCACGGGTGTGAAGCAAAGTGGTCTGACCTGATCTACTTTTGATGCATTACTTCCTGTTAATCCCGTGGTTGAATCTTTTGCTTACTCAGTTTGGCGATTTGTTTATTCTGGTTGAAGATTACAATGATTTACGAGGGTCCAGAAGGTCGCTGATGCCGTCTCAAACACGATAAAAAACATATTTGAAGGAAAATGTAGAAGAGAGCGAAAGCGTAAACATTGATTGTCTGGTGTAGGAAATGGTTACCATGGTAGCCTCTTCTTTGTTCTCCTCCGTAGCAGGTTTGGTAACCAGTTACATGCATATCACCCCCTGCTGTTTCAAAATGAGTAAATACACAAGTGGGCAGGGTTCGATGTTGTTAGTGTGAATGCAAGCCAGCGGGGGAGGCGAACAAGCGCCACAGCACGGTTCGAAACAAGCGGGCCTAATGTGAAAACACCCTAAAAGACATTTTCAAGACCTGAAGCCATAAAATTCTTCTCATTTAAATATGAAAACAGATTTAAATGGATAATAGCAATCAATGACACAAAAGCAGACGGACAAGATACTCTAAGGGAAGTCTAAGGAGATTGATCAGCTTTATTTTTTAAAAAAAGGGTCCACTGTTTCAACAGGTCTCAGCTCCAGTGGGAGACATTTACAGGGTTGAGGAGCAACAGCCTCAGATGCATTAGTCTTACAGTTAATATCATTGTACAAGAGGTATAGAACAGACCCTCACCAGATCTTGGATTCCTGCCACTGATATTTCACTTCAGCAGTTCTGAATATATAAGCAGGTGTTTTACCATGCAGTGCTCTGCAAACAATCACAAGATTTTTGATGGGAATCTGGAATTAAACTGAACAACAGTGTAAGGATGAGAAACTGGGTGTTGTTTAATGCAAGCTAAAAAAAAAAAAAAAGTTAATTTTGATGAAGCGAAAACATGGATAAGCATCTGCCACTCACTTTTTGTCAGAACAGTGTTGAGTTTTGAAATGCTCCTCAAGTGATAGAAGAAAAGTAACCAAACTGTTCACAAGTTTATCAAGACTCAGAGTCTAACCCAGACAGGAGCCAAGGTTTCATAGTCCAGTTTTACCAACAGCAATAAAAGAACCAGACTGCTCATTACATTTGGCAAAACCTGATAAGAAGCAGGAATTAGAATCTTTGCCAAAGCAGAAATAAGCTGACATAAGATCAAGCTTCAAAGAATTTCAGCATTCAAGTAATACAGACAATTTAAAACATTTTGAGGAAAAGACTCGTAGAGCTGATTACCTGCATAAAATGATTAAATACATATTTAAAATTTCTTATAAAATACTCTGGGAGATGACACAAGTAGAAAAATTCAGGGTCCCGGACAGATCCTTGTGGGATGCCACAAGAGAGGATTTGAACTGAAAGTTCATTTATCCACCAATATTGTATGTGGCATACCATTTGGCAGAAATACACCAGAAATCATTTGGAAATTTAAATTCCATTTGTCATGAACGGCCTGGAGGGCTCCTCGTAATCAAAACAATAATACTTGTGTTATTTTGGCCAAAAATAGAGTTAATCCATGTTAATTCCTCCAAGGGAAGTCTAAGGAGATTGGTCCTCAGCTGTTTTTTTTTTTGAAAGAAAGGGCATAAGCAGCTCTCAGCTCCAGTGGGAGACAGTTACAGGGCCGAAGAGCAACAGATTCAAATGCAAAGTCTTGTTCATTTTTTAGCATTATGAATTAAACTGTACACTAGTGCAAGGATGCTAAACTGGGTGTAGTGTAATGCCAGCTGAAAAAATCAATGAGCATCCTTGTAGTAGTGCTTTTTATCACCTGTGTAAATACAAAGTTGCTGTCAAAGCATGGACAAACATCTGCGATCCACTTTATTTCAAAACAAGACTGAGTTTGGAAATGTTCATCAACTGATCGAAGTAGTGCAACCAAACTGTTCACAAGTTTTTCTGGGCTCAGAGCCTGACCCAGACAGGAACCAAAGTCACACAGTACAGGTTTACCAACAACTAAAAGAGAATCAGGCTGCTCATCACATTTGTAAAAGGAGCAGAAACCAGATCCTTTGTCAGAGCACAAATAAGCTGACCAACTTAAACATGCAAGTAGTGCAGACAGTGTCAAAACATTTTTGGGAAAATACGTGTAGAGATGAATATCTGCATGAAAATGGTTTTATGTATCTTTAAAATTTCGTATAAAATAGATCTGACAGCTGATACAAGAACAATAATCCAGGGTCCAGGACAGATCCTTGCAGGATGCCACAAGACAGGGTTTGAACTGGAAGTTCATTTATCCACCAGTATAGTAGATGGCATATCATTTGGCAGAAATACACCAAAATTGATCTGGAAATTTGAATTCCATTTGTTATGAACAGCTTGTTGGGCTCTGTCTAATCAAAACAATAATACTTATATTGTTAACGTCAACAATAGAATTATTTAAATCTATGTTAAAGGTGGTTTTTGATCATATGTCTGCCTCCAGCTAAACACATGTAATATTTGATATATATATTTTATGACCAGGTTTAAAGCTGTGGTCTACGATTTGAAACCGCAGCCTGCCCCTCCTTCCCTCACCTCTCCCCTCCGTGTTCCAAGATCCCGCCCCCAGCTCGTGTCGCCTCATATAGCCCCCTCGGACAGAGCTACGAGCGACTAGCACAATATATCAGCAGCAAACTCAATCAAAAACAGCTCAGCTCAACTGAAAGTATCAAACACGACAGACATCCCCCTTGTAACACACAGCAGTAGCCATTTCAATTGGACCGGCGGCAATGTGGGTCTGGCGCCGCCAGAGTGGAGCCGAGTGTGGGGGAGGATTTATCTTTCTCAGCCTGTCCTCCCCAGCTCAGCTTACAGTGCAAACGATTAGCGGCTAAAAGGCTAACCCGCTCCCCTACAAGTTATTAGCCCGTGCAGGCACAAACTAACCAGAGTAATTCAGCAGACATCTCCCACTGTAGTAAACAAAGCCATTACCTGATCAACCAGCGGCGAAACGGCCGATGCTGAAGGTCTGACGGCCGGCTGAGGCTATTCGTTAGCCGTTAGCCGTTAGCCCGCTAACAGGCCTCAACCCGCGGGCAGAGCTCCGTTGGGCCCTGCGGGAGAGGGAGGCAGCTTCGGTCTCGGCGCTAGGCTTTTCCGGCTCCATGATAGTTCAGTAGCTAACGCTGCTAGCTGCTCACCGGAGGTAGAGGGGAGGAGACGGGACCATGACGCACTACGCATGACGCTGCGTAGTGAGAGAGACAGGGGATTGGATGGACTCACAGACCAACTCACAGACCAATTAATAGTCGCAGGTTCTTAGGTTTGATTGGTCAGCTAGTATGCAGCTTTTCAGCAGATATGCTGAATGGATTTTTTTCTTTCTTTTTGGTCTTTATACTGTGTAGATAGGACCATAGGACCATAACAGCCTTATAAACGGTGTTATTAATTTGTACAAAGCTTCCAAATCGTAGACCATAGCTTTAACGTTCATTGTTTCAATTATCCTAAAGCAGATGATGTTTACTTGTTCAAGTGCCCCAGATCAAAAACTTTCAGAAGAACACTGTAAGAGTCCATCAGTGAATTTAAACAAGGTTTTTCATAAAGCTGACACAGCACAAATAATGAAATTCGAAATATTTTCATTCCAAAACCACTTTTTTTGTCAGTGATAACTGACATACCAGAATCTGGATATGGCTACTTTTTTTTACTTGATGTGCATTTTGTAACTTTTTGTTGAAAGATGTCAAATCAAAGCCAAGACTCTGACTCAGCTTCTCTATCTGACAGCACCTGAAGTCCACACAGCACTAGGAGGTCTTAGAGGTGAGTATGTGAGTGTTAAGGGGAAGGAGTCTGGGGTCCATGCCTACCTGGGCGTCCCCTTTGCAAAGCCACCTGTCGGCCCTGCTCTCAGACTGGCTGCCCCTCAGCCTGTGGAGGCATGGGGAGGAGTGAGAGATGCCACCCAGCAGCCATTCATGTAAGTGACTGATGTGTTTTCAAGTGAATAATATCACGCTGATACACCATGTCTTCAATGGTTAATATGATATCTATAAAGTAACCTGAACCTGTCTGTTCAACAGGTGCATTCAACATAGACAGCTTACTTCAGATCTGTATGAAACACTTGACTTGACGCTGGATATCCCGGATGTTTCTGAGGATTGTCTTTATCTGAACATTTACACTCCTGCAAACAGAGCAAATAATGCCAGACTTCCAGTAAGGACTTTTCACACAGTTACTGACACCAAACTTTTGACAGAGTTCTTGGTGAAGTTTTTTTGATTTAGTGGAATCATTAAAACTGTTTTATTGATAATGTTCAGATTTTTACTCAGACTGCTTGACATCACTTCTGCATCTTAAAAAATCTAAAGTTTTTGTTTATGTCCTGCAGTAAATGTCGTAATAAAAGTCAGGTAAAATGCTTGCAGTGCTGCACAAGAAGCAAACAAAGTCTTAAATCCTCTCAGGTTATGGTCTGGATCCATGGTGGAGGTTTCACTTTCGGGTCAGCATCTATGTATGATGGCTCTGCACTGGCTGCATACCAGGATGTGGTTGTGGTTGTGGTCCAGTACCGCTTGGGACTGCTGGGCTTTCTCAGGTAAAAAGACTGGAGGATTGATCTTACACATTTTACATTTTACAGTATAATCATCTGATAACATTCATGTGATGTCAAACACTCATGATGGCCAGCACTCTAATGGGCAAGAAATGCTTCCCCTGATTTGTGAGGAAAAACGGACAGTCTCAGTTCTGCACATTTTAACCTGGTTACTGTACACTTTTTGAATGAAATTTGAATGACACATTGATGAAGAAAAAAAGGACAGCATTTTTACCTTTCATCATTTTTCAGCAAAACCCCAGAGAGGAGCAAATAGTGGATTAATACTGTCAAAAGCACTACAATATCTGTTAGTTACAAAGACAGAAGCAACAAACTGTCCAGACTTAAAATTTTATGTAAACATTTTTGCATTTCCTTAAGTTTTTGTCTCAAAATCCTCACTGTATATTTCAGCTGAATTCACTCTGACACAATCAACAATGCAAAGGACAGATTAGCCAGTAGGCTTCTCCAACATTTTATAGTATAAATGTACCTGAGGTGACATTATGCAAAAAAATTGGCTGTTTAAACTGTTTTTTGATAATGTCACAGGTGCTGTAACCTGACAAGCCAGATGGACAGCTCCATATATCTGCCACAGAAATATTTCACTAGTCCATCTGGGTAGGAGCCCTTTAAATTTGTTTTCAGGGGCAGAACGTTTAAAAAAAACACAAGCTTGTGGTTGGATAATAGTTCTGCTCATCACATTCATCACAGACCAATCCACATCAAGCAGCGTTGCCTCATATAATGAGGCAATGTTTTCATTGGAGTTGTCATTATTTTTTTTCTTTTATGTATACATTTTATTTTATTATTTTGTTTATATTGGCTGCTGATGCTGCTCGGTGATTTTTGAAGACTGTATGATGCAAAATGTGCCTGTTTGTTACTTGAAATGGCTGAATAAAGAATTGAAAAAAGAATAGCATACTTTTTTGTTAGCTGTTGTTAGCCGTTAGCAGCTAAGTTAGCGGCTAACAGTTATTTACTGTCGTTAGCTTTAAGTGGCTAAGTTAGCGGCTGAAAGCTAACAATAGTAATAATGCATTCCATTAACCTCGGAACTGGGAACTGGGAAATGGGAGTGACGTCATCTCCGACTTATCTGCGTTCCAGTTGAAGTCGGAAATAAGCGTGCCTATCGACCATGCTATTGTTAGCACGCCCTTCGTTGTTGTTCACAAATATCACATGAAGAATGTGATTATCACTATGGCAGCATTTTTGTAAATATAAGTCTAACAATACTATGTATACAGCTGATCTAGAGCGACACACACTAGTCAGAAGTTCAAATAAATTGATTATTACAGGAGCTAAATAACTGTTCACACTGGGGGCATCCATCTTTGATTGTCAAGTCGGGGTAGGCGAGGTTCCCCCGAGTTCCTAGTCGGATATTCCGACCTCTGGGGCGTTCCAGATAAAATTTCCTACTCAGAACTGGGAAATTCTGACTTCCGATTACGACTGGAACGCACCATAAATGACTGTTAGCTGTTAGCCGCTAACTTAGCTGCTAACGGCCTTATGCTATCGTCCTACACTAAATTGTACCACACAGATGTTTAACTTAACACTTATATGTGACATGAACCCGCCAAAGAAAATCCCTACAAGTAAACTTCTGAGGAGGGCAGATTTCGCCAAGTTTTATTAAGTATCTATGAGGACAATAGGCTAATCGGAATCTTCGTTCTCAACTTCCGGTTTTCAACTTCCGGTTGTCGTCACGTCCGCATTCTACAGCTCCCGCCTCTCTTCCCTGATTGGGCCGTTAAAATTTCAGCCGAGTGAATCCATTGGTCAACGGAGTGCTACAAAATGGGATCTGCAGGATTTCAGGAACTGAATCAGGCAGGCCCATCTGCTATGCAATGTTACAGGTGCTTTACAATAGTCCAAAGGGCCCTTAAATATGATAAGGTTCATAAATATTTTCATGTTGGTGCAGTTTTCATGGACATAAACATATCTTTGTTTAAAACTTAAAAGTCTGTGTTACATCTTCACACAATGGTCTTTGCCAACCAATATCTTTTTTGTCTTTTCTGCCTCTATGCTGATCATATGAATCTATCAGTGTCAAAGTATATTTAATTTAGTAACAAACAGCAAGGGCGTTGATTGCCTGTTGGTTAATTTTGTATGTTGCATGCAAAGAGGATGTTGTCCTTAAAAGAGTACTTCACCCAAAGAATGATATGCCTTCATTTTCTACTCACCGTCATGCTGAGCAACACTCTGGAGCACTTTTTTGATGTCTCAAATGCAGCCGGAGATCCGGAGGGATTTTCGCTGTCAACAAACTTCCATCTAACAGGGGTCAATGGGGCCCGAAAGAAAAAGGTCCATAAAAGTCCACAAAAACGTGCCTATTTTCCTTCATACTGCTCATCCGCTGTGATCCAAGTGTCCTGAGCAGGTAACGTCCATAATTAATTCGAAACGAGGTCATTTAGTACATCTTTCGAGCTTAAACAGTGCTATATCGTACTTCCGCAGTGCACATCTACGCGCGCTCCCTGCACTATGGAAGCCACAGACCAAGCCAGACGCTTGCGCGCTTTCAGGGACTACTGTGCTAAATTGCAAGCGTAGAAGAAGAAGTTCCGCTGTTTACACTCTGCTGTGAGTGACCGAGCTGTGGACAATCACAAAAGTGGTTGTTTACTGTTTTAAAATAGTAAAACAGTATCTCTGGCGCTCCCGTGGTGCAGGAGGCGTGGGCGTACACTCTTGAGTGCGATATAGCACTGTTTAGGCTCGAAAAATGCACTAAATGACCTCGTTGAATTAATTAGGGCCCACCCTCGGGTTCCTTTGAATGCAATTCAGCTCCAATGTTTTATTGAGTTTCTAACAGTATCCTCTCTCCTATTCATCAAAAAGAAGAAATGAAACCTGAAAATTAATCTTAAAAGAACAACAGCTTAGTGACCCTGTTAATTGCATTGTCATACTGTTGTATGACTTTGACTTTTCCAAAGCTTCTCAGATCATTTTATTTCTGACCTGGATATAACACCTCACAACATGATGCCAGCGGTGTAAAAATTGTGCAGCAGTCGAAAAGGTCAGAATTATTTTAGTCCGAACTCTTGTGTTCATAAAAACTATTTCACACCTTTAAACCTGGTCTTTGGTTGACATTAAAAGTAACAAGTTGCTTTTGGAAACATGCCTGGGTTGTTAAACAGGCTAAAATGTTCAGGTTAATTCTCCAATTATTCATATGTTCATATTCATAGGAATATGTGACGTGAGTCGGTTAGATGGGATAAACTTTATTTTTCCGAAAAGTTAATGCGCTTAAAAAGATTAGCTTATTCTTAATCTGTTGGATTATTTTTTGATTTAAGTTCTTGTAGGCGAGGAAAATACCCTACCCTGTATTTGGGACAATACTTCCCTGTTTGCGGCTAGTTCTGCATAACAGACTCTTACAGACTGTGACTTACTGAGGGAGAGGAGAGAACTTTCTACTGCATCTAAAGTACTTAGTGGCCATATGGAGCTCATACAAGCCCACTTAAAAAAAAAAAAGAAATGTCCCTTTAAGTGTAGTGTACACATTGATTATTTTGGATATTTGAAATGACTTCTTTAGAGGATGTTGAGGCCAGTAGGTTGTTTCTCCCTCAGTGGCTGTCAAGTACTTTGTGTTTTTTGCTGTCCCACCAATCCAACACAGAAGAACTGAAGGCTGAGATCTACAGTACAGGCTGGTAACTTTGTAAACATGTAGTTTATATCAAGCATGTGCTGTTATGTCCTTAAAATATAGTAAATTTAATCTAATAGTCCTATGAACATTTATGTTACTTTTTGGTCACTTACACTGTGGGTGACATTTGTTGATGCAAACTGAAACTTATCCAGCCGCTCTGTTATTTCCATCCATCCAAACATTATCTTTATCACTTATCCTTTTGGGGGTCACAGGAGCAGAGGCCTATCCAAGCTGTCATTGGATAATAGATGGGGTACAGTCTCTACTGGTTACCAATTAATCACAGCGCAGACACATAGAGACCGACAACCATTCACCCATACACTCATTTTAGTTGCCTCATAACCTTGGAAAATGTTTTCAAATCATGTGAGTATTGTTTTGTTTCTCATATAGGATAACATGCTAACCTTTAACAAAAAGGCCTCAGTCATGATCAGGGAGTTGAAGCAGGAACATTTTTGCAGTGAGGCTGCTCCACCATGCAGCCCTCTAGTTTTTCTGGATGTTAAAATGAACACAAACCTGTGGACCCATGTAAAGCTGTCACACTCTCCTGTCATCTGAACACAGTCTAAATACTTAAATTATATGCTCTGTCCAGCACTGGAGATGAACATCTGTCAGGGAACTTTGGCCTCCTGGACCAGGTACAAGCTCTGAGGTGGATCCAGGAGCACATTCACAACTTTGGTGGTGACCCAAATTCAGTTACCATATTTGGGGAGTCTGCTGGTGGAGTAAGCGTATCTGTGCTGGTATGAATGAGAAACACAAAAAACTGCTTTTGTAACCATTGTTTTGTGACTCATTTACACAGAAGCTTGTGTTTTTGTGTCAACAGCTTCTCTCACCTTTGACTAAAGGACTTTTCCACCGTGCCATTGCTGAGAGTGGAACTGCTGCAATGGATTCACTCGTAGCAAATAATCCTCTCCCAGTGGCGCAGGTAGATTATTTACACAATATTCCAATTGTTACTAATCAACCTGTTTGTTGACCTTATCTGTTGAGGTAACATTTACATTTTGTCTTTAGGTAGTTGCGAACATGTCTGGCTGTAGCATTGAGAGCACAGAGAAGATCGCTGACTGCATGAAAAACATTGATATTGAAACTCTTTTGCCCGTTACAGCGGTGAGTTTTTGATGAAACACTGAAAGAATAGGTTTCCCTGTGGTCCGTGTAATGACTTTTTTAATATAAATTTTTCCATTGCATTTTTGTTCTAAAGGATGAAAAAATAAGATATACTGTAAACACTGATGGACACTTCTTGACCAAATCTGTGGATGAGCTGTTCACTAAGCACGAAATTCCCAATATTCCCTTCATGACTGGAGTTAATAATGATGAAGGGGGCTACCTACTTGCTGATGTAAGTTGCTGCACTACATGGTCTCCAAAGTAGAAAAGAACAAACTGATAAGTGATTTACATTTGAACCTTGATGCATGTCTGAAATGTTAACCCCAGCTGTGTCTCTCCTCAGTTTTTTGCTCCTAAAAACTGGCCTGAAGGACTGGATCTGGAGTCTGTCAGGGGCGCACTCTCTCTGTTTTTCCCTGATCCTACCATCTTAGATCTGATGATCCAGGAATATTTGGGTAATGGAAAGGATCCTGTGACCAACAGAAATGGATATACTGAGCTGCTTGGAGATTTAGTGTTCTCACTTCCTGCCATCAAGACTGCCAATGCTCATAGAGGTATTTAACATAATGAAATCTAAAGTCTCTCTTTGGGTGGAGCCACCCCAAATTAATCAGGTTTGACTGCCTACAGTGTTATATTTATTAGAGCCTGACCAATATATCGGCCAGCTGATTTAATCGATTATACCCCTTTTCAAAATATTCAACATCGTCCCGAGTTTTGATGATATAATGCCGATATATTCTTAATTTTTCATAAAACAGTAAATGCTGTCCAGTGTCCAAGTTGCACAGAATGATGTTGCCTTACTGTTAGTCAGATCCTTAACAGCTTGCCTTGATTAGGTGCCTTGTGATTGTACCTTCCATACACCACACACACACATATTGTTTTGTCATGAAGAGGCCCACCCACTGACAAATGCTCTTTGGTGACAGTCCTGCTGCCTCTTCATCACATAAAGGCACTCTCAGCAGGCATTTCACATGTAGAACAATGAACATCTTTACTTTCGTTGTCTTTGCGTTGCCTGGCTTGCTTAGGTACAGCTGAAGATGAGATGGAAATATAACATGACGAATGCATGTAGTGATTGGCAGGCCCATCGTCCCACCGATGGTAGTGTTTCTAACACATAAGGAGTGAATGAGATGGATATAAATGTAAATAGGCTTACATTTTGAGCATTGCGGGTTAAGTAGCATTAGGTTATTAATGTCAGAGTTTAAAAAGATTTTACTGTTTGTTTTGAGTTGACCTTTAAATTCAGCACAAGCAACAAACCTTTCTACCTTTGCATACCTACTTTTATGTTAGGCCATTGTGCAAAATTATTTTTGGTTCATTATGAAATATGATGGGATAAACAAGCTGTCCTATTTAATGGGAAATGGCTAATCAGCAACTTTTGTTTACACATAAACATCTACTTTACAAACCTCAGTTGTTATTTCTGTGTACTTACACTGTATATTACTCAATTCATCATGAACAGAGCTTCCATAAGACACTAATTTTATAACTATGATGATTAAAAAAAAATCCACCAAAAGGGAAAAAAAAATCCCAACAGAAATCCCTAAAAAACACCAAAATTGGCAGCCATCTTCAATTTGAAGGTCAAAAATGTGTATTCCTTGACAAACATTAATTCTGAAACCATGGATTGTGCATCATTGTAGGTCAAACCATTAAAAAGATCATTTCCACAACAGCTATTTTGGATTTTGCCCCCAAAGAATGTCCCCACCATTTTGAAAAGTACACCCTAGCTAAATTTGTTTATTAGCCCTCCTCGACAAATCCATTTAGAAACAGACCCTCGCTTACCATGGTCACATTTCGGGCCCAAATAACCCTAGTAAGTGATGCGTGCTTCGTTGTGTTGGTCATGCTTTTTCACTAATGTTATGTAACATGGATGAAGTTGTGTTAACCTAGCTTAAATTCCTCCCTGTCTATTTTAATGTAACCAGGAGCGGGCTGCAGCTCCCGTGGAGAGCTAAATGTACGGTAGCTGAAATGACAAGGGAGAAAGGATGACGTGGGAGACGTGGCTTCTCTTTCACTGGATCATGCAGCAATATATTTCTTAAACATCTCATGTCATTTACTGTCTGTATGCATTGTCCATTTTTATATTTAACCAGCAGATCGCTGTATTTTCTTTGTTGTCATGTTTTGTGGACTTTTTGGACATATTGATAAGTCTGCAGAACATTACAAGCGTTAGCTAACAAAAGCCAGCCAGTAACCACAGAAATGTCGTAAGTGCACAAACTTTGGAAAGTGCAGAGAACAACCGTTTATCACTCACTCACCTGCGTTTGAAGTGGACTTAATGAAGAGCAATTTTATCACACATATTACCTTATGTTTACATGAAAAAGTGGTTCTACTTGCACCACATGTGTTAATCACAGAGACTTGGCTACAACCAGCTTTACCATACCCTAGCTATGGAGCTAGCAGGTTGCACAGCATACCGCTATGACTAGAATGGTTACTCCAGCTAGAGCAGAGGGGGGCTATGCATCTACACCAATGACAGTAAGATCGTAGACAGCGCTGTTCTCCAGCCCTGGAATATTTGACTGTTAGTGCAGACCAGTCTATTTACCTTGGGAGTTTACTGTCGTCATGCTAACGACCATATGCATACCAACCACTTCTAATGCTAATGTAACCATGGATGAGCTATATATAAGCAATCAGGCAGAGTTGATAATCCAAGATGGATGCCCGAGTGTGAACAGTTATTTAGCTCCTGTAATAATCAACTTATTTGCACTTCTGACTGGGGTGTGTTGCTCTAGATCAGCTGTATACATAGTATTGTTAGACTTATATTTACAAAAATGCTGCCATAGTGATAATCACATTCTTCATACAACAACACAGGGCGTGCTAACAATAGCCTGGTAGATCGACATGTTTATTTCTGACTTTTAAAGGGCAACTCCGGTTTTTTGACACCTGGACCTTATTTACAGGTGTGTGCATGCTCATATACTCACTCAGACAAACATTGTGCAGCTCGGAGTCCTTCAGAAGTTATTTAGATCCAACCGATTTAGCCGCACTTAGCGGGGGCCACGGCAAGGGAGCTTCAGCGCGGGACATTATCTCTGCAAAATCGCTCGTCTCTACCACAGCCCGGTTTGTCATTGCAGAGAAATCATCCAGAGTAGTCAGACATATATTCCTGGATAGATCCATACGCTTGTCAGCCGGTTTCAAGTCCCACTCTGAGCAGCAAACACACTCCTCTTCTGTTGCCATAGGCGAACACTGTCCACAAGCGCACCACCAGTTCGCATTGAGTCGTGGACGTGCTCCTGTTTGTTGTTCTCGAGCCAGCTGTTCGTCTCTCCCTCCGCACTCTTCTTTCATGGAGCTCCTCGTCCGTGTACTCAGACTCAAACCGGTCGTCGTAGTCTGACTCTTCGGCATCAGATAAATATTCTGCCATGTTGCTCAGCAATGCCGGCTAGAAGTAAGCCAGCTGTACTTTTGTGTCGCGCGGCTATGACGTCATCAAAAGTTTGTTTACCAGGTCAGCTGACCCACCTGAAGAGGGTAGATGAGCTGACTTTATGATAACACTGGCAATGGATGAAAAAATATAGTCGAAATGAGCGATTTTGCAGAGATTATGTCCTGCGCTGAGGCCCGCTAAGTCAAATCGGTTGGATCTAAATAACTTCTGAAGGACTCCGAGCTGCACAATGTTTGTCTGAGTGAGTATATGAGCATGCACACACCTGTAAATAAGGTCCAGGTGTCAAAAAACCGGAGTTGACCTTTAACTGGAACGCCGATAAGTTGGAGATGATGTCACTCCCAGTTCAGAGGTTACTGGAACGCAGCATTACGACAGTCGCCGCACATGCTCATGGGTAGCAGAGTCTTAATTTTGCCGGAACTAGATTCTCCACACAGCATCTTTAACTAAAGTAATTTTATTTTGCAGGAATTTACTGCAGCTCTGCACACCAGCTCTCACCAGCTCTGTACTTCTTGTTTTCTTCAGCAAGAAGTACAAGGCAAGATGTACTTCGTAACTCAATTGTAGATTGATTCTTTATTAAGGCTATATAATAAATTTCCCAGAGGTTTAATGCTTTTCTGTATGTTGTACTTGAAAATTCTTCTCTATTGTAAATTTGAACAAATACTGACGAACCAAGTAATCCAATCCAATCCAATCCAACTTTATTTGTTAAGCACTTTAAAAATCAACCATAGTTGAAACAAAGTGCTGTACAGGAGAATAAATAAAATACGAGATAAAAGAATTGACATAAAACATAGGTAAAAGAATTTTCAAAAACAAGGAACAAGTTAAAAGACAAAACCAATTAAAATGAAATAAAAAACGCAGAAGAAGCAATCAAGATAAAATCAAAATAAAAAGTAAATAACAATAGTAAAATCGCCAACTACTGTGCATCAAAAGCCAGGGAGAAAAGGTGGGTCTTAAGGAGGGATTTAAAAACAGGCAGAGACGAGGCCTGTTTAATATATTGAGGCAGCCCGTTCCAAAGTTTTGGGGCTGCAACAGCAAAAGCACGGTCCCCTCTGACCTTCCGCTTGGTCTTAGGGACCTTCAGGAGAAGCTGGTCGGCTGACCTGAGACAACGGGAGGGTGTGTGAGGGTGCAGAAGCTCAGAGAGGTAGGGCGGGGCAAGACCATGGAATGTAAAACAAGTAATGTAAAACAGTAAAAATATTCTGCCTATATGGTAACTCATATATTCATTGATGTAAGTGTTAAGGGACCATTTTTTTACATTTGTATTTTTTAAATTAATCGACCAATTAATCGGTGATCAGTTTTTTTTTCTGCCATATATCGGCATTGGCCTAAAGAAATCCATATCAGTCGGGCCCTAATATTTATAACAGCTGGTAAAAGGAAGCAGCCTGTTGTTATTATTATAATTGTTTTTATTAGTATTAGTATTAGTATTAGTATTAGTATTCAAAACTAAAACATTAAACATAGGTTTGCCAAATTGATTTATTACCATTTTTAAGTGATTTTTAATTTTATGAATGAATTTGAAGCCAGACAGACAACCATTCATCCTCACACTCACACCAAAGGGCAATGTAGAGTTACCAAACAACCTAACAAGCATGCTTTAAGTCTTTGTGAGGAAACAGAAGCACTCTGAGAAAACCCACTCATGCACAGGAAACTCGTAGAAAGAACTTAGAAAGGCTCCACCCAAAGGCTCAATAATTTCTTTTGCAAAAATATGTTTCCATGGCCTGTTCAGAACCACTCCCTCCCTACACCACTCATCAGCAGCTAAGATGGTTAAAATGGGAAAATTCAATAGGGTGTTGCCAGCCTTGTGAATAAAAGTCTGTCATATTTATGATCACATTTCTGGAATCAAGTGAGATATCTTTGTCTTTTTCTAGATGCTGGAGCACCTGTTTATCTCTATGAGTACCAGTATCCTCCACAGTTCTTGCAGAAGAAAAGGCCAAGCTTTGTTAAGGCTGACCATGTGGATGAAATCTTTACAGTAATGGGATTCTGTTTCATCACTAAACATGTCCAGATACAAGGTTGAGTATTCAAAAGACTTTCAGATTAAGATATATCTTTCCTCTGTGTTCAAGTGTTAAACCAGTCTATGTTTGCTTTAGAATCCTGCAGTAAAGAAGAGGAAGAGTTCAGCAAAATCATGATGAGCTACTGGGGCAACTTTGCTCGCACAGGGTAAGGACCAGCCCTCACTGGAGACATTAATGCACTTTTAGATTAGCAAAGTTGTTACTAACTTGTGTGCATTTAGGTCTCCTAATGGGGAAGGTCTGGTTCACTGGCCAAAGTACAGAGCAGAAGAAAAATACTTGGCACTGGATTTGAAGGAGCAAAGAGTTGGTCAACACTTGAAGAATAATCGGTTCATCTTCTTTACCCAGACCGTCCCGGAGAAGATGCAGCAGCAGCAGAAGGAAAAAGCAGAACATGGTGAACTGTAAAACTTATTTTTTCTGTGCCTCTGCAGTTACATACTGATTTGCAAATTTAAACACTGCAAAGCCAGTGGCAAATACATTTAAATACATACTTTGCAACTTTTTAGACACAGAGTAAAACAAAAATATTTGACATACCCTTGGGGTAACAATTCACAAAACTACTTTAGATGTAGTTTTTTCCTATTTTTAATCTTGATCTGAAAACATGGTCGTATCAAGTCCTAAACCTGGCATTGAAAGTCTTTAGAAGATAATTAGTAAGAAATGTTATTGATGTTGATGAAAAAAATTGCTAGATGACAGCAGATTATAATATTAATATGTAACCGTGCGCAGTTGCACTTTGGCTGCAGCTGGCTGGTTCAAGAAAACCCAGTTGACTCTGCGTTGTGTGAAGAGTAAGAAGCAGGAGGCTGCTCTGTCTGTATGCCGCCGTTTATTATCTGTACAAACAGATTGATACTGGTCATATATTTGGCTCGTCTTGGCATACCGAAGCACACTACAACAGGATAACAGAGTTAGCACAAATGCTAGTCACCTTGTAATAAGTGTACAAAGTTATTATATAGACAGTTTAGTACATGAAAACTACGGTAAACCATGCATTATACATCTCATAAACCTCTACATAAATTACTGTATGCTTAGAAGTCTATAAGAGGAGAAAATTATGTTTATACATAGTTATTGTACGAACTACTTCGGTCTGCAACTCACCTCAGGCACATCTCTCATACAATGGCAATGCATTGCGGCTGCCTATTGTATAAATAGATGTAATACATGAGAGGGCGCCCTAGAGCCTTATATGCCAAAAAGGAACATAAATAACAGAGAGCAAGTGGAATAATATACAATATTAATATGCTGTGGCTTGAAGTTTTGCTGTTTTGATCTTTTATATGCCTCAGGCATAAAAGTTTGTAAGCAATGCCACAGAGTATGGGTCACACTATTATCTGTTCAGAGTAATATATTCAGATAAAGTGCAGATTGAAAGTTTTTGAATATTCAGGCTGAAACTTGTTGATCTGTGGTAAAGTGACACAACAGAAATGGGCGTTCAGTCTGCTCTGATTGATCGCCTGTCTGCTTGTGTAAAGCTTATGTCACAGTTCCGCCTATAATACATGCGTTTCTTCATCCCGGGTCATTAGTGAAGGTGTTGTAGGAGGAGAAGCTTCTCTTCTCTTTTGTGTCACAATCCTCACAGAAAGACCACCATGATGAAAACTTTCTTCCTTCTGGCGTCTCTTCTCTTTCTCTCTGTTTCTGCAGAAGGAAGCTGTAAGTAAAAATCCTTCCTCTGACTGCACTGAAAATCAAACATATGTATTTTTCTGTACCTGCAGGAAAAGATCTCATTTACTTCTAATTTATCTGACTGACTTTGGCTGCAGCTGGTGTGAAAGTTCATCTGTCCTGTTACTTTATGCAACAAAGGCTTGTTAGATCACACTTTGTCTTGATTAACCTTTTACCCAAAGAGTGAATATAGGCTAACCTCATGTCCAAAGGTGAAGATGCATTGCAACAGGCCCAAGATGGGAGTGTGTAGAGCTAAATTCAGGCCAAACATGATATCATTTAGAATGAAAAAGACTGGAAATAATAAAAGTTGAAAGTTAAATTTAAATGTTATCAAAATAATATTTAATTAAATTAAAAAATAAATGTATTTTTTTCCAGTTCAAATATTCTTTTAATTTAGCTCTGTAAATATTTTAATAAAATATTTTATTTCTATTTTCAAAGTTTCCTGTCAGCGCTGAAATTAACATCTCACAACCATGGACCTGAATTGACCCCAGGTTTTGTAAACATTCTGAGTTTGGTCTGACTAAGTCCAGTTTCAATGAAGTTTGGATGTTGTGTAACATACTAGAATACATAGTAAATCTTTTTTGACTTGTATTCCATTGGACTCACAACTACAGTGGGATGAAAAAGTAAGTACACCCTTTGTAATTTTGTACATTTCTGCCAAAATTGGTCATAAAATGTGGTCTGATCTTAACTCAAATCACAATAATGAGTAAACGGTGTTTCCTTAAACTAATACCACCCAAACAATTACATGTTATTGTATTTTTATTGGCCATAAGATGTAAACATTAACAAGACAGGGGGGAATAGAAAGAAAGAGGAGCAGGATAGTTTAGAAAGTATGGCAAAAAGAAAGGAGCCAGAAAAAAACATGGGTGGGGAAACTAGGGCTAAGCTAACCTGACAAGCCAGATGGACAGCTCAATATATCTGCTACAGAAATATCTCAGTAGTCCATCTGGGCAGGAGCCCTTTGAATTTGTTTTCAGTGACAGAACGTTAGAAAATACACAAGCTTGTGGTTGGACAATCGTTTGGCTCGTCACATTCATCACAGACCAATCCACTTCAAACAGGGTTGCCTCCTATAATGTAGCATACATAGCGGCTGATGGCTAACAACAGTTAACAACAGTTCATGGATGTTAGTCATAGCGGCTAACTTAGCCGCTAACGGCTAACAACAGTTAATGACCGTTAGCCGCTAACTTAGCTGCAAACAGCTAACGGCCTTTTACTATTGTCTTACACTAAATTGTACCACACAGATGATTCATTTAACACTTATATGTGACATGAACCTCGTCAAAGACAATCCCTACAAGTAAACTTCTGAGGAGGGCAGATTTCGCCAAGTTTACTAGGTAGCCATAAGGTCAATAGGCTAATCAGCATGTCCGTTCTCAACATCGGTTGTCGTCACGTCCGCATTCTGCAGCTCCCGCCTCTCTTCCCTGATTGGGCCATTAAGAATTCAATTTAAGTATTTGTTGGACAACGGAGGCTGGCAAGACGGACCTGCAGGATTTCAGAATCAGGCAGGTCTGTCTGCTCTGCAAGGCTAACAGGATGCAGCCAAGTGTGCAAAACTGACTCATTTCTTTATTGTGGAGAGGCTTCAGTAGTCAGGCCGCTGATGACACAGGACCGAGCAGCACAGCCATAGCAGGTTAGCGGTCATGGCTCTATCATCCCAGAGTTAATGTATGACATGTTTGGATGTTTGGATGTGTTCAGGGCATATAGAACATTGAAGATAGCCTATCATTATTGTTAAAACTTACAGTTATAAACCATTAATCTGCTTTATCACTTAAAAATAAACTCCATGCTGACTGACCAGAACAATGCACAAATTTCTTTATTGCTACAAATAAATTGAATAATTAAAAACAAACATATTTCAGGAGAGACTGTGTTCAAAGAAGGAAAAATGATATTTGGATTTGGATTGAATTTTCAGGAAATGTTCAGCATGGGAAAAGGAAGAGCTGATTCGATTTTGGTGTTGATCGGGATCAGCGTCTGGCCGCCATGGCGAAAAATGTGATTTCTGTGAATAACTACTGAACTAAAATAGATATCATTATGAATCCAGTTGCTAATGGTACGTTTTCATGGTCAAGGAATCTAAATATTTCGATGAAATAAAGGTAGGAGTAATATTTATGGTCAAAATGAAAATATGGCTGAGAACTGTGGCGCTGGCGGAGGTCTGCGCTCTCCGAGTGCTTTCTAGTTTTGATCTGCATTATACAGATAAATATTGATTGATTGCCAAAATAAAAAATTGGCTACGTCACTGGTTCACAGAACTGTATTATGATGGCCTCCTTCAGAAGCACTGTGCTCGGGGTGCTGGTGTGGCAGAGTGGTTAGCAACAAGTCATATCCCATATACATACGTACTTCTGCCAGTCCAGGTTCTAATCCAACCTGTGACCAGTTTGCAGAGTGTCTTCCCTTACTCTCTCACCCCCTTTTAAAATCCTATCCACTGTCTCTCTCCTATCAATAAAGGCACAAAATGCCCAAAAAATACATTTAAAAAAAAGAAGCAGCAGCACTGTGCTCCACAAGGACCCACATGACAAAACGAATTCATTGCTGTACGAAATTAACCAACACTTTGACTGATTAACTCCAAGTTCCAAAGGAATGGGTCAGGTTGTTATCAAAAAAGCCCTTCATACAGTATGCAGTAAGTGTGTCGTCTTTGTTTCTGTCTACAGTATATTAAATTCTTAATTTGACAACCTTAAAGCTGACAGAGACTCAGGCCTCTCAGGTGACTCCTGTCAGGAAGCCTGGACCTCAAGTTGTGTATCTGTAATCAACATGATGTGTTCAGTCGTGTTATTTGAGTCTGTATAGAGGTTATCTATCTTCACAGGCCACTCCCACTGTCACCTTTTATCCAGTTTAGCAACTCACACTCTTAAGATATTTGTCAGACTATAACGGCTTACCTGTTTTTACACCCAACAAGAAAAGGCGGAAAAGAGAGAAATTAAGTCTGTTAGGCTCTGGAAGAAAGCAGTGATTTCAGTTATTCCCAAAGAGGGAAAGGACAAGCTGGAATGTGGATCATACATACCAATCTCTGTGTTGAATATTGATTAGAAATTATATACGACAGCTTTACAATTCTACAGTTCCACAATTTCATTTAGCAGACGCTTTTGTCCAAAGCGAAGTACAAGAATTCAGACTGAAGGGAAAAACTTTAGCAAGTGCGTCAAAGTGCTTCAAGTTAATTGGCCACAGGTGCTGCCATCTAGTGCAGAAGAAGTGCCAGTTTTTTTTGTTTGTTTGTTTTTCCTGCCTGCTAACCAGGCTTCACATTAATTATGTTGAAATGCTGAGTCAGCATTTCAACATATTCTTCTCCCTAACCTCCATTTTGTTCTTTTTCTTCTTCTTCTTCTTCTCATCAGTGAGATTTTGCCCCCTTTCACAAGCTTCAAATTTGCACAGATTTTCACAGAAAAAAACTGACATATGCAACATATTCAGGAAAAGTGTGCTTGTATTTTTCACAGGTTTAACAGTTATACTTTTTACAGTAAAAAATAATTTCTGCATGTATTTTTACATTGAAATCAATGGGACGTTTCCGCAGCTCTGCTGAAAACTTCTGCAACTTTGAAGCTCCACAGATTGGGCATGCTTCCACCTACAGACTTCATTCATGCTTTAAAAGCTGCACTGACTTCTCTGCCATTTTTACATATCTTCAGCTTTTTGCTGGCGTCTACGGTTTTTAAATATGAATTTTTAAGCAACACCAACTTTTGAGGAAATCCTTCATGTTAGAGCGCGTCAGACCAAAGACCTGGACAGCCGAGTGAAGCGCATTTTTTATTTGCCACTGTGTTAACATTTTAAGCAGTACAGACATGAGAATTTTATTAAACATTTCAGCAGGTTGTTGGGACGCTCACGGTGAAATCCTTTTCCTGATATCTATCCCGATTTAGACACAGTGAGCGTTCGTTTACCCGGAAGTACCAGCGTTATCAGTGCTGAGCTGCTGTGCTCAGGAGAAATAGCCTGCTTTCCATAAAGTGGTATATTTAACCCCATGGTTAAATAAGTAGCGCAGCAGACTGCAGAGTGGGAAACCAGGGTTCAATTCCTGGTTGAGGTGCTTTTCTTCTCCAGCTAATACAGATCCTTCTTTATAATGCCGTAATCATGCTTGTCTTTACACTCTCAACCTTACTTTACACTGACTGGCCACTTTATTAGGTACATCTACAAATATCAACACATTCAACCATGTTACAAAACAGTCATTCATTTTTATTGCACATTTCACACATTTTCAGCCATGATTTACTGCTTACAACTATTCATGTCACATTTTCAACTTTCTTTGCATTACTTTTAGCAATTTCATTTCACAGTTTCAGCAGTCACGCTCAGCATCTCAACGCATTTCCTTCATGGAAATGCAAATTCTCTAGTTGTTTCTAATGCCTTCCAGCAGAAGGTGCTATTTACTCATGTAAGTGCCCAAAGACAAAAACTTTCAACACTATTATGCTGCGTTCACACCGCAGGTGACCCAGCTAACAAAATTGCGTCGCCCACTGACGTAACGTTGCGCGTCCATAAATACCTCATTTTGGTCACCGTTGCCGTTGGCCGTCCCTCGGTGACATCACGTCCGCTCGAGTTTCCCCGGGATTATATCATATATCATACGATAGTATGTATAAGCAGACATTGTTCCAGCTGTATCCTTTTCATTCACTTATCAACCACAAAACACTGCAGCTGATGCCCTGCAGCAGCATTATCTGTGAGTTTACCGCGGTCCGTCTAGGCAGAACTAATGTCCACACTGACTAATGTTTCCAACACGGACATGGATTGTTACTCTGTAGTCCGGATGAATAACTGTCTGTTTAGGGTACCATCACACTTGCACACACCTGCTGATTCTTCAACTTTTTTTTTACTTTCACATCGCGCAACAAGCTATGTGGTAGTGGGAAAAGCGGCTGTCGCATCGCGGGAGGGTTAGCCCCGCCCCATCGCGGCTGTACATTGACTTTGCATGGAGAGTGATCGCCAACGTAGTTCAAGTAGCGTCCGGTGTGAACGCAGCATTAGGGTCCATAAGAGGATTTCAACAAGGGTTTTTTTCTTAAAGCTGTCACAGCACAAATAATAAAATTTAAAATATTTTCAATCACAAACTAATTTTGTCAGTGATGACTGCTATACCAGAATCTGGATGTGGCCACTTTCTTGACATGATAAACATTTTGTAATTTTTTGTAAAATGATTGAATGGAATTTATTTATTTGATAGGGATGATGCAGTTTAACATAGTTTCATCATTGAGTATGAATCTGATGAGCTGCACAGAGTTTATCGCAAATGCTAATTTCAAACTCTTGTCCCTAGTTGGGACAAGGGATGTCAGAGATGTCATATTAAAGCCATGACTCTGACTCATCTTCTCTCTCTGACAGCACCTGAAGTCCACACAGCACTAGGAGGTCTTAGAGGTGAGTATGTGAGTGTTAAGGGGAAGGAGTCTGGGGTCCATGCCTACCTGGGCGTCCCCTTTGCAAAGCCACCTGTAGGCCCTGCTCTGAGACTTGCTGCCCCTCAGCCTGTGGAGGCATGGGGAGGAGTGAGAGATGCCACCCAGCAGCCATTCATGTAAGTGACTGATGCATTTTCAAGTGAAGATCACACTAATACACCATGTCTTTAATGTTTAATATTATATCTTTAAAGTAACCTGAACCTGTCTGCTCAACAGGTGTATTCAACATAGACAGCATACTTTAGATCTGTTTGAACAACTTGACTTGACGATGGATATTCCGGATGTTTCTGAGGATTGTCTTTATCTGAACATTTACACTCCTGCAAACAGAGCAAATAATGCCAGACTTCCGGTAAGAACTTTTCACACAGTCACTGATAAAAAAGATTTGAACAGAGTTCTTGGTGAAGTTTGTTTGATTTAGTGAAATCATTTTAACAGTTTTACTGATAATGTTCAGATATTTACTCAGACTGCATGACATCACTTTTACATACCAAAGAAACTAATGTTTTTGTTTATGTCCTGCAATTGATGTCCCAATTTAAGTCGGGTAAAATGTTGTGTAAGACACCAACAAAGTCTTTTATCCTCCCAGGTTATGGTCTGGATCCATGGTGGAGGTCTTATTATGGGATCAGCATCTACGTATGATGGCTCTGCACTGGCTGCATACCAGGATGTGGTTGTGGTTCTGATCCAGTACCGCTTGGGACTGATGAGCTTTCTCAGGTAAAAAGACGGGAGTTACTTTTTCAGTAGATTCTCCTACATGTCATCGTTTTTTGGAGTATCATCATCTGATAACTGTCATGTGACATCAAAGACTCTTGCAACACGTCCCTGGTTTACACAAAATGTTCCCCACTGATTTGTGTGGAAAACCTGCAGTCAACTAATGTGTCAGTTTCACACATTTTAATCTGGTTATTAGGGATGGGACGATACACTTAAACTCACGATACGCTGCACCTCGATATGCAAGGGTCACGATACGATACGTCAGGATACGATATCAAAAATGTAAAAACGAAAAAATATTACTGTGTAATTACAACTTATTTGTTTTTGTTTGAGTTGCACACAGGAAAACACAAGGCCTAACAGACCAAACACAAACAATAACACTCTCTCTAATCCTAGAGAGGTTAAAGAGAGTGTATGCTGACGAGCAGTAGGCTCGTTTTAGCCGTCTTCATCTTTTTTAATGAGAAAGCCAAAATACTGCCAGACAGATGACTTATATCCAAGCAGAGCGTCCACAATTTCGACCTCATTTGACTCCATCATTCGGCTTTTTGGAGGCAAGGTAGTTGGTGCTGATGTTTGTTGTCCTCACTTCTGGTCACATGTGCTATTACCGGATGTGACGTCTTTATTTCGCGATCCATTTTTTTCAAACTCGATGCATTTCGTTAAGTACTGTATCGCGATGTATTGCCAAACGATATTTCATCCCATCCCTACTGGTTACTGTGCATTTTGTTTAAATGAAAGACAGATAGTATTCAATTTGATTGACACTCCAATGAAAGGAAAGGACAAGCATTTTTTTGCCTTGCATCATTTTTCAATAAGAACACATGGAGGAGCAAAAAGTAGATTAATTCTGTCAAAAGCACTACAATATCTGTAAGTTATAAAAAGCAACGAAAGACTGCTCTTGTCTTATGAGTTTATTCCCTCCTAAATGTGGAAAACCGACCAAAAGACAAAGAGGAGAACAAGAGAGGAGACCTGGAGAGGTGTCCTATGCAGACAAGACACTTCACCACCCTTAAATACAGCACTGCTTGATGAGCCATCACAATGTCACATGAAAACAGAAACATAAGTTTGTATGGGATCAAAAGTTGTCTAAAAATGGATGTCAGATACCTTGGTGTTGTCTTACCCACTGAGTCTAATTAAAGCTTATCAAAAACAATCCTCACAGTCCTGACTAAAAACCGTGTGTGAGCAGTTCTGCATTTCCTTAAGTTTTTGCCTCAAAATCCTCACTGATAGTTTGCTCATTCTACAGCAACATGCATTTTTCTGTCCCTAGCCTTAAGAGATATATTACTCCTGAAGAAAACAGTTTGTGTTAGATTTTTTAAGTATTTTATTTAAAAAAATATTATTTCAGCTATCACACTACTTGGAACCATCAGCTTGGTAATATTGGCTTTTTAATCAATTATTTAGAACCCCAACCACAACAAAAGTGCTCGTCCCCACAGTCATTGATGGAAAGAAAGTGCTGTGTTTTGAGTTTAAAAATATGTTTTTCTAAAAAAAAAAGTACAAAAATGTATAAATAACTATCAAATATATGACATAAATTACATTTTAAAACAAAATGCCAAATAAGTATTCTAAAATATATTTAAAAGTAGTCGTCCCCTGCGGTCATGTTACTGGTGTTACCATGTTACCAAGTCTTTCATTCACTAGCAAGGACCACACCACAAATGTATGCGTTTGAAGGTTTAATGAAGATTTGACAATATGAGGGATGACAGTGATGAATGTGTGACATGAGATTTGTCGAGAGAGACGAGCCATCGAGAAGACGTCGTAAGCCAGGCAGAGGGAGACTCAGTGTGTGTGGGGGTATGGTCTCATCGTGTTCTGCCCGAGCTGATCTTGATCCCCAAAAGAGTAATGTTGAACGGAGATCAGCTGAGTATGGACAGACACGGATTATGAGTTGTTCTAATGAATGTGATGAGCTGAGATGTCCCGTGATTGGGAATTGGAAGAGCCACGAACGGTCGCTTTACTCCCCTTAACGTGGATGGGAGTAGATGTTACGTGGATCGGAGCGATTGATTGGAACTCGAATGTCAGTCTGACGTGGAGTGAGATCGTGGAGGATTACCTTGTGGAGGTAGAGTGAGGTTTGGTAGCTGTGGAGCTAGTTCGATATTGAAGGTTTGTGATGGTCGAGGAAGTATTAGCCCTGGCAAGGTATCTCCTCGACTTCTGATATGTCAAGTATGTGAGTATGGAGTCATGACCATTTTGACCCCAAAAAGGTGGTGGATGTTATCATGAATGCGTCCGAGCGGATGGTGGAGACTGAACTCCTGTATTTAACCGGGCAGAGAATACAGAGTCAGACCCCTGCTGGAGCGAGCTCCAAGAGCTCAGGACTTGACGATTGTTAGTCAAACTAACTTGTCTAAAGCTGACGTTTGCCTTCTTGCGAGATGAATTACCATTTCCAGCATTTCGGTCAGATCATAATGTTATTCCATCATGTAGAGCTGCAGATGGCCTGTGCATCGTTGAACTCGAGGTTTGGGTTTAGTTGAATGCTGACTTAGATGACATTATAAGGTGCTACATGAGGGACTCGTGTGGAGTAGCTTGTGTTAGTCGACATTCCTGGCCACGTACTGGTGTCAAGTAAAGCTTATGCCTTATGCTGACGATATAATTTTACAAATGCATATTGGCAATGAGATAGGTGAACGTGATGCTCTCATATGATATATTTAATATACTTTTTTATGTATTTATTTATTTATTGTTTTTCCCCTTCTGGTGAGACTGCTTTCCTTTGTGGCTTACCCTTTAGTCATGTGACCCGGCACATCTAGGTCAGATGACCTGACGTGTGGTTCGGCATGACCAACTGACTTGGCCGTGAAGTCCAGGCCGTCTCACCTGACATAAGAGCTGGCTGGGGATGACCCTGCAGCTTGGCATGCTGATCCCCCTGACTAACCCTTTGGTCATGTGACCCGCCATGTCAGGGTGCGATGACCTGACGTGTGGTCCGGCATGACTGACTGCTGCAGCTGTCTGTGGCTGAGTTAGAGGATGATAGGGCTACACGGAATGGAATTGTTTGTCTCTATATTACGACCTGACTATGAGGTGGCTGGCTGCGGGAGGGAGTGCTGAGCTCCATGGTGTCGTGCCTGATGTTGCGACGATAGTTAATGTAAGGAGTTTGGTTCAAAATGAATAGTGTGGCGCGATGAGGTCATGACTATTGATCGATGGGGGGAGCTGTTATGGCTAGCTGCTAGGTGGATATTGTGAATGAAAAGATTGAGAAAGAAAGACAAAAAGACACGAGAATAAAATACATTTGGGTGATGGGGAAGGGAGGGGCTGCGGTGGGGTGGGGAAGGGAGGGGTAACGGGACAGGATAGGATTAGTTGGAAGGGGGAAAGGGGAGCCGCTTGGTAGGACCGGGGCTCCATGAGGAGCCGAGGAGCAGGCTATCGTGGGATGTCGGGAAAACAGGAGCCACTTTGCCGTGAGTGGTGGAAGGAAGGGAAGAGGAAGGGATGTTGGGATGGCAGGATGCATGTGCACAGGGCGTTTGTGAGGCTTTCGAAGCCGGAGAAGAAAAGAAGCTATGATAGCTTGAGAGAACGTCAAACTCTGACAGAGCAGGCCTGAGGGTTGATACGACCTGACCGCGGGAGGGCGCTGTGGCGGATGGCTGTGGTCGCGGATGAGGTTCCGTGGCGTCACTCATCCCGTCTCCGTGGGTGGTTGGCTCTGGCGAAGAATCCGGAAGAGCAGGACCTTCGGATAATGCAGCGTTGTTTATGGAAGTTGAGCAGAGATGGATCAGTCTGGATGATGGTCGGTGCGGTGGCATGGAATGCCCCTCGTTGTCAGGAACCGACGGTGGCGAGCGATGATCCACTTCCTGAGGGCGATTTGGTTTGAGAACGTGAAGCCGGTCGGGATGAGGGCGCGCGGCGCCGGTGTGCACAGCTGGCTGGAGAGGAGCGGTCGGAGTGCAGTGAGGAGGGCTGCTGTGTGGATCGTCTCCTGTCTGATCTCGGTGGGTTTTGAGCTTTGAGACCTTACGGGAGTTGGAGGTATCGTGGACGGAAGCTGTATGGACATGGCTGGCAGGCGGTACACGGACCGCAAGCTCTGCTGTGAGGCTGGCTCTGGTTGGAATCTGGCAGTTAAAGGACGGTGCCTGATTGGAAAAGTTCATCGTGAGTCATCGTGTGAGAAGTTAATATGGAGTTCGGGATCGATGGTAAGTGGTTGCTTTTGGTTCGGCGTGTTAGGTTATCGGCTGATCAGCGTGCAGCATGGTCTGTCCGTCTCGAAGAGTCACGGACAAACTGAGCAGTGAGGCATGGCTGAGTATAAGTAGGCTTGTCAGCTGATTGGAGGTGTGGTTTGTGGCGTGGTCCAGCTCCCGAACTTAAGTTAATTACATTAACTCCATTTTTGTACAAAGAAATAACTCTGATGACATCACTTGACTTCCTTTGACCTCTTTCTTGAAGATCTATGAAGAGGGACCCTGGTAAGAACATTGTCCTTTTTCAGTTTTCAGAAATATTAACATTTATCTCATGATTTCATATGAAGCTTTCAGTTGACTGGTTTAACCAACTTTATTGACAGGGAATTACAAAAAAACAAATAAAAATGTATTTAGAAGACATAATTTAGTTAATAGATCAAGATTAGTAACATGCTGTGTCATGCTCTGCAGCAGCCATTTTGTTAAACGGCATTTTTTGTGAAACTGTCACTGGTGTTACCTGTCTTATGGGTAACAATTAGGATCACCAGTCACCAGTGACATTCAGTAACAACAGTGACAATCAGATGTGTGGATACACTTTATTAAATGTTTTGTGGTAAATGTACCAAAAAAAATCATTGTTTTCATTTATGTGTATATGTAACAATGTAGTTGAAGTTTAAATATTGAAAAAAAAACAAAAAACAAAGGACATTTTGCCATCGCAAAAATCCACGTTTCTGTAGAATGACCCAGTTACAGCTGTTGTGATCCTGACACAATCAATGAACAACATAAAGAAGATATAAGCAGATTGTAGTATCATTGATTTTGTTAAAACAAAAACTACTACTTTATCCTTGCAATGGCGTAAGGGGAAGGCTTCTCCAACATTTTGTTGCATAAATGTACCTGAAGTGACATTAAGGCTAAAACTGCCTGTTTCAACTGATTTTAAACAATGTCACAAGTGCTATGCAATGTTCCAAAGGCCCTTAAATAGTATAAGGTTCATGAACATCTCTGTGTTTACATTATTCAGACATGTCTTAGAGCACCGGGCTGTAAATAGCAATATATAGCCGGCTACAAAACTACAATACTAAGTTTTCCAAAAACTGCTTGTTGTCACACATCAAAAACTACCGCTACGTAACTAGAAAGAGATACATTACCTCGTCGCTTTGCATCCTGTAAGTTGTTGAAAAAAGAAGTTGTAAAGCAATGCAGAGTTCTGAGGAAGGTCTGAGCTGCATTCATTAGCATCACAACAGACGTACGCTTTGGCTTGGGTCACGTCTTTACGACAGTCACCGCGCATGCTCATGGGTGGCGGAGTCTTTCGTCGCTGGAAATAGGTTCTCCTAATAGCACCTTTAAGTTAATTCTACAGCTATTCATAAATTAAGTGTAGTCGAAACCCTGATTCCTTTGGATGTTCAAAATGACTTCTTTGGAGGATGCTGTGGCCAGCAGGTTGTTTTTCTCTCAGTAGCTGTCAGGTACTTTGTATTTTTGCTCTCTCACCAATCCAATACAGAAGAGATAAAGGCTGAGATCTACACTACAGGCTGTTAACTGTAAACGTGCAGTTTACATTAAGCATGTGGTCTTAAGGATAGTAAATTCAATCCAATAGACCTATGGGCATTTATGTTCCCTTTAGGCCGCCTAACACTGTGGGTGAAATTTGTGATGCTGCCTGAAACTTATCCAGCCGCTCTATTATTTCCATCCATCCAACCATTACCTATATCACTTAACCTTTTGAGGGTCACAGGGGCAGAAGCCTATCCCAGCTGTCATTGGATGTGAGGTGGAGCACAGGCTGGACTGGTTGCCACCTGTGGACTCATGTAAAGCTGTCACACTCTCCTGTCATCTGAACATAGCCTAAATGCTTAAATTATGCTCTGTCCAGCACTGGAGATGAATATATGCCGGGGAATTTTGGCTTCCTGGACCAGGTACAAGCTCTGAGGTGGATCCAGGAGCACATTCACAACTTTGGTGGCAACCCAAATTCAGTTACCATATTTGGGGAGTCTGCTGGTGGAGTAAGCGTGTCCATGCTGGTATGAATGAGAAACAAACACGAAACTGTTAATTTTAACTGTTGTTGTGTTTCTAAGTGACTCATTTAATCAGGAGCAATTTTTTTGTGTCAATCAACAGCTTCTCTCACCTTTGAGTAAAGGACTTTTCCACCGTGCCATTTCTGAGAGTGGCACTGCTGCTATTGAATCTCTGGTAGCAAATGATCCTCTTCCAATGACGCAGGTAGATTATTTGCACAATATTCAAATTATTATCACTCAACCTGTTTGATATCTATTCAATAACATTAATGCTTTCTCTTTAGGTAGTTGCGAACATGTCTGGCTGTAGCATTGAGAGCACAGAGAAGCTCGCTGACTGCATGAAAAACGTTGACATTGAAACTCTGCTGCCACTTACAGCGGTGAGTTTTTGATGAAACACTTGAAGCTCAATGTGAAAAGGTTATCCTGTGGTCCATGTAATGTCTTGTCATATTTTTTCCTTTCCTTTCTATATTTTTGTTCACTTAAGGATGACAGATTAAGATTACAGATAAGTATTGATGGACACTTCTTGACCAAATCTGTGGATGAGCTGTTCAGTAAGCATGAAATTCACAAAATTCCCTTCATGACTGGAGTTAATAACGATGAGGGGGGCTACCTACTTGCTAATGTAAGTCGCTCCACTACATGGTCTCCAAAATTAACAAACTGATAAGTGATTTACATTTGAGCATTTGAGTTAAACAATTTCGTTCAACTTTGGCGAAAGTCTGAAATGTTAATCTAAAATGTGTCTCTCTTCAGATGTTTGTTACCAAAAACTGGACAGAGGGACTGGATGTGGAGTCTATCATGGGCATGCTCTCTGTGTTTTTTCCTGATCCTACCATATCCTCTCTGTTGATAGAGGAATATTTGGGAAATGGAGAGGATCCTGTGAAAAACAGAAATGGATATACTGAGCTGCTTGGAGATATACTGTTTACGCTTCCTGCCATCAAGACTGTCAATGCTCACAGAGGTATTTAAAGCGATGAAAAAGTCAAAGGTCTCTCTATTGTTTTCTTTACCCCCCCCCAAAAAAAAACAATAAAAATGGGTTTGCCAATTGATGTATTACCATTTTGAATTGATTTTTTATTTCATAAATGAATTTGAATGTTACCCTCTGGAGTCTGTCACAGCTGACACAGGGCAGGAGGCACAGTGCACCCTGGACCGATTACAAGCCATTCACAGACATGACAGAGCCAGACAACCATTCATCCCCACACTCACACCAAAGGGCAGTTTGACTTACCAAACAACCTAACAGGGATGTTTTAAGTTGGTGTGAGGGAACAGGAGCACTCTGAGAAAACCCACCCATGCAGGGGTGTAGAATTGGGTAGGGACGCTGGGGACACGTCCCTATCAATATTATACCACTACCGCATGGTCCCTAACATAAAACACAAGCATAGTGTATGACTTTATATCTAAAAAACGCTTATATTTAAAGGGAAAGTTTGGTTTCTGCAGCTTTCACATTGTTTATAGAATGAAGTAGAACAATATACTCACCCAGAAGGCTTTCCTGATCCAAACAGTGCTTTGGGAAATATTTAGATCCAAAATTGAGCAGCAGACATCCGTATAATAGTAGCACGTAGGGCATAGATCGCCGCTCCTAAAACTGCATTAATCGTCCAAAAACTCATGTTTTGCACCAATATTCCATCATGATCCGCTCCGTCTAGTCTTCCATTACAGTCTGTGTCACTCCAGACAGCGCTGTGTAGCTGTACTGACCTCTGAACTGAAGAAGAAGAATGTTTGCTCCCGCGCCTGCACAGTGCTCTCTGGAGCGCTGCCTCCTCGTCCTCCTTTCGATGAGCTCCTCATCTGTAAACTCTGGCTCGAAACTGTAAAGACACCAATCATATTCAAAGTTCTCCTCCACAACATCTTCATCCGATAGGTATTCGTCCATTTTGCACAAAGCTGGAAGAGGAATGTTGTTGTGTAGCCGTTTTCCCCTGAAACAATGAGCCGCATTGTGCATGTGCGGAAGCAAAGAATCTTCTTCTGCAGTTCAGAGGTCGGCACAGCCACACAATGCTGTCTGGGGTGACACAGACTGTAAAGGAGGACTAGCTGGAGCGAATCATGATGGAATATTGGTGAACAACATGAGTTTTCGGACGATTAATGCAGTTTTAGGAGCGGCGATCTATGCACCTTTATATGGATGTCCGCCGCTCGATTTTGGATCTAAATATCTCCTGAAGCACTGTTTGGATCAGGAAAGCCTTCTGGGTGAGTATATTGTTCTACTTCATTCTATAAACAATGTGAAAGCTGCAGGAACCGAACTTTCCCTTTAATGCCAGAGATACTTCAAGAGTTTTATTTTTAATTTATAATCCATGTATTTGTGTATTGAAAAGCAGCAACCGTGTAAGACCAACAATATAAGTTTGTAGGGAAAAAGTACTATAAAACCTTGAATTAATAACATGACTTTATACATTCATATTGTTAGAGATTACACTAATCGGTAGTCCTTTTCGGTTTTGGTTCTATATTTATCAGACCATAACCATACCATCAACATTTCTGATTGATCCCAAACTGTCCCACTGTTCATGTGTCATGCATCAATATATTTTTATCAAGGAACAGACAGGAGAGATTTAGAGTAGTTTTTTCTGAATGTGATAGTTTGCTTGTTTGTTTGATTAGCTCTACGTGACATTAAAAAACAGTCATAAATGCAAAACAAAACTTTAAGGGGTGCCATCTTGGTGCACTTTTATGTCCCCACCAATGTCAAAATCAAGCCCTCGCCCTTGCACCCATGCACAGGAAATTCATAGAAAGAACTAAGAAAGGCTCCACCCAACCATGGAGTGAAACCAGCAAATTTCTGTCTTTGAGGCAGCTGCATTACACACTGGATCATCATGCCGCCCTCTTCTATTTTTATTTTTATTGACAAAAGTATTATCCCTCCCTACACCACTCACCAGCAGCCAAGATGGTTAAAATTGAATATTCAATAGGGTGTTGCCAGCCTTATGGATAAACATCTGTTGTAATTATGATCACATTTCTGGAATTGAGTGAGATATCTTTGTCTTTTCTAGATGCTGGAGCACCTGTTTATTTCTATGAGTACCAGTATCCTCCACAGATCCTGCAGAAAAAAAGGCCAAGCTTTGTTAAGGCTGACCATGGAGATGAACTCTTTCCAGTATTGGGATTCTGTTTCACCACTAAGCATGTCAAAATACAAGGTTGAGTATTATAAAGACTTTTTCAGCTTAAGATAAACCTTTCCTCTGTGTTCAAGTGTTAAACCAGTCTATGTTTGCTTTAGAATCCTGCAGTAAAGAAGAGGAAGAGTTCAGCAAAATGATAATGAGCTACTGGGGCAACTTTGCTCGCACAGGGTAAGGACCAGCCCTCACTGGAGACACTAATGCACATTTAGATTGTTAGAGCCATATTCTGTTTTGTATTTCACATTAATTTTAATCATTGTGATCACATTTTACATGCAGTCTCAGGCAGAGCATCTGTTTAGTGAAAGGCAAATACAGTCCTGCTCAGTATTATAGGCACCCCTTCATTATTTTCATTACTTTAACAATATCTTCAGAAATAAATTGAAATGTACCAAATTTATGTCATCAGAATCTTTAATTGGAGGTCCAAAATACTTTAACAAAAAAAAACATTTTTACAAGTTACATATTGTAATTTCAAAGAGAGAACTGAAAAAAGCATGTGCAGCAATAATGGCACCCCTCTTCAGTATTTTGTTGCACACCCTTTGGCACTGATGACAGCCTCCAAATGTTTCTTGTAGCCATCTACAAACTTCTTGCACTTCTCAGCTGGTATTTTCTCCCACTCTTCCTATGCAAATTGTTCAAGCTCTTGAACATTTGCAGGTTTCTTTTCCCCAATGACAGATTTCAGCCATACCAAAGATTTTCAATCGAATTGAGATCAGGAGTCATTGCTGGCCATTTTAAAATAGGCAATTTTTTCCTTTTCAACCATTCCTGCATGCTTTTGGGTTTGTGTTTTAGGGGTTTGTCTTGCTGGAGGGCCCACAATCTTAGACTCAAACCAAGTGTTCTTACACTGGGTAGGACATTTGGCTCTAAAATGTCTTGATAATTCTCTGATTTCCTGATTTCTGTGATACAGTCAAGGCCTCCAGTGCCCGATGCAGCAAAGCAGCCCCAAACCATTATGAAACCTCCACCATGCTTAATTGTTGGTAGGGTGTTCTTTTCCTTGTAGGCTTCTAGTGGTTGCAATTAAGACTGCCTATTCTAAATATGACTGCACGATCATATTAGCTAAAGAAGTATAATTTACAAACCTTAATATGTGAACATTACTTCTGCCAAGTTTGAGTCTGATAAAGTGATGCAGAGCAAAGTTAGAGAGGTTTGTAAAGAAACTGTACTGTCACATTGTGAACTTAATCATGGGTGCCAATAATGATAAGTAGGACTGTATATAAGCTACAGGTGGTGAAAAGAAGGTGTGTGTTTGTGGGGAAGCAAACAGGTCTTTTGATAAAATCATAATGATATACATCACTAACCAGGACCATGTCAAAATGGTTGTTGTGTAAATTGTATGGATTTGGCACAATGCTGTAACAGGGTACCAACTTTCCTTCACTGTAAAATTAATTGATCAGAAAAATTCAAATTTATAGAATGTGCTGGAGATTGCTTTCTTAATTATACCAGAACTAGCATCCGATCAAGTCCACCCCCACATCAACTCAATGGCTGAGTTACGTTAGATATGTTTGTTTAAGTCACTATATACTGTAGATTAAAAAAATTGTTACTAACTTGTGTGCATGTGTGTGTAGGTCTCCTAATGGGGAAGGTCTGGTTCGCTGGCCAAAGTACGGAGCAGACGAAAAATACTTGGGACTGGATTTAAAGGAACAAAGAGTTGGTCAACACTTGAAGAATAACCGGTTCATCTTCTTTACCCAGACCATCCCAAAGAAGATGCAGCAACAGAAGGAAAAAGCAGAACATGGCGAGCTGTAAAACAGTCTCCTCTTATTTCTGTGCCTCTGAAATTCCATACTGATTACACATTTAAACAGCAAAAAGCCAGTGGCCAAAGCGTTTGAAATACTTGAACTTCTGAGACACAAAGTGAAACAAAAAATATTTTGCAGACTGTGGAATCTGGTAAATTGCTCTTTCTCAGAAACAGATTCTTCTAGAAGACTACATCAATGAAAGGAGGGATCAGAATTCATTGTTGATACTGCAGCTTTTAATCACATCAATGAGTGATATTATTGAAAATTATATATCATGGGCCTTTTTACCTTTGTCAAGTGCCTGAAACACAATTTAAATCACTCAAGATAATAGAGTTTTTACCCAAACATCACTTCAAGTATGCTTACATAACATAGAATTGGAGAATCCCTCCTCTTATATCATTATCATGATAAAAATCCACAGATATTTTGGCAGCTTTATGTAATTTTGGTGAAGTAGGACTAATAATGATGTTGTTAAGCATGAACAGAACAAACCATTGATACATTTGCTTGTGAATGTTATTTTCTGATAGCCTCGGGACCAACACACTCAGTCAACATTTTGGCACAGTTATTTTATGAAAGGAAGTTATGTTTTGCTCAATTTAACACTAAATTGTATGCCAGGGTTAAGAGGACTACTTTAGTTCACACTGTATTTGTAACAAGGATTAATAGAGCATCTGAAATGAAAAAACCTTTTTGTTCCTCTCTGTAATTAAAGGGTTATTTAAAGTCTGAAAATGTAAAACTATTTTTCCAATTAACTGAGAAATAAAAGTTAATAAGATCTTAAGAGAGTTTTCATGAGGTGGTGCCTTCATAAAAGAAATGTCTTGGTTATTGTTGTTATTCTGACTGTTGCTGAATTTCATCCTTTTCCTTTGAGGCCTTTCTTCATGATCTTTATGATTCTCCAACATCTCTGACAGAAAGCAAACAATGAGACAACTTCAACACAACTCAGAGTATCAAAAACATCTAGAAAGAACAAAAATACGGTGGTGTATTACATTCACTTGAAAAAAAAACCAGCCTGTTTTTATGAGATACTATCTTGTAAAAACAGGATTTTTATTTATTTTTGATTTTCCTGTTTTCATGAGATACTATCTCCTACAAAGGCCGAAACACAACAGCGTTTTCAGCAGAAATGGAAAGGTTTTTCCTTTGTGTTTTTAAAAAACAATCCACGTCCACATGGAGACATGAGAACAACTGCATATGTTGTAGCATGCATGCCATGCCAGTAGATGGCGATGTAGGTTTGGAGAGAAATAGCGGTGTTACAACACACGAGCAGAGAAGAAAAGCTTTCCACCAGTGGCGGCTGGTGAAAAATATTCTTGGTGGGGCAGTACTGTGCAGCACTCAGTTTTTAACGACCATCCCACTATGATTCGACATAAACTACAGGATACCAGTGCTTCGTAAAAGTGTTATTAATTATTCCAAATAAAAAATAACATTAAATAACAGAATGGTGCACACACAAATCAGACACACACACACACACACACATAAATATATACAAATAGTCAACCATATACTGCTGAAAAGCTTACATAACCTGTATACAAAGAAATAAGTAAGGTGAACATGTCTAAATTAACAATTACTATATACAGAAATGAATAAGGTGAACACGTGTGCATGTGTAAATTAAAAATGACTTTAGAAAGAAATGAGTAAGGGGAACATGTGTGCATGTGTCAATTAAAAATTAATTTAGACAGAAATGAGTAAGGCGAATATGTGTCTAATTGTCCACATTACTTTTCCTCCACTTTAAAAACCTACTTCTTTTTACCTTTTTTCAAGTCCTCCCGACTCCGTTATACGTTGAACAAGAACGAACTGTTTGTTGACACGCCAAAGTGACGGTAAAATGCGGGTTTTGGGGCTATCACAAGTTGACACTGTCAAAGGTTTGACATTTTTGATCAGGCACCTAAGATAGTTACCTTTATATTACCTTCGGTATATTTAGGCCGTCAAAGAAGTCTGTAATTCTTTACAATCATTCGTTGTCATGCTAAATGTTGTGAAGTCACTTCCACCACTAAGTAAGAAAATGGGTGTAAAGAGCTATTTTTTGTGTATAATGTGGATTCGAGACGTTTGGATAGTAAACAAAAGGGTCCTTCAAAGGCACGCCCCCTTCACATCTGCCTTGACTGTCACCAGATACTGCCCACCGGCACCCACACAAGCCGAATAAACCCGAGGGGCGATTTCAGAAGCGCCCTTCGGAGATTATTTTCAACGACACTGATTGGCCAAATTCACGTTGATATGCGCTTATCTTGCCCTAGCAACAGTCCCTTATTGGCTATTTGTCACTGTCTGATGGGCGCTGGAAAAAGCGGAGGTAGAGTAGGCTTACTTTTGTTTCACATTAATAAAAATTAATTACTTTATATCTTAATGGATATATATATATATTTGTAATATTTATCTTTATATTACACATTTAAATAAGTAATTTTTGTTAATATTCATTTTTTCAAAATAAAGTGAATACATTTAATATCACACTCTCCACTGGGGGGGGCGGCGCCCTAACGCCCTCTATTGGCCAGCCGCCACTGCTTTCCACAAATAACAACGGCGAGTGGACGCATGCAGATGCAGGAATTTCTTGTCTGTACAACAAATCTGTCTGAATAATAACCTGTCTTGATAGTTTTGTGTGGATAACAAACTGAGTACGGTAAGCAGCATACATGTTTCTGGGTAGACGGCTGAAGTTGTTTTTGTTCCTGGTTTGCGTGCGCAGCCTCAGGTGAAAGAGCACTGTGCATGTGGTGACGTCAGCGTTTCACCCTAAAACGGTGAAACCCGTCTACACGAAGCCTCACACAGATATGTTTTCAAACTCTCCACTCTGGAAAGTTTGTGGATTTAGGCACTCCGGCACTGTTCTCATGTAGACAGGAGGCAAAAACGCATGAAAAATCTCTGTTTTAGGCCGAAAATGGAGTCTTGTAAACATTGTTCTTCCTGGTTTATTTTAAAACATTAGGTCCAACTGGGACCTTGAGTTTTTTTTTTATTCTGTTTGCATCATGTGTTTACTGTTTCATACACTGCAAAAACAGCCCGACTAAAAATAATCAAAATATCCTTAAATTTGTTACAATTTTTTTGTTTTGAGCAAAACAAATCTAACCATTGGGGTAAGCAAATTTTGCTTGGCTAGAATTCTTAAAACTAGCTTATAAATCTAGATGGAATCCGTCTTGAAACTAGATAAAATTGTCCTGAATTTGAAAAAGGTTTGCTTATTACAAGCATAGAAAGTTTTTTTTTTTTTTTAGAAAAGTTCACTTAAATTTTGTGTTCTGCTTTCTGACTTAGCTTATTTCAAGAATGTTTGTACTTAATTTAAGAATTAACATGTTTTTTATTTAGTAAAAAAGTCTTGGAATATGATAGATTTTCTTAAAACAAGACAATGTCTTTCTGATTTAGCGGGTTTAAAGAAATTATCCTCCAACTCCAAGAAAAACAATAAGCAAAATTAACTTAGAATAGACATAATTTCTTAAAAAAAACACACAAATGTGTTTTTATCTAAAATCAAAGCACCTCCTGTTTGCTTACCATTCATTAAAACAGTCAAATCAGTTGACAAACAGTTTCAAAAGCATAATTCTCAACAACTCAACCATCACCCTCAGAAAATGCAGTTTTTGTGCTTTTTTTAAAGGAATATTCCAACATTTTCATTGTTTCTGTGTCTTACCTCGGTCCCAGTCCATAACTGTAACTGATCTTAATCTTAAAATAAGTAAAATAATCTTGTTCTTCTGTTGGAACTTCATTCAAACCACTGTTGTTGCTTGTTACCAGCAATACTTGCTTAATTTTAGCTGTACTTTGTTATTAAGATTTTGTTAGACATATTCTCTTGAAAAAAAAAGTTTCTAACATACATCTTGCTTGTCAAGATAATTTTTCTTTATAGGTAAAATATAAGAACAAATTTCTGGAAACAAGTTTTTTTTCTTTCTCAGAAATCCTTTTTTTGCAGTGGATTGACTTTCTCTTTTAACATCTGTAGTCTTTTTCTCCTAGATTTGTCTCCCGAATCCAAATTGAAGTCATCTACTTACACTCATTTTTATAATGACACTCCTTGAGGATTTCTCTACGCTGACCAAAAATATTTCATTTGCAGTTAGGGATCTATATACACCTATTGTAGTAGATTACATTTATGGTACAAAACATTTTTGGCTCATTCTCCAGAAAAATGCATTTTCTGTCCCTAGCCTTAAGAGATATATTACTCCTGAAGAAAACAGTTTGTGTTAGATTTTTTAAGTATTTTATTGAAAAACATATTATTTCATCTATCACACTATTTCGAGCCATCAGCTTGGTAATATTTACTTTTTAATCAATTATGTAGAACCACAACTAAAGTGCTCGTCCCCACAGTCATTGATGGAGAGAAAGTGCTGTATTTTGAGTTTAAAATAGGTTTAAAAAAAAAAGTACAAAATGTATAAATAATTATCAAATATATGAAATAAATTACATTTTAAAACAAAATGACAAATAAGTATTATAAAATATATTTAAAAGTAGTCGTCCCCTGCAGTCATTTTGGAAAAAGAAATCTCTCTGATGCCATCACTTGACTTCCTTTGACCTCTTTCTCGAAGATCTATGGAGATGGACCCTGGTAAGAACATTGTCCTTTTCAGTTTTCAGAAATATTAATATTTATCTCATGATTTCATATGAAGCTTTTCGTTGACATCACTGGTTTAACCAACTTTATTGGCAGGGAATTGCAAACAAACGAATACAAATGTATTTAGAAGACATAATTTAGATAATAGATCAGATTAGTAACATGCTGTGTCATGCTCTGCAGCAGCCATTTTGTTAAAGGGCATTTTTTGTTAAACTGTCACTGGTGTTACCTTTCCTATTGGTAACAATAAGGAACACCAGTGACAATCATGTGTGGATACACTATCTTAAAGGTGTAGTCGAGGGAGGGAGGGAAAAAACGAGGGGAGAAGTTGTTGATAAACGAATTTAGACCCGCCTCTTCCTTCATACCTCGACCCTGGCTCCACCCCCAAAAGCTGATGGACGTGCATCGTCATGGAAACAGCCATAGAAACTGCGTAGCTGACTGACAATATTGATAACATCACAACAACAGTACATTTTGGCAGATTAGACAATAAGATGAATGTCCGACGGCTGTTACTGTTATGTGAAGCACTTCAAAGCTAATGCTGCTTACCTATCCAGCAGACAGACGGCGACATCTGTGTCCGTTTTCAGTTCCCTCCACCGTCGTAAAGCAACACCAATGTTGACCTGGGTCTTCGCTCTTTCATGGTCATAGCCCTTCTTTTTCACTTTTCACTCCTCTGATCTTTTTCTTTTGGGCTGTTTTTCAGCCATTGCTACTGCACCTATTGTATCTCTCTCTTACGCTAACTGAGCACACTACGCAACCTACGACTCCCCCTCCCCCCCCTGTCTGATCTGTGCATGAGTATGATCGCCCCCTGGATGTGGGGGGGTGTACCTTGTTTTGGTAACTCGGCCCGAGCCACAGTATTTACCTGCTGAAATTCAGAGTCAAGGCTGTGTATTGAAACCGGACTTTTTTTTCAACATGCTGTCAGTGGTGACATCTTGTGGATGGACAGGAGAAATACAGTGAATTTGACAAATACTGCATTAGATCAGAAGATCACTGACTACACCTTTAAATGGTGTTTTGTGATAAATGTACCAAAAAAATTAAGTTTTCATTTGTGTATTCATAAAGTCAATGACATATGTAACTATGTAGTTGACGTTTAAATGTTAAAAAAAGAAATAAAACAAAAGACATTTTGCTATCCCTAAAATCCACGTTTCTGTCGAATGACCCTTTTACACTGCACACTCCAGACGTTTTCAGCTTTAAATCCAGCTCATTCACACTCAATGCCATTTTTTTTCCACATACATGAGCTCCTTCCTTCCTCACAGCTGTGTTCTGCCTAAAACACTGTGCCAGTTGGGTACCATAACATGTAAGGAGGAGTGGATGGTTGCAATCATGTTTCAGAGATACAAGGGTCATTCCGCCAAAAGAGTGCAATTTGCTTGTTGTAACTCTTCAAAATTAAACCTCATTTTAAAGTCCGTTTTAATATAGAATTTAGTGATATACACATTTACTCATTCAAAATAAGTGCTGGTCAATCTCAGGATACTTTATAATTTATTGCAACTTTCAACAGTTTATTATCATTGCATTTTTTTCTCTGCTGTTACCAAAACTCAAATGCCATTTTAAAACCATGAATAAGTATAATAATAATAAGAATATCAACCACATACAATGTTTTCCTCTGAGAAGAGAGTTAATCTAGAAGAAATGGTTGGTTACATGATGGAAATACTAATATTTATGTAAAAAATGACTTTTTTTTGCTGTTACTCTTTATTTGACTAACAGCAATGAGTTTTTAGCATAAAATTAGCAATTGTGTGAAAACTAGCCACTTAGCATCTATGCTAGTAGCTTGAGCACATGGAGCAAATTCTTCAGATTTAACTGAATATTTTACTTTTGATATCAACAAATGTTGTCTTAGAGATAACTTAGGTAACAGGACTGAGTTTTTAGATTGACCATCTCTAAAACAGCTTATAAATCATTAACTTTAAGGAACAATAAAAGAGATAACTTACTTTTGGTCTTCCCATGACTTGCAGAAGACCTAAATGATGTCACCTCCTGTAGAACATGTCACTGGTGGAATGTTCCAGGATTTTAAAGAGGGGAATTTGTTTGGGTAACAGCAATGAGTAAAAACCTGGGGACAGCACTAAAATGTGAATTTTAACCAAAATATAATGACTTTTTTTGTAAAATTTTTGCTTTAAAAGTGTAGATAGAATATAGAGTCGCACTTAAATGCAAAAGAAAATTTGCTATGGAAGGATTTTGTTCATGATGCATTGTAGTAAAGTGTAGCGACAGGCAAGAAATGATACGTATAAGTGTTTTGGATGCCATTTTAAAATATTAAAAAAATGTAATTTATACAAGTATTAATGTGTATTATGTTTAGTATAACAATAAAATATAATTTGTAATATATTTTAATTGTGTTTATACATTTAATATAGAATATGCTGGGGACAGAAATCTCACTCGGTACTGTCCCCAGTTGCTGTATTGACTCTGTTGGACCACCATACCCACCCGAATACCGAACCGTATGTGGCAACAGGGGGCTGTTGAGCAGCTGCCACAAGGTTAGCAAACACTTAAATGAAACACAAGTAAAACCAATAAAACACCAGGCATAAATTAATGTTATAAACCATTTTCCTGCCCGGTGTCACGGGTGCAGGAAATCGGCAGTCTGATCTGAATTGATCCAAGTGTATCTGTCTGCGGTTTGTATTACGTCATATTTCCGCCGATAATACGTGCAGCCGCTCTTAATTCCGGCTCATTGGTGAAGGCGTTTTAGGAAGAGAAACTTCTCCTGTTTCTCTGTTGTGTCGCAATCCTCACAGAAGACCACCATGATGAAAACTTTCCTTCTCCTGGCGTCTCTTCTCTTTCTCTGTGTTTCTGCAGAAGGAAGCTGTAAGTAACAAAACTTTCTCTGACTGCACTGAAAAATCAGCCATTGGGCCTGTAGCCTGTTATTCTGTACCTGCAGACCTAATTACCTGTACCAACAGACTTTGATTTACAGTATGTGAAAGTACTTTAATCATGCGGCCTGCGTTACTTTACGTAACAAAGGCTTAATATGGAACTATGTCTTGGTTAACCTTTACTCAAAGAGTGCATACAGGCTTATCTCATGTCCAAAGGTTCATATAAAATGCCAAATGCACAAGCTGGATGTGATTCCTATTACAGTCTAACTTATTTTAAACTATTGTATTTATTTATTTATTTTACCCTTTTTGGCTCAGTTTAATTGTATGGCTTAAAATTAACATTGCACAACCTTAGACCTGGAATGACTGTGGTTTGGTAAACACTTTTTAATCTTACAAACTCAAGTTACAAAGAAGTTGGAAAGTTGCAAAGGTGCATTCAAAGTAAAAAAAAAAAAAAAAGAAGCTATATTCCATTGGATACACAACAAAGATAAATTACTTGATGTTCAAACTGATAAACGTTTTGCAAATACTCACTGATATTAAATTTAATGCCTGCAACATATGTTCCAAAAAAGCTGGATCAGTGGCAACAAAAGGCTGGGGAAACACATTTTGGACACATGAATGGGTAAATTGGGAACAGCTGAGTCATCACTGGGTAAAGGAGCATCACCAGTCATTCACAAGCAAGGAGGGAGTAAGATAGGTAGTTTCACAATTTAATAATGTTTCACAACAGAAAACCGCAAGGAATTAAGGAATTTTGACGTATATAGTCCAAAATATCATCAAATGATTCAGAAAATCAGGAGAAATCTTTGTATGTATGCATATATATCTGCACTGCATTAAAAACTTGCATCATTCATGCATGTATATTAACTCGTAGGCTAAGAAAGACTTCAGAAAACCAGTTAACACAGTTTGTCACTACATCAGTGTTAGAAACAATTTGACTCTTGTATATATTGTATATAGTTTTTCTTATGTATTTGAACTGTCCTGAAATGCTGCAAAATCGTTGCTTAGTGACATGACCTAATATGACCTGTACCTGACTTGTATGTGAACTTACTCAGCCTCCTCCTTACTAGAGACTGCTTTCCCACAAGCTGCATGAATGCAGATAGCCCTCTTGACCCTCTCGTTACCTTTTCTGAGACTTTCCCATGATGAACTTGATGAACTTGCACCTGCAATGCCATCTTTCTCATGAGACACAGCCTCAAGCGACCACATACAATGCTATAAAAAGAAGATGACACTGTACTAGTTTTCAGTTCAACTCTTAGACTGCTTAGGCATTCTTTGGTTGTAGCTCTCTTGTCTGGACAAGAAGAAGAAGGATTAAAGCTCCATCTGATTGCACCCAGCTGCTTTTCGTCATTTGTATTTTTATTCTGAATGTCAGGTTAAGGTACGAACCAAATGAGCTATTGAAGGATTATAAAGGGAAAATTCCTGACAATCAGTAAATTCAGATTCAACCTCTACCATGTAAAGCAAACACCATAAATCAACAATATGTATGTAATGGCATATGAAGGATTACATCTATTTAAATATATTCTGCATCCGTGGGTGTCTACTGTTGAGTAATGTGCTATGTGCACCTTGAAAAAGACTTCAAATATTAGCCAAGACTCTGACTGAGCTTCTGTGTTTCATAGCACCTGAAGTCCACACAGCACTAGGAGGTCTGAGAGGTGAGTATGTGAGTGTTAAGGGGAAGGAGTCTGGGGTCCACGCCTACCTGGGCGTCCCCTTTGCAAAGCCACCTGTAGGCCCTGCTCTGAGACTGGCTCCTCCTCAGCCTGTGGAGGCATGGGGAGGAGTGAGAGATGCCACCCAGCAGCCATTCATGTAAGTGATTGATGAAGTTATCACATGCTGATACACCATGTCTTTAATGGTTAATGTGATGTCTATAAAATAACCTGAATCTGTCTGCTCAACAGGTGTACTCAACATAAAGAATATACTCTATTTCTCTACGCAAGACTTGGAAACATGACGCCAGAAGTCCCAGAAGTTTCTGAGGATTGTCTTTATCTGAACATTTACACTCCTGCAAACAGAGCAAATAATGCCAGACTTCCAGTAAGAACTTTTCACACAGTTACTGATATCAAGATTTTGACGGAGTTCTTGGTGAAGTTTTTTGATTTAGTGAAATCATTAAAACAGTTTTACTGATAATGGCCAGATTTGGACTCAGACTGCATGACATCACTTCTACATCCAAGAGAAACTTAAGTTTTTGTTATGCCCTGCTGTTGATGTCCTAATAAAAGTCAGGTAAAATGCTATTAGTGCTGTGTAACACAGAAACTATGTTTTATCTTCCCAGGTTATGGTCTGGATCCATGGAGGAGGGTTTACTTTAGGGTCAGCATCTACGTACGATGGCTCTGCACTGGCTGCATACCAGGATGTGGTTGTGGTTCTGATCCAGTACCGCTTGGGAGTGCTGGGCTTTCTCAGGTAAAAAGACTGGAGTTACTTTTTCAGTTGATTCTCCTACATGTCATATTTTTTTGAGTGTTAACATCTAGTAACATTCATGTGACATCAGACACTGGTGCAAAACTCCCCTGTTGGACGTGAAATGCTTCCCACTAATTTGTGTGGAAAAACTGACAGCCTCACACATTTTAACCCTGTCACTGTGCATTTTGTTTGAAAGAAAGACAATTATTACTCAATTTGATTGACACATTGATAAAGAGAAAGGACCAAATTTGTACCTCACATTATTTTTCAGAAGAAACCAAGGGAGAGGAGCAAATAATGGATTAATGCCGTCAAAAACATGACAATATCTGTAAGTTACAAAAACTTTTCAGTTGAAGTTTAGTAACGTCACAGGTGCTATGCAACAATATTAACAGTTAAAAAGGTAGTTCCCTTTTTTCATGTGGGGTTGTGTGAGGTGCATGGCATGACCCTGAACGTGTCACACGGTGTCACAGCTTAGTTCTCTCTTCATTCAAAATATCTTGGGGCAGACGCTAATTCTATACACTGACACGTTTGCAGGAAGGACCCAGAAGCAAGTAACCTGACACGCCAGATGGTTTCATATGTCCGCCACGGAAATATTTCACAAGTCCATCTGGGTAGCTGCTCTTCTGATTAGCTTTCAGAGGCGGGACCTTCAAAACAATCAGTAGCTGGCGATTGGACGACCGTTCGAACCAAAGAAGAAGAAGATTGGCCGACCGTTCTGATTGACACACTCACCACAGGCCAATCCACATCAAGCCCCGATATGACGTAGCTTATGTGCGTAGCGGCTAAAGTTGGCCGTTAGCCGCTAACTTAGCTGCTAACAGCTAAAGGCCTTATACTATCCTCTTACACTAAAACTAAACTTCTGAGGAGGGCAGATTTCGCCAAGTTTTACAAAGTATCTATGACAGGAGTCACTACCCGATCCGTACGTATTTCTATGTCTGAATCCACTGCGTTTGGCTCGATAGGAAGTGATGCAGTTTTCGCGCATGCGCAGTACAAATTGGGTAGCCGTCTGCTGACGTCACTTCCGCGCTTCCCGCAGCTCCCGCCTCTTTTCCCTGATTGGGCCGTTAAAATTTTAGCCGAGTGAATCCATTGGTCTACAGTGCGCTGCAAGATGGGGATCTGCAGGATTTCAGGAACTGAATCAGGCAGGCCCATCTGCTATGCAAGGTTAAGAAGCAAGTAGTATAGGTGCAAACAGTGAACAGACGTTATTCACAGATTTCCAAATACACAGTTCAGAGCGGGGATCGAATCCACGAGCCTGGGATTGAAGGCGAGCGCTCTCTGCACTCGACCACACAGAAGATGATCAGTCTTTGGGTGAACACAGTCTTTCAAGGTGAGTGGCTGAGACTTGAGCGGGGATCGAACCCACAAGCCCCGGAGGGTGAAAGCCCAAAGAGTAGACCACTCAGCCACGCTGCCGACACTCTCAAACAAGGCAAACAGAGGGTTTTATGAAACCCAGAACTGGACTCACACAAGCTGGATGACGTGGAGGCGTTCAGGAAGACTCTGACAGGAAGCACTGTCGTTTGGCTGACAGTGGCGTTCAGGAAAACTCGGAGAGGCTTCACACTTGCTTGGCGGGCAGGGATGTTCAGAGTGACTGGAACAGGATTAACTCTCACTAGACGAGCAGAGGCATTCAGGAACACTCGGAGAGAAAACTCAGGCGAACTCACGTTGTCGAAGACAGGCAGGAGGGTCAGAAACCAGGCAGGCCAACACGGATCAGGACACAGGCGTAATCTCAACGTCGAGGACAGGCAGAAGGATCGGATACCAGGCAGGCCACCACAGATCAGGACAGGCGAAAACTCAGCGTTGGAGACAGAAACAGGATCGATAGCCGGGACTCAGGCAAACGGAAGCTAGTCGATACCTTGTAGTCAAGCCGAGGGTCAGGCGTAAGAGGCAGAGTCAGGGACGAAACTTGTCCGCAACAGGTGATCATTCCGAGAGACAGGTCTGGAGTGCTCAGCATGAAGGCGAAGACAGTCTGACGCTGACTGTGTGTGAAGCTGGGGTTTAAGTAGGTGGCCTGATTGCAGCAGATGAGGTGCAGGTGTGGGCGGGAACGCGGGTGTGGTGAGTTGTGCTGATTAGGCTGCAGCAGGAATGGGGTAGACTGGAGGTTGAAACTGAGACTGTGACATACACTGCTGATATCATAACAAATGTTTTGCGTAATTGAATAGAGTTGTGCCACGAAAACAGCATGGGGCCATCATTCACTGCAAACAGTTTGTTTACATCTGCTTAAAGGATAAGTTCGGTTTCTACAGCTTTCACATTGTTTATAGAATGAAGTAGAACAATATACTCACCCAGAAGGCTTTCCTGATCCAAACAGTGCTTCGGGAGATATTTAGATCCAAAATCGAGCGGCGGACATCCGTATAATGGTAGCACACGGGGCATGCATAGCGCCACTCCTAAAACTGCATTAATTGTCCAAAAACTCATTAGTTTCACCAATATTTCATCATGGTCCACTCACGCTACTCCTCCATTACAGTCCGTGTCGCTCCAGACATGTCTTTGGGACCGTTCTGACCTCTGAACTGAAGACTTGGTTTACGTTTGCCTCTCCGCATGCGCAGTACGGCTCATTGTTTCAAGGGAAGACTGCCGGCTCACAACGACTTTCTTCTTCCAGTTTTGTGCAAAATGGATGAATATCAATCTGATGAGGATGTTGTGGAGGAGAACTTTAAATATGATCGGTGTCCTTATAGTTTTGAGCCAAAGTATACAGATAAGGAGCTCATCGCAAGGAGACATGTCTGGAGCGACACGGACTGTCGTGGAGGAGTATCGTGAGTGGACCATGATGAAATATTGGTGAAACTAATGAGTTTTTGGACAATTAGTGCAGTTTTAGGAGCAACGCTATACATGCCCCGTGTGCTACCATTATACGGATGTCTGCCGCTCGATTTTGGATCTAAATATCTCCTGAAGCACTGTTTGGATCAGGAAGGCCTTCTGGGTGAGTATATTGTTCTACTTCATTCTATAAACAATGTGAAAGCTGTAGAAACCGAACTTATCCTTTAACCCCTACTACTAACCTGCTTTGATTGGGTACTGTTTTGAGACATGGCAAAGCCTATAGTCCTTCAGTCAACAGCATAGAGCATTGATCATTATAGTCGCCTAATAACCTCGCAAGAATGTTTTCAGATTGAGAGGAATATTTTGTGCCTCATGCAGGAGAACATGCTAACCTTTAACAATAAGGCCCAGTCATTATCAGGGAATTGAAGCAGGAACATTTTTGCAGTGAGGCTGCTCCACCATGCAGCCCTCTAGTTTTTCTTGATGTTAAAATGAACACAAACCTGTGGACCCATGTAAAGCTGTCACACTCTCCTGTCATCTGAACACAGCCTAAAATACTTAAATTATATGCTCTGTCCAGCACTGGAGATGAACATCTGTCAGGGAACTTTGGCCTCCTGGACCAGGTACAAGCTCTGAGGTGGATCCAGGAGCACATCCACAACTTTGGTGGTGACCCAAATTCAGTTACCATATTTGGGGAGTCTGCTGGTGGAACAAGCGTGTCCCTCATGGTATGAATGAGAAACACAATAAAACTGGGTTTTATTTTGTTTTTAAGTGACTCATCTATCCAGAAGCTAATGTTTTTGTGTCAACAGCTTCTCTCACCTTTGACTAAAGGACTTTTCCACCGTGCCATTGCTGAGAGTGGCACTGCTGCAGTAGATTTAATGGTTGGAAATGATCCTCTACCAATGACGCAGGTAGATTATTTGAACAATATTCAAGATTTTGCTACTCAATCTGCTTTTTCACCTTATATGTTGAGGCAATATTTACATCTTGTCTTTAGTTTATTGCAAACATGTCTGGCTGTAGCATTGAGAGCACAGAGAAGATCGCTGACTGCATGAAAAACATTGACATCGAAACTCTCCTACCACTTACAGCGGTGAGTTTTTGATGAAACACTGGAAGCTCAGTGTGAAAAGGTTGCCCCTTGGTCCATGTATTGTCTTGAAAATAATTTTTCCTTTCCCTGTTATATTTTTGTTCTCTTTTAGAATGAAAGACTAGCATTAACTGTGAATATTGATGGACACTTCTTGACCAAATCTGTGGATGAGCTGTTCAGTAGGCAAGAAATTCACAAAATTCCCTTCATGACTGGATTTAATAACGACGAAGGGGGCTACCTACTCACAGGTGTAAGTTGCTCACTGAATGGTCTCCAAAACTGGAAATTCATAACTGATAAGTGATTTACATTTTAGCCTGTTAAATAATTTTGTTCATCTTTGGTGCATGTCTGAAATGTTAATCCCAACTGGGTCTCTCCTCAGATCTTCGCTCCCGAAAACTGGACAGAGGGACTGGATCTGGAGTTTGTCAGGGGCATGCTCTCAATGTTTTTCCCTGATCCTACCATTTTAGATCTGGTGATAAAGGAATATATGGGAAATGGAGAGGATCCCATAAAAAACAGAAATGGATATACTGAGCTGATTGGAGATAGAATGTTCACAATTGCTGCCATCAAGACTGCCAGAGCTCACAGAGGTATTTAACCATCTATAGCATGGAGTGTTACTTAAATATGGTATAAAAAAAAAAGTTTAAATGCTTTTATTACTTAAAATGGCCTAAATAATAGATAAATGAAAAAATCTTCAAAAAAGTTTAAAGGCAGGATCTTTGATCAATTGTTGCCATATGGCAACAATATGCAATCATGGAAAGTACCATAAAATCAACATTTTTGACCAAAAAGGCATTTTATTTAAAGGAGACATATCATGCTGATGCATGATTTAATACTTACATATAATATAATAAATTTGAAAACAAGACCTTACACCCCCTGAATTTTCAAAAAATGAGATATTGTATTTTTTCTGATATCCTAGAACAAGATTTGATGCCTCTGAAAATAGGTCATTGCGAGATAATCGCGAGATTTAAATCATCCTGACGACACGAGCTACATTTCTTTTATTGGAGTAATCTGATAAAACAGCTCCTCCTCTGTGATGTCTGTTAGCCACAAAACCGTCAGAAGGAACACACCCACCAAGCAGCCGAGTATAAATACAGCTCCCTAGCTCACACTCACTCATTACCAGCTCTGGCCTGTAGGGGGACTCAATACAACCCACTCGGCAGCTCTGATAGAACTGACCAATCAGAGCACAAAGGGCTGTGACGTTGTGAGGTTACTGCAGGGCAGCCTGAAAAACGAGCGTTTCAACGAGAGCTTGATAATGGCCTAAAATGAAGATTTTGAGAACGCTATTGTGGGGCAATGAAAGAGCTAAATGACTTGTACTGAGGGCAGAAATGCTTTACAGGCATCCTAGTCTGGCATAGTGAAAAGGAGAAACAAGCATGATATGTCTCCTTTAAAACAAGACTGAACATATCTATGTCATACTCATCCAAAATGAACAAATAAACGTTTATACAGTGAAAACATTGTATAATTTCAACAGCTATCTAAAACTTTTGCTAAAGAAACCCCGAAACCTTGAACCTGGCTCAATAAAGTACAACCTATCATTCTTTTTTTCCATTTAATTCAGTTGTTTTTTTTGTTTTTGTTTTTTTCATTTGATTCATTTGATTTCAACTCATTTCAGTTGATTTTGATCTGATTCCTCCTCTAGTTATTTCTACCCTGCTCTCTTTTCCACTCCCGCAGAAGTAGCTGGGATGCATCTTTTATAGAGGAAACTGGATACTATGTTGTAGATAGAACATACCTTAAATTACAAAATTTAAAAAATATATAATATTATTACTTTTAAAACATAATCAAAAGTTGTAAACAGTCTCAGGATAGTTTCATGCTATGTAAGTAAATGGAACTCCATTAGGTTGTATACACTAGGAATTTTCCATATTTGCATATTGTTGCCATATGGCAACAAATCTGTTTTGGCATATGACAAAAAATGTATAACAACAAAATTGAATTAAATGTAAAAAAATAAAGTTTACTTACCCCAGATAGTGATTTAAATTATTACTTGGTGAAAATATTCCAAAAATTCTAAATAAAGGACAATCTTGGAGAGCCCCAAACAATTATGTTTGGATGTCAAATGTCCATTAGCAAAAAAAGACTGGCAAACAAGATATCCTGGTCATGTGGCCTCATAAATTCTGTGTCCTTCAAACTAAAAGCCCCCTTTTCACACCTAAATGTAAAAACATACATTTTATTTCACAGCTTTTAAGAAAAAGGAAGATAAAGTAATTGTTGCCATATGGCAACACTATGCAATAGAGGGTTAACATGCTAAAGTTTTAGGTCTCTCTTTAGGTGGAGCAATCCCAAAAATAAATTGGGTTGGGCTGCTTACAGTGTTGTATTTGTCATCTACAACCAGATGCTAAAAACTTCTACTACACACAAACATCAAGCAAACAAGAAGATGTATATACACACATATATATATACATATATATATGTGTGTGTGTATGTATATATATATATATGTGTGTGTGTGTATATATATATATATATATATATATATATATATATATATATATATATATGTATGTATATATATATGTACATATATATATATACATACATACATATATATATACACATACATATATATATATATATACATACACACACACATATATATATCTATATATATATGTGTATATATATATATATACATCTTGTTTGCTTGACACGTATATATATATACACATATGTGTGTGTATATATATATATCTATGTCTCTCTCTCTCTATATATATACATATATATTTACAGTAGATAGATAGATAGATAGATAGATAGATAGATAGATAGATAGATAGATAGATAGATAGATAGATAATATCAGAAAATCCAATATTGTTGTCAGCCTGGTGAGTAAAAATCTGTCTTATTTACTTGTCTCTCTCTAGATGCTGGAGCACCTGTTTATCTCTACGAGTACCAGCATCCTCCACAGTTCCTGCAGGACGTCAGGCCAAGCTTTGTTAAGGCTGACCATGCAGATGAAATCTTTCCAGTCATGGGACTGTGTTTCACCACTTACCTTGCCAATATGCTAGGTATTAATATGATCTTTTCAACTTGAGATATTAGTCCTGTACCTTGCCTACTGACCAATTTGCAATTTGGTAGTGTGGCAATTTCTCACTTGAACTCAGTTCATGGGTCTGTGGAAATGAAAAATTAACTAGATGCTTGTTTACCATACCATCACAAATGGTGTTCAGGTCAAATCCAAAATGGCTGCCATCATCAAAGATGAAAACCTTACTTGTTGATGACCATAATCATTTGTGATACTATTGATTTTGGTATGCCTTTTAAATTTCTAGCATTGTTTTTAGCATTCAGGGTAATTTTGACCTTTTGAAAAGTCATCAGATGACCTGAAACAGCCCGTTTAACTGAGTTTTATATGCATCTTGGTGTGTTTTACATGCTTTCTTTTCATAATGTAGTATTTCTTGGCAATTTCTGATTCAAAAAGTCCACAGCATCAGGACCTCTCTCGATCCTTCTTGAGTAACTGCCTTAAAAGTTTTGTTCTTACGGACCTTCCTAAAAGGCCCACTGGTGTGACATCCTATCATTGTTTCATCATCAGTTTAAGCCTATTGCCTTGTGGCAGCAAGCCCATTGTAAGGCTTGGACGTGAGAATGAACTCAGAGTTGTTGACAATATAGCACTGAACTCATCAGTCACTACAAAGTAGACACATCAACCAGTCAGGGTGAGTGGACCCATTTACCATGAGAGCCTTAAATGGTTCAGTGATAACATCCTTTCTTTACGCAGCTCATTTCTGTAGAACGTTTTTGGACAACTTTATATCATCAGTTAGTAGAGAAAGACTTTTCATGCCAATGTGTGTTTTCAGTCAGTCCAGCAACAATGGCCTGCCTGGTCCATTCCTCTTATTTGAGCAGTTGTGCCAAGTTACATATAAAAGAAAATATGATTATGTCTGATGCTGGTCTTGGAGATCCCTCCGGTGTCAGATGGTTTGATAGCACAATGATAAAGTTGAATATCCAGATCCAGGGCAAGTAAACAAAATAACAGTGTCTTCAAATCGACAATGCAGTGACCTGAGCAGTGTGAGGCCATCATTAGAAGTTATATATATATATATATATATATATATATATATATATATATATATATATATATATATATATATATATATATATATATATATATATATATATATATATATATATATATATATATATACTATATATATATATATATATATATATACACATATACATATGTTTGAAAGAGTTATAAAAAATGCTATGCTAGTTCTGAGGTTTATAAACTTAATTTAACCAGAAGAGCCTCATTTAGATTAAAAAATCTAATTTGCAAGAGTGTCCTGGCCAAGGCATGCACATTTACAGAGTTACAGACATAAAACAATTACAGACACAGATACAGACATACTAGACTCTGGTCTCCAGAAGCAGCATATCTGAAACTTCATCTATCCATTTCAAGACAAACTTTGGGGACAGAAAGCAAAAGTACATTTAGTGACAGAGTCACAGAATGAAGACCAGCTTCCAGAAGTTCTCACATGTACATAGTTACTAAAGTACAATGGAAGCAGGCCAAGTACAGCCTTGTAAATCAGGATGTGCCAGTGGTTCAGTCTAAGGATGGTCAGAGAGGGCCACCCAACTTGCTCGTACAGAGTACAATGCTGATTTAGAGCCTTAAGATTTGCATATTACTGTCAGTTATGACAGGCTAGAAAAAGACAAAAACAAGGGTTACATCATTGGCAATGACAGCCATATTTGATTTGGCCAACACCATCCATCTCTGTATACCTTCATTTTTCATGTCTAGGAATCTATGGACCAAGTTCAAGTGAGAAATTCTCCCAATACCAAATTGAAAATGGGTCTACAGACCAGGTCCATTATTTTAACCGTTTCCTTTGTGCTCATGTATTAAACCAGTCTATGTTTGCTTTAGTAACCTGCACTGAAGAAGACGAACAGTTCAGCAAAATCATGATGAGCTACTGGGGCAACTTTGCTCGCACAGGGTAAGGACCAGCCCTCACTGGAGACACCAATGCACTTTTAGATTAACAAAATATTACTAACTTGTGTGTGTGTGTGTGTAGGTCTCCTAATGGGGAAGGTCTGGCTGACTGGCCAACGTACGGAGCAGAAGAAAAATACTTGGGACTGGATTTGAAGGAGCAAAGAGTTGGTCAACAATTGAGGAATAACCGGTTCATCCTCTTTACTCAGACCATCCCGGAGAAGATGCAGCAGCAGAAGGACAAAGCAGAACATGGCGAGCTGTAAAACAGTCTCTTCTTATTCCTGTGCCTCTGTAATTACATACTGATTACAAATTACACAACAAAAAGCCATTTGACATATTTGAGGACTTTTGAGGCACAAAGTAAAGAAAAATATTTGACAAGGTGTGAAATCTGGTAAATTGGCTCTTTTCTAAAACAGGTTCTTTAAAAATTTACACAAATTAAAGGAGGGATCAGAATCCATTAGCTTTAAAGGGACAGTTCAGTTTTTTTGAAGTGGGGTTGTATGAGCTCCATATAGCCACAAAGTACATTAGACACAGTAGAAAGTTCTCTCCTCTCCCTCAGTAAGCCACAGTCCACGGTCGACAACTAATTGCCCGCGGGCCAAAACTGGTCCGTCTCCAATAATATCTGGCCCACTAGATGAAATTGAAAATCTGATTTGAAAGGGGTAGGGATGTCCTGGCCATCGGGGAAACCAGGAAAGCTACAGAACGGCTGGCGACCGCAGCGAGCCACTGAAAATATCAATCAGCCGCCGCCCCCAGTCCAACGAACACAAGCCACTGCGATTGCGAACACAACAGCCGCTGCGCGGTGGCTTGTGTTTGTCCGACTGGGGGAGGCTGAAAATATCAATCAGCATATATATATGTATATATATATATTTATATATATATATATATATATATATATATACACACACACACATTAGAGGCAAATACACAGTCGTTGCGTTGGTGTGCATGTGCGTGTAAGAGAGAGACACACACAAGTAGTCTGCACTGTTTTAATAAACAGCCTCCTCTATACTGCTTGTTTGTTTCTGACATATCATTACTACTTACTTTGAGCAGAAACTGTCATTAGGTCCTTCAGGTTTGGGACGTTTTGCTAGTTTATCTTGGGGAAATTGAAGAATGTCCACAAAACTCCAGGATGCAGAAGAGCAGGAAGATATATTTGACAAGTAATACTGCCGTCCATATCACCTGTTTCCTCTGTGATTTAGCAGAGGGATACATGACACGAGTTAGCTAGGTCCAGATAAACTTTATATTTCCGAAATGTTTATGCACTTAAAAATAGTTATATGTAGCGTACTCCTAAACCGTGGTATTATTTTTTTATTTGAGTTTTTGAAGGCGGAGAAAATAGCCTTTGAATTTGGTACGGTACTTTCCTGTTAGTGTCTTTTTCTCCATCACAGACTCTTACAGACTGTGGCTTACTGATGGGGAAGAGAGAACTTTCTACTGTATCGTAATGACCATATGGAGCTCATACAACCCCACTTAAAAAAAAAATGAACTGTCCCTTTTAAAGGTGTTGTCAGCGATGTGGGAGGAAACGAGTGGAGGGTTTGTTGATATCCGAATTTAGACCTGCCTCCAGGAACCTGATGGAAGTGCATAGTCATGGAAACGGCCGTAGAAACCGCATAGCTGACCAACGTAGCTAAGGTAACCCCGATTCGACAGACAACTTGACTGCCATTATTGATAACATCACAACAACAGTAGATTTTGGCAGATTAGACAATAAGATGAATGTCCGACGGCTGTTACTGTTATGTGAAGCACCACAAAGCTAATGTTGCTAACCTATCCAGCAAAAAGACGGCGAGATCCGCGTCCGTTTTCAGGTCTTTCAATTGGTGGAGTTTCCTCCACAGTCAGAAAGCAACACCAATGTTGACCCGGGTCTTCGCTCTTTCATGGTCATAGCCCTTCTTTTTCACTTTTCACTCCTCTGACCTTTTTTTTTTGGGCTCTTTTTCAGCCATTGCTACTGCACCTATTGTATCTCTCTCTTACGCTAACTGCGCACGCTATGCAACCTTCGACACCCCCTGCCCCCTCTGTCTGATCTGCGCATGAGTATGATCGCCCCTGGATGTGGGGGGGTGTACTCTGTTTTGGTAACTCGGCCCGAGCCACAGTATTTACCTGCTGAAATTCAGAGCCAAGGCTGTGTATTAAAGCCGGATTTTTTTTTCAACATGCTGTCAGTGGGGACATCTTGTGGATGGAGAGGAGGGATTTTGACAAATACTGCATCAGATTAGAAGACTAGAAGATCACTGACTACACCTTTAAGACACATGGTTAACATGAATTGCTGCAAGGCAGAGAGACTCAGAAAGGATTGAGTCCTGTCTGGAGCTGCATCGAATGCTTTTTCATTTTCATCATATGTTTACACTACTTGAAAACCACAGGAAATGAATGAAAACTTCATAATATGGGCCTGTTTAGCTGTTAACCATTTAAATTAACTCAAAGCAGCAGAGTTTTTACAGAACATTACTTCAGGTCTGTTTAAATAACATAGTATTGGGGAGTCCCTTCCCTAACACCACTGCCAGAGTGAAAATGAATTTCCCAAGGGAGTATTCCTCAGAAATAAATGAAGTTCTGTCTAATCTAAAATTCACTTTGGCAGTTTGATGTAATTTGGTGCAGTTGGATTTGGATCATTAATTCTGCTGTTACAGGTCTAAAGAACTACCCATTGAAAGATCTGCTTGTGAATTTATTGTGTGATAGTATCAAGATTACTATTTGCTTACACCATGATTGGGGCATTAGTTTTATTAAAGAAAGTAATTTTCTGATGAAGTAATCAGACAGTTTTCTGTGAGTTAATTGAATTCTTGTATTCCCCTGTCTTTGTAACTCACAGGGTTAGTTGAGTGAATAAGAGCAAAGGGTCACTATTCACTCCATTCTTGGGTTTCTGTCAGATAGGACTCTGTAAAACTATACTACAGACTTGTTCCCTTGTGGTGTATTTATCTAAAAATGAACTGCCTTTTTTTTTTTTTTTTTTTTAATTCTTTTTTTATTGTGAAAGTCCAGGTCCAAACAGACAATGATATAACATATTATATCTCACATTTGACCATCTGTAGATGTACAATTGTATCCCACATTCAGCAAGCAGTCCGAAAGTGTGCGGGACCCATCTTATATCTACACTATCAGTAATATTTACATTTAACCTTTTTTTCAATAAAATAAGAACAAGAACACTAGTAAGTGACACATAATGGGGTAAATTTCAATGGCATATTAAGCCCTCTACAGAGGGAATATACAAAAAAAGAAGAAGAAAAAAAAAACAAAAAAAACAAAAGGACACAAAAAATTCACTTCAGACAAATGATGGTTGGATTGGTGTGACATACATTATCCATCTTTCCCATCTTTTTAAAAAGGTTCCTTGTTGGAGTCTCAGAGCAAAAGTAATCCTTTCCATCATAAACATATCATAAATTATATCAATCCATTCCTCCATAGTAGGTTTCCCTGGTTTTAACCACCTCCTGGTAATTGCTTTTCTGCTAGCAGCACTTAATATCCTAAATAAGTATTTGACATTAGAAGAAACATTTTCAGATGTGATGGCACCCAAGTATAATGTCTCAAATTTAAACTGAATGTCTGTCTGAAAAACACTTTGCAAAACTTTATGAACCTCCTGCCAAAAAGGAACCAATGATGCACAAGACCAAAATATGTGAAAATGGTTTGCCTCAAGGCAACCACACTGTCGCCAACATGCAGAAGAATTTGTGTAATGTCTCTTTTGAGCTCGAGTGATGAAAAACCTGATAAGGTTTTTCCAACAAAATTCTCGCCAAATGGTCGAACTTGAGGTTTTCCACTGTATCTCACATAGGTTTTCCCAATCTTCTTCCTTTAAAACAAACTGACCTTCCTGTTCCCATTTTTGCTTTAAATACAGTGTACCACACTTTGTTTGTTGTAATCCCTTATATATTTTTGAGATGACTTTCTGGTTAGAGCCTGCACCATAAGCTTCCATAAACACTTTTAACAGAATATTGTCCCAGCCTGCTCCTGTACATCCCTTCTGTATTTGGGTAATATAATGCCGAAGCTGAAGATATCTGTAGAAATCGCTCTTATCTAATCCAAACTGTCTCTTAAGATTCTGGAAGCTATTCATAGTCCCTTTATGTAAAAATGTACAGTATGCTGTTAAGCCTTGCGCACCCCATCTCTCAAATCTTGTGTCCCATTGTTTAGGCAGGAAATCTGGGTCCAATGAACACCATCTCAAGACCTTCACCTCCTCCTTCAAATGATTTTGAATTACTACCTTGTTCCACACCTTAAGTGACAGACATATCCATGGGTTACCTATTGCTTTTAAATTATTCATCAATCCCATATCCCCGATTGCAGCCTGAATTGGAAATTCCTCTGATATAGCACTTTCAATCTCCTTCCATCTAGCGCAGTATTCTGGGTTGCACCAGCATATCAATGGCCTCAATTGAGCAGCAGTATAGTAATCTTTTAAACATGGAAGAGCAATCCCTCCCTTCTTCTTTGCCAATTGTAAACTCTGGTATCTGATTCTAGGCCTCCGCCCTTGCCAAATAAACCTTGAAATATGCCTATCCCACTCTTGAAATTGTTGATCAGGTATATCCAGTGGGAGGGATTGAAAGAGATACAGTAATTTTGGTAAAATAACCATCTTGACCGTTTCTACACGTGATCCAAAGTTAAAAAAAGGTAAAAGATCCCATCTCTTTATGTCTTCCCTAATCTTTTTGTTCAGGGAAAGGAAGTTAAGTGAGAATAACTCCATCAAGTCCATTGGGATATCTACTCCAAGATATTTTATTGATTTTGAATCCCAAGTCAAATTATACTTGTTTTTTTACAATTACTGAGGGGTTATATTTAAAACAGAGAATTTGTGTTTTTGAAATATTCAATTTGTATCCAGCGAAGGATCCATACTGTTCCAAGAGTACAAATAACCGTGCCAAAGAACGTTCAGGATCTGACAGGTACAATAATACATCATCGGCGAATAATGAAATAATTTGTTCTCCCCCATTCATTGCTATTCCTTTAATATTATCATCTTGAATGATCCATTGGCTCAGGGGCTCAATAAAGATTGCAAACAGGATGGGACTGATTGGGCAGCCCTGTCTTGTTCCTCGTTCTAATATAAAAGGGTTAGACACTGCTCCATTAATTTTAATTCTTGCCCTTGGACTATCATAGAGAATCTGTATTGTTTTAATAAAGTTACCATCAAATCCAAATTTGTCTAAGACTCTAAACAAAAAAGACCAATTTACACAATCAAAATGAACTGCCTTTTATAAAAAAAAAATATCTGGTAAAAACAGATAGATGGCAGCCCTGTATTTCATCTTATCAGAAGAGAGCATTTTGTAGTCCACCAAAGGAGTAATCCATTACTCCATGTGAAAACTAACAATGTAATGTTATTTTAACCCTTGGGTGACCCTTCAAAAAAGTTACACGCATGACCCTTCAAGTGGACATTTTTGTCCATTTCTAAAAAGTGTCCAGTAAAAGGTCACAGGGGCAGGATTTTTGGCAAGCGGGGGTAATTTGGAGGTTTTGAGGATACCAAGTTTCAGCATGAAAACCCTTCATTTGACGGTGTAATGCACCTTTATCCCATCCATGACCCTTCAAGTGGACAAAAATGTCCATTTTCTAGATAGTGTCAAAAAAGCCATTTCGCTATTTTTTACTGTAGATATGTGTACTTATTTTACACAGTCAAATGATGGATTTTCATGCTGAAACTCAGCATCCTCTAATTTAACCCCAAATTACTCCCACCTTTTTTTAACCATTTTATAGAAAAGGACATTTTTGTCCACAAAGGGTCATGGATAGGTTAAAAATGCATTACATAGTCAAAAAATGGATTTTCACACTGAAAGTTGGTCATTCGAAATTTTACCCACAATGACACTCCTTCACCAAAAATCAACTCCGGTGTGGAGGGGGATTGTCTGTGAGGGGGTTTGGATTTTGGAAATGGACAAAAATGTCCAAGGGTCATACGAGAGTTAAACAGTGGCTCTTCAATAATCATGCCTTTGGATCTACCACCATCTTACCTATGCTTTATGACCACATTTTCCAAATACTGTCAACCTTTAAAATTCTTTTAACAAAAATTGTGCAACTTTGACATTAACAAAACATGATCTAACACAGGAACAGGACAGTCATCACAGAGGTCGATGCATGCATGCATTTGACTTTACTGCCTTTCTTGTTAATATATGTACTTTTTCATTGTTGTCTTGAGATCACTGTATGAAATCATTGTTAAAAAAAAATAATAATTTACTGATGCACTGAAAAAATCAACTTTGTATCCAAGGGAAACCACTAAAATCAAGCCTTAGCTAATGGTTATGGCAAAATTAAGTAAAGCACACACTATGTACTGTATCGTAGATCACTACAATTGTCTTTTACAACCCACCTTTGGAAACCAGCCTACCTTTTGAGGACCAGTGAATTTCAAATGTTTTTAAAAATTCTCTATGTTCAAACCTTATGTGTGCTGTTGAAGTTAAATTGTGGATGTCTTTATATTGAGTTGAATTAAGTGATGAAATTAAAATATTTTGAGCATAACTTTTAGTTGTTTCTTTTTAAATCTCAATCCTTACTGTGCATTTTCCTATCAGGATTAGAAACTCAATTGAAGGGGGTTTAAAAGGGGTTGCATGTCCAACTCCATCTGCCTGACCTCTTCCCATTGAAAACGATTAGAAATGTCCCTTGTAGTGGAACATTAACTTTTGTTTTAATCAAGAGGTGAATGACATGTTTTATATTTTGATTTGTTTTACTATACCTGCCCAAGCCATTTATGATATCTCCAATTAGCTAATGTTCTAGAGGAGCACTGAGCAATATAACATGCAAATTTATTACCTCCACCAAGGTTATGGCAGAGGTAATAATGTTTTCGGGAGAGTCTGTTTGTCTGTCTGTGAACAAAATAACTCAAAAAGTTATGGATGGATTTTGATGAAATTTTCAGGAAATGTTCAGCATGGGAAAAGGAAGAAGTGTTTCAATTTTGGTGTTGATCTGGATCACCGTGACGAAAAATGGGATTTTTGTGAATATCTACTGAACTAAAATAGATATTATAAATCCAATTGCCAGTGGTGTGTTTTCATGGTCAAGGAATCTAAATATTTAGATGAAATAAAGGTAGGACTAATATTTATGGTAAAAATCACAATATGGGAGAGGACTGTGGCGCTGGCAGAGGTCTGCGCGCTCTGAGTGCAGACCTATTATATAGTGAGGTAACGCTTTATCCCGTTCCCTCACTATAATTTAGCGAGGTATTATTTATATATTTTTTTTAATTTAATATATGTATGTATATACATATACATATATATATATTTTAATTTAATATATATATATAGATATAGATATATATATATAGATATATATAAACATATATAATTTTACAGGACTTACAGTTTATGGGTTCATTCAATATTAATCCCATTTAATTGGTTTTCACCTAAGAAGAACAAATGAACACCTGCAGGTGCCCTAAAGACCTACTCATAATTTCAAAAACAAACTCAAAACCTGCCTTTTTGCTCATTATATATCATAATTCTTTAATTGTATTTATTCATTTTAACCCTCTTAATGTTTTATTTCTCAGTTCAGCCCAGATTTGAGTGGAATTTCATTCTGTTTACATATGCAATCGTGGAAAGTACCATAAAATCAACATTATTGACCAAAAAGGCATTTTATTTAAAACAAGACAACATATCTATGTCATACTGATCCAAACTGAACAAATAAACATTTATACAGTGAAAACATTGTATAATTTCATCAGCTATCTAAAACAAATGCTAATAAAAACCCAAAACCTTGAACCTGGCTCAATAAAGTTCATCTATCATTCTTTTTTTTCATTTCATTCAGTTGTTTTTTTTTTTCTTATTTCATTCGATTCATTTATTTCAGCTCAGTTGATTTTGATCTGATTCCTCCTCTAGAGTGACAGTTATTTCTGCCCGGCTCTCTTTCCCTCTCCCGTTGGGATGCATCTCGTTTGGAGGAAATTGGATGCTATGTTAAAGATAGCCAGCACCATATCTTAAATGACAAAATATAAAAAATATATAATGTTATTACTTTTAAAACAAAAGCAAAAGTTGTAAACAGTCTCAGGATAGTTTCATGCTATGTAAATGAATGGAACTCCATTAGGTTGTATACACTAGGAATTTTCCATATTTGCATATTGTTACCATATGGCAACAAATCTGTTTTGGCATATTACAAAAAATGTATAAAAAAATTGAATTAAATGTAAAAAAAAAATAATAATAAAGTTTACTTACCCCAGATAGTGATATAAATTTTTATTTGGTGAAAATACTCCAAAAATTCTAAATAAAAGACAATCTTGGAGAGCCCCAGACAATTTTGTTCGGATGTCAAATGTCCATTAGCAAAAAGACTGACAACCAAGATATCCTGGTCATGTGGCCTCATAAATTCTGTCCTTCAAACTAAAAGCCCCCTTTTCACACCTAAATGTAAAAACATTTTCACAGTTTTTTTTAGAAAAAATGAAGATAAAGTAATTGTTGCCATATGGCAACACTATGAAGTCGAGGGTTAATGTCCTGTCCTCCAATTCTGTTTTCCGGTAGATTCTCTCCCTCACATCTTTGTGTGTGCTCTCAGTGAATCGTAAAGGTGGTGGGCTGCATTTTTCATTATAACTTTCTACTTTCCATTTATTTAATTTCATTGTTATGTAAAGCACTTTGTGCTTCAAAACTCTGGATGAAGAGTGCTTTACAGATAGCTTGAATGTGTCTGAGCTGCTGATTTTATTCATTTGTTTAGTTTAATGTTGGAAGTTAGTCTTTAATCTTGTCAATTGTTTTTTCGTCTTTGCTGTTGAGGTGCTTGTTCAGTTACTGAAAACCCTGAGCATTTTTTAGCTTGTTAAGATAAGATAAACCTTTATTAGTCCCACAGGGGGAAATTCCAGATTTACAGCAGCAGGATACAGAGAAATAAAAGAAAGATTTACAAATGAAACTATAAGTAATTACAATTAAATAGAAAATAGCATAAATACAACTCAATGAAAATGAATGAAAGAGCATGAGCCTTTCAGCGACGTTGACAATATTTAATATATAAAAGATCTGAATGAGAATAAGTGAAATGAAAATGAATGAAAGAGCATGAGCCTTTCAGCAATATTAACAACATTAAGTTCTGTTGTAGTGTTACAGGAGCATTTGATTTTTTTTTCCTGGATTTTTGCTTTTATTTTCCTTGTCTTGCCTTCATCTTGTGATTTTAACTGAAGCAACATTTCAGCCCAGACATTTCTCACTTTTGGAAATGTGATTTCTTAAACAGGTTTTGTTGTTCTGTGCTTGTTTGGTGTCGTCTGTTTGCACTCCTGGTTGAACCTGGAAGAAAACACCCACCTGTATTCAGCACGGCTGCTGCAGGATCATCCTCTGACAACTATCTGTGGAGGTTGAGCTGCAGGCAGGTGGAGCGTCCAGGTGAGCACTCGCAGGGTCAGGAGTAGGAGGTGATCTGAACCCTTTTGTCTGGATTCATTGTTCAGACTATTTTATTGAACCCTTTGAACAGCTGTCCCAGTCCATTGGTGGAAAAAAAGATCTGGACTCGTTTTAAAATAAACTCTTGGTAAACCTCATTGTCTCAAAACCCACTTAAATATTGTTTTAACTTGGGGTGTCCAATATCAGCAAAAAAAAAAAATTATCGGATTAAATCGGCCTGCATCTAAAATCTCTGATTCAAGCACTATGGTATAAACAGTTCATTTTAATTTATTTTAATTTATTTAATTGTTTAATTGCTTGTTAAAGTTAAACACAGTGCTTATTTTGTAATTAAAAATATGTTTTGTTTTTGTTTGATTTCTTGAGGTTACTTTTCAGGGTCTTCCAATTTATTTTTCATTTATTTTATTTCATAATTATGTTTAAGGTTGATTTTTTTTTTAATCTTTTTTATTTATACTATTAGGCCTGGGTAAAAAATATATATATATATATATATAATTTGTAAGTATTTTAGGTGTACAGCAACTGTAAGTTGGTCAGACACATCTCTAAAGAATTGAATTTGTTGAAAAAAATCATTAAAAAAACAGATTTTTTCCCAGTTAAAATTCAATAACTTCTTTCAATTGTAATACTTAGCTTCACATTTGATTTCAAAAGATGCACCAGACTTCAGTGAAGGTGATTTGACCCAATTTGATGATTTATTATTTGTGTTTGAGTAAGTTTTGGGGTAAAGTGTGCACCCTGGCTCACACCTATGGCAATGATCACAAAATAGGTCATAGTACAGGCCCTGGATGACTTCTGGATTTTCTAAAGGTATATTCTTGGGAGTCTCTGGGTGTACTACAAATACCACACAATAAACAAAAAATTGGGCTGTGGGCAAAATTACATGTATTGTGAAAGAGGTTCTTTACGTACTCAGACAGATGCATGTTAGCCATTAGCTAAAACCCTGGTGTGATTACAATGATGTTCTAAAAAATGTTAACTCATAACCAGCATGAAAATGCACTCTTGGTTTGATTTTTTTTTTTCAACCAATATTAAAATATTTCACCCTGTGTATGCCAGCTTTTGTAACATTTTTACATGGAAGATAAATTAACATACATGCAAAATTTATTTTTGATGAAATTAATGAGATGCGTCATTGATTGGCAGCAACACCTATTAACCTGCATTATTTCTGGGACAGTGTCAAATACAGAAAAAAAATATGCTTCATTAGTTTCAAATTTTGAAGTTTCAGTGTTTTGCTTGATGCTTCCAATCAGTCCTAATCATGCACAAAAATTCATAATTTTGACCCTTAAGTTTTTTTTGCCATGCCATGATTTTACATCAATAGTGCATGGTAGAATTTTTTGTACTGAAACATTACAGCTTGGAGTTTGATTTAGAAACCCATTTATGTTTATGTACTTCACCATGAACGCTCAATGCCCCTCATGACTCTGCAATAACTAGGAGCGTAGAACAAGAAATCCCACATTCTGCTGTGAGCGACGGAGCCGTGGACAGACACAAGAGGGGTCAGCAGAATGTGGGATTTCTTGTGTTCTAGTTTCTTGTTCTACGCTCTTTGTTATTGCAGAGTGCGCATTCGTTTGGTTTGGTCAGCCATGGCTTCCGTAGTGCAGGTAGCACGCCCGTAAGCGTATCACGGAAAAGCCAAGTAGTTCTGTTTAGGCTATAAACATGTGCTAAATGATGTTTCGAGTAAATGGTGGACGTTACCCGCTCAGGACACTTGGATTACAGCGCATGAGCAGTATGGAGGAATATTGCCAACTTTTTGTGGACTTTTAAGGACACTGTTCATTCGGGCTCATATCTAAGTCATGATATCGTTTTCAGTGGACAGCGAGGATCCCCCCAGATCTCCGGCTGCATCCTAGATGTTCCAAAAGTACTCCACAGTGTTGTTCAGCATGAGGGTGAGTAGAAAATGAGGCCAAATCGTTGTTTGGGTGTAGTATTCCTTTAACACTCACTCATTTTTATATTAAAATGGTGCCATCTAGTGGAGAGCAGTAAAAAAGGCAAAAGCCCAGATAAAATAACTTTTATACTTTAATGCGAGGAAGAGTTTAAATTAGTTTCAGTGGCACTTTGTCATTAAATACTAGTTTGTACACAGTGCATTTTAGATTTGCTTTAGCTGAGCTGGAAATTAGAGCAAATAAAAATACACAATCGTGCCAGAATTAGCAGCTAACAGCTAAAATGATCAATTCCAAGGATTAATTTTGTAAAACTTAGTTTTAATTACAACCATTTTGTCAAACTCATTTCTGATTTTATGGTTGATGAAAAGTGCAAGTTTTTGGATATTCTATCATTTTAAATAACTGAAAAAAGGTGTTAACACCTTAACAGAACAGCTTGGATGTGTAAAAGAATTCTGTTTAAGAGAAGCATTCAAACTTTTGAGTTTATCAATGAACATACAAGTTTAAAATGTGAGGTTGGTAAAGACTTTGTTTTATTATTTTTACTTTCTATAACAGTACTAACCCTGTCTGTGTTTCAGTAAAGCGTTTTAAATAAACTTGAGATTTACTTCTAATCATAACCATCTTTTCTACTTTGTTTCTCTTGGATTGTAGTTGTGATGTCTAATAATTTTGAAACTCAATCATTTTTCCACATCCCCATTACATATTTAATCAAATAAAAGACTCAAGGCACTCTTGATAATTAAGACACCTTTATTTTTTAAAGGCATGGTTTTAGAGACCTGAAAAAGAAACTCCCATTTCAGCATCAGTCCAGCAGTTCACCCCCAAAGCTCCAGCACTGTGGAGAGATGAATAATTTGTTATTAAATTTATTGCCAAGTAGGCTTTTACACTTACAAGGAAGGAAGGAAAGGACAGACAAGATATAATAAAAGGTGCATGCATTGTTAATAGAAATCAGATATAAAAATAGATTAAGATTAGAATAAATATAAACTGTTATTTACAGTTGGTTACAGCAGTTAACCCGACTATTCAGAAAGAAAATTTCAATTAAAAAAAACAACTACTCACCACTGATGCTTCTGCTGGAGATTAGGGATGGGAATCGAAAACCAATTCCAGTTGAGAATCATTAACAGCTCCATCAAAGAATCGATATCATTAATGTTTTTGCTAATCAATTCCCTTATCAATTCCTTCCACTGACAGGGTTCAGAAGCGTCAGAATTGTGACTATCCTGACTGCACCTACTACATAACCTTAAGTGAGTGGACACTAGGGCTGAACGTTTAGAGAAAATAATCTAACTGCGATTTTTTCCCCAATATTGCGATTTACTCTGCAATTGTTTTAATGTTCCTCATCTTATGTATTCCCAAACATAAGCAGTAGATCTTTTTATAGTAAAACCAATATGACATTAACCCTTTCATGCATGAATTATTAATTCTCAACGAAATATTTTTTACTGTTTTAAAGGGTTCTTTTTCAAAGACAGAGAGGTTTGTTTACCTGCTTGACTAGTTTCAACCCTCTTCCGGGATCTTCGTCAGAAGCGTCATGTGATGGTGAAGGGACGTGTCATGGGCTGCTTTTATGGATTTACCAGTCAGCAGGGAAGCTTGCGCCCCCTACTGACTGGCGCCTTCTCCAGGACCGCGTCCCAGGTGTGGGATAGGGTGTACGCTCCGTCGTCCCGGTTCATAGATGTTGGTGCTCGCTTCCTTATCTTGATGGCTTCTCTGATCCAGCGATAAAATTTGTTACTTTCAGCACGGATGACCCTGGCATTGTCCCAGTCCATGATGTGGTTCTCTCTTTTGCAGTGGTCTGATATGGCTGATTTGGTAAACAAACCTCTGTCTTTCAAAAAGAACCCTTTAAAACAGTAAAACTAAGAAGACAGTATGAACCTTTTTAAGCTACTGAATATTTATTTTAATTTTTACTTTCAACAAGTCAAATCATGGCAATTATTTATATTATTTTTGTGGGGGTTATACATCTGTCCTTTACAGTAATAATTTAGTGGAACCTGATGAATATCCACAAACACGCCTTTGACAAACATTTATCAAGAGTAAATTTTAAAAAAAAGTCTGAAATTTATGTATTTATATATGTTTGCAGTAATCAAACTATTTACCTCTGACTTCCACCAAACTTTTAAATAAGATACAAGATTATATAAAATCTGAATACAGAAAGGATACCAAATGTCCATTGTTGGTTGTTTTGGATTTATGATGCAATATCTCGACAGGAAAAAATATGCAAATATTTTTTTTTTTTTTAATTTGAGACAAGTTTGGGAATTTTCCTCCAAGTAGTTGGACATCGTACTGCAAATAAAAGGGTATATGTATTTATTCCAAATGTTTGTCTACTGTGGTAACCACCATGCATGAAAGGGTTAAATTAATCTAAGGATAAAAGATTTGAGAAAAAGTGGAGAAGTGAAGAACAGAAGCAAAATAGGTATGAAATTGCAAAAAGAAAAGTGGGGAAAAATTGGCAAAAAAATCCAAAAGGGGCTTAGGAACTTTATTATGGCAGCAAAATTGGGAATTAAATTAGAAATTAAATTGCAAAAACCATGTAAAAATTCCAAAAATGGTTCTGACAGTGGCCAAAAAAAGATGAATGGGGGCAAAATAGGCATAAAGTTGTAAAAACGGGGTTTAAAAAAAGGTAAAAATGGTCCAAAAGTGGGAAAATAATGTATGGATAGAGGTAAAAAGTAGGCATGAAACTGCAAAAACTACATCACAATGCCAAAAATGTTCAGCACATTTTGGGCCAAGAATATTGAACCTTCTGTGATTTGAAAATTGCAACATCCCATATTGCATTTTAATGTAATTTGCAATTAAATGTTCAACCCTAGTGGACACACCAGCAATTTGCAGAGGCAGTTATACATGCTGTGACATGTGTTTGATATTGTTGCCATGAAAATCAGACCAATATTTGCTCACATGGAAAATCTGCAGGAATCGATAAGGGAATCATTAATGAATTGGATCGATTAGCAGGATTGTTAACAGCATCGATATTGTTAAAATCTTATCAATTCCCATCCCTACTGGAGATGGACCCAAAACCAGAGGAACCGTCTGCCTGAAAACATTTATCAAATATGGCTAAACACTTAAGGTTAAAACTACTTTTTGCTGCCATTTCACTGCAGGTATTCTTTGCGACAAGCGTCAACTTTAGCCTTTATATTTAAAATTAATAGTCTTTTCAACAAAGTGTAATTCAGGATCCATATTTAAGACTTTTTTAAAACTAAAATCATGTGAGCTTAAAACTTTTCAACTTGAATGTCCTTAAACCGGAGAACAAGAACCAAAGTCTTGTTATAAAAGCTGTTTGGACATTTTGAAGCAGGAAAATGTAAAAATGTAACAGTCCACCTAAACACCGACATGGTCTGTCAGGGAGCAAAGACCCTTTACTCTGTGACAAACTCAGTCCACCAGGACCACGGGTCAGAGTCCAGGTCCGACTCAAGACTCGCTTCTGCTTGATTAACAAGCACGATCGCCTCGCCCTCCAGAACCAACATTTCTAATGTGGCTGTAAGATTAAATTTACAAATTAATTTGGATTTGCTGCTGTCATTAAGTTTTCTTTGAACCTTGCTTTTGTGCTTTTATGGGAAATAATGAACTCTGTTAATCAGGGTTCCCACTATTTTCTAGAAATCATTTTCCAGGACTTTTCCAGTGTCACATAACCAACTGAAGTTACATTGTTGCTGTGGGCAGTTTTCAATTCTAGTTAGCCTTCTAAAAAACGAGAGGTTGATGAACAATATCTCTAGTTATTCATATTGGTCTTAGAATTTCTTTGTTTCTAACTCTCCAGCACAAACATTGGCTTTTTTGTGTCTTGCCATTATAAATTTATGGTTACACATTTTTTATCTATATTTACTCTGCTAGTTATGAATAGATTGTTAATTTAGCCTACATTTTATTTAGTCAATTTTTTGTTATTTCTTTTTGTCCCCATTGTTTTGAGTTTTTATATTTTATGCCTTAATTTGCATTATTTAGTAGTTTATTATTCATAACTACAACTCCAAATATGAACAGCGGTATGAAAAGACTTGAGAAAGATGGCGTTAGGGCTGGGCGATATGGCCTAGAAATAAAATCCGATTTTTTTCCACAACACTCGATTTACGATTTTAATCAATTTTTCCCTCCGTAAAAGAAACAAAACTCCCAGTGACATAAAAAGGAGACAAATCAAGTTTTGCCATTATGTCTAAATATTTCCCTCTTAAAGTCAAAGTCTGGGTCATAAAAGGTTGATTATGTAGTATAAACGTAGGCAGGTTTGTCTACATAAACACTAAAAGGTTGTGGTATTTACAAAATTAGCATGAAACTCTGATCAATATTTTATCTACTTAATTTACAAATACAAGCCTATAAAAGTGACTGTGCAAACCCTCCAAGGCTGTCCATCATGAAAATTTTATTTTTTCAAAAATTGCAACTACTTACAATTGGACTAATGCACGAAAAAAACTCGTTTTTTAATTTTTTTAATCTTCTGCAGAAAATAATTTAAATTATCATTTTTTTTATTCTGTTTGTTCCCCATTATTTTGAGTTTTTATTTTATGCCTTAACTTGCATTATTTTACCTTGTTATGGCCTCTTTAACCCTGAAATAACTGGCTCGGAGTTGAACACAGGATATTAACAAACATATTAAAAGGACGCCACACAAAAGACAAGTTTCATCGTTTTATTGAAAATATTTTTAAGTAGAGTTCAAATGGGAAAAAAAACAAACTCAATAAACCAAAAGGGGCTGGGATTGTCGGCCAAAATGAACAAAAGAGGAGAGAATGAGAGGTCCAACCCATAAGGGGCCGTCGCACCTCTCACCTCCCCCTAGACTGCCTGACAAAAAGCTAACTAAAACAAAAAAAAACAATCAAAGCCGAAAAACAGGACTACCGACAGCCTCCAGCCCAAACTAAAACAACAAAACCCAACAACCTAATGCTGCTGAGGACATAAATCAGAGGCGGAAAAAACACAATACATGTTAATCCAGGAACCAAACCAAAAAGGAGGAACCGCATGGACCTAAAATACCCCTCCTCCCGAGTGCAGATTGCTCCCAGGTGTGCAGCAGGGGAGACTGAGGAGAAACATGATAGACAAAGAAAGAGCCACCAGGAGGAGAGAGAGATAAAGAGAGCAAGAGAGGAGCAAGAAGGGGAGACCACAGGGAGAGAAAAGGAGCGGATCAGGGCCACACCTAACATACCTACTTACATTTTCTGGCCACGTGTTTGTTACCAAGTACATTTTTACTTCATTTCCTATGTGCCAAGCTAGAAGGAAGACTTTTTTTTTAACAATTTAAGCTTTTCCAGGACATTTCACTTTTTCCCTCATTTTCCATTTGTTTTCCATGACTGGAAAATTGGCCAATCATTTTCCAGGTTTTCCTGGACACGTGGGAACTAGGCCTGTGCTCAAAATATCAATACGGCAAAATATCGTATCGCACTCCTTTGGGATACGTGTATCGATACGGATTCTACAGAATCGATACGGCCTAAATCTTTTGACAGTTGTTGTAAATACACTTTGGGTAATGTTAACAGTGGCACAGTTCAAGGTAGAAGACGAACTACATAATGAAGCATATGTTCTAAATTTGAACTTAGGTCTACCATCTTTGAGGATCTGAATTTATGTCTCTCAAGTTGTAGAACCACTTAAAACTCATCCTTGTTCTTTTTCTTCCTATAAGAAAAAACTAAACTTGTCAAGAATTTTGCTTAAAGTACAGTCAACGTACACAATTTACGTGTATCGGGATACGTATCGTATTGTGGCCTTAGTATCGGGATACGCATTGTATCGTAAAGTTGCTGGAAATACCCAGCCCTAGTGGGAACCCTGTTAATACTTGTAATTCATTTTTAAAAAACAGCCACAGAAACTTTAAAAAAGGTTAAAAGCACATTAGAAAAGGTCGTTGCAAGGCAGTGTTTGAAAAGTGGAGGGGTGTCCAGATACAACTTTTTCACCTCCGATTACGATATCAGCAGGAATCCTACAGACTTTTATTCCTTATTTTGTGGTGTGGACTGTAAGAAAAGGCTTGATCAGGTGAGGTTACTCAAACAGAACAGTAGTCAGGAGTAGTAGGTATGAGAAAAACTGACCTATTTGTTATCAACCAATGGGTTCAATAAATTTAACCTTAAATATAATATGTAGTGTCTGTGTTATGTGATTTGTGCTGCTCTTCTATGACTGCAGGACCAGCAGGGAGCCCATGACAAATTTCCCCACGGGACAATAAAGTATATGAAATGAAAATGAAATGAAATATACAACAATTTAGGGATATAACGTTACCAGTTACTGTGGGAATAATGTGTAAAGGTAAATAACAGCATTAGTATCGATCTGGTGTGTGTTCATGCCGTTCTTTTGCTGTATTTCGTTGTAATAGATTGTCTTTTTCCATCATAGTTCGTGTTTTATGGATTTAATCAATCATAATTTGGAAATATTAAAGATGTTGTGATCTGCCATTGAAAGGGGAGACCAGAGGAGAGTCATGGCCTAACTGCTTCAGGAACCATTGTCAGAAAAACAAAAAACAAAACTCCTGGTCTAATATAACGAGCTGTATGGACACTAAAGCTGCAGGCAAACTAAAGTGTGAGCGTGTGTAAAATAGGTTAAATTATTTTTGGTCCTCTCAACTTTGAACATGCTCATTTGCAATTGTTTATGAAGAGAATCCTGTTTAAAGTTCAAACCAGTTTTTTTCTATTCTTGTCTGCACTGTTCAAGCATCTATAACATAATACCAGAATTGTCTTATTTCTCATTAAAAAATTTAAACAAATACACTTTTGTCTTTTTTGTCAATAACTTTGTAAGAACTGTTAAAATTATAACCTTAAAGGGATTAAGTTATTTCAAGCCTGTAAAATCCTGAACATTTTGAGCACAGTGTAACAATACCGTGATAACCGTGATTATTTTTGTCACAATAACCGTGATATGAAATTTTCATACCGTTACATCTGTCACGGATTGCTCCGGAATAATTTAACGTTGGACCCAAAAGCTGAAGGCAGAGGCAGATCATAGATTGAGGATTTTTATTAAACACTGGGAAGATGGTGAGAGTGAAGATCCTGTGAGGACGGTGAGTATATAAAGGGGAATGGCTGGTGGGAGCTCGCTGGAGGCACTGCGGAGAAAAGAGCAGAGAAGATTGGTGAGTGTTGATCCAGGCGTGAACGTCCAGAAGATACACACAAAAAACTTCTCAGGAGAAAAGATCCTGACATAAGTGGCTTAAAGCCAGCACACAAAAATCCAAACAAGTGAGAGTTGATAAAGAGCTTGGTTACAAACCACACTGATAGCGGAAATCCACCGACGTTCACACGTTGTCCTCCAGCAGACTATAAAGGGAGTGTGATGAGGTGATGAGCTGCAGGTGTGCGGCGGAGAGGGGAGGGGGGAAACTGCTCAGAGCAGGGACGCTCGTCACAACATCCCTTGTACAATTAAATAAAAAAATAAGTTAGAAGACCCTGAAAAGTAGCCTCAAGAAATCCAATAAACAGAAACATTTTAAACTGCAAAAGAACCACTGTGTTTAACATAAACATAGGCATATTCAACTGCTGAATTAAATTAGAATTGACTGCTTTTGTTGGAGTGCTTATGGAGATTTTAGATGTAGGCTGTTACAAGCTTTTGATTTTTTGCTGATATCAAACTGATTTAATATCTATCGGATTGGGACACCCCTAGTATAGTAAAGTGTTGTAGCTTTTTTTTTTTAAATCCAGTGTTAATGTTTGGTAGACTTTGGTCCTTGTTATTCACTACTTAGAAAAATTAGAAACAGCAGCTGTTTGAAAAAGCCAAACCAGTCTGTTCAAAATTGCCCAGTTTGTCTCCTGGCAGATGTGCTCAATTTAAAAAAATTCAGATTGACTGTCTTACTGCGTCCAACCTCAGCAGCAAAGGAACGCTGCGAGAGGCCTTGATTATGCAGCTGGACGATCCGACCATGTTCAAGAAGAGAAAGCTTCTTAGCTTGAGCTATCAGGAGGGCATGACCGTGTAAATGCCTGACAGAAAATGAACATTTTGAGCAGATTTTGGCTTTAATATCCTGTGGTCTTACACTTTTGATCAGCTGACAAACAGCCTATTTCAGTTTACTCGTTTTCAATACATTACTTTTTCAAAGTGCTTTTTGTCATACTCCCCCTTCTTGCTTTTGCATATTGTAACTCTACTTTAAACCTCATTAAGATCAAAATGTGCAAAAGGTAAATTCTAGTAATTTCTCAACTGGTCTTAAGATTTTGATCAGGGGTCATATACAGGGGCTGTAACACGAGAGACAGACGGACCAACGTAGAGAAAGACCAACATGTAGACAGACAGACGAACATACAGAAAGACCGACGGCTAAACCAACAAGTAGACAGACCGACATATAGAAAGACCAACAGATGGACCAACATGTAGATGGACTGACCGACATATTTAAAGAACAGATGGACCAACAAGTAGACAGACCGACATATAGAAAGACCTACAGATGGACCAACATGAAGACAGACGGACCTACATCTAGAAAGACCAACATGAAGACAGACCGACATAGAGAAAGACCAACAGATGGATGGACCAACATTTAGACAGATGGATCAACATATAGAAAGACCAACAGATGGACCAACTTGTAGACTGATGGACTGACATATAGAAAGACCGACAGAGGGACGGAAGGTCATATAGAAAGACCACTAGATGGACCAACATGTAGACGGACGGAAGGTCATATAGAAAGACCGACAGCTGAACCAACATGTAGACAGACCGACATAAAAAGAACAGATGGACCAACAAGTAGACAGATGGACATATAGAAAGACCAACAGATGGACCAACATGTAGATAGATGGATTGACAAATAGAAAGACCGATAGAGGGACGGACCAAAGTATAGAAAGACGGACCAACATGTAGACCGACAGACCAACATGTTGATGGACAGACCAACATATAGAAAGACCAACAGATGGACCAACATATAGAAAGACCGACAAATAGACGGACCAATGTATAGAAAGAGGGACCAATATGTAGACAGACAGACCAACATATAGAAAGACCAACAGAATGACCAACATGTAGACAGATTGACTAACTTACAGACAGCTGCAGGATTGGCCTGCAGTCTCAGTGATCAGTAGGACGGAGGTCACAGTCAACAGAAACCCTCAGACATCTTCAAAACGACCAGGTCTTGCCTTCCCTTAAAAAAAAACTTCTGGAAAACAAAGAAGACTAAATCATGGCTGTTCTGATCATGGTGGAAATAAAAGAAAATGATGAAAAAGGTTAACTTTGACAGCATTGTTTTTTGACTCAGGTCTTCTTAAACTGAAATGGAAACACATGAAACTGCAGGATAAATGTGTTTCTGATCCCCAGGTGAACAGGTGGGTTGATATGTTTGAGCAAATCAAAAATATGATTTGTTCAAATTGAAGTTTAATTCTATGAAGGATAACAGTTATTAAAGTGCACATGGCTGGAAAGCATTTGCTCTCCCTATGCTAACTCTTAAAAATAATCTATTTCTGGGACAGGAAAGCCTTGCCCTCCGTCACCCATCCTCAAACAGTGTTTACACCGTGGAGTGATGGATTAAAATTGATCCGCTTTTAAATCCTAAAATAATGAAAGCCCCACTGTGAGGAACTTTCTAGCATGGTGTAAATATCTGATTACTTTAGGTAATTAACTTAAGTCTTATTAAAAGGTTTTCAATGCTGTAAAAGTTAATATCCACAACATAAATCAGTGACATCAATGTGTAAAATACTCTGACCTCTGTTGGTGTTGCAGGACTGTTCCATGTTGGACTTCATTGTTAAGACGTCTTCAGGGATCCAAGCTGCAAAGAGAAACTTAAAAATGGAGATAACCGAACGTAACAACGGCCTCGCAAGTTTGCACTTTGATACGTTTCAGTCATCGCAAACTATGAAATTCCTTTTTGAATTTGATCTTCATTAGAAAAAAGTACACAGGGGAGTTTATTATGGTGGTCTTAAACTTTTGATCAGCTGATTAACAGCCTATTTCAGTTTACTTGTTTTCAATAAATTACTTTTTCAAAATGCTTTTTGTCACACTCCCCCTTCTTGCTTTTGCATATTGTAACTACTTAAAACCTCATTAAAATCAAAATGTGCAAAAGGTAAATTCTAGCAATTTCTCAACTGGTCTTAAGATTTAGATTAGGGGTCATATACAGGGGCTGTAACACGAGAGACAGACGGACCGAAGTAGAGAAATACCTACAGAGGGACCGACCAACATATAGAAAGACCAACCAACATGTAGACAGACGGACCAACAAGAAGACAGTCCGACATATAGAAAGACCAACAGATGGACCAACATGTAGATGGACAGACCAACATATAGAAAGACAAACAGATGGACAAACATGTAGACAGACCAACATGTAGACAGCAGACCAACATATAGACAGACCAACATATAGAAAGACCACTATATGGACCAACATGAAGACAGACCGACATATAGAAAGACCAACACATGGACCAACATGAAGACATACGGACCGACATACAGAAAGACAAACAGATGGACAAACATGTAGACAGACAGACCAACATGTAGACAGCAGACCAACATATAGACAGACCGACATATAGAAAGACCACGAGATGGACCATCAAGTAGATGGACGGACCAACATGTAGAAGGACAAACATGTAGACAGACTGACATAAAGAAAGACCTACAGATGGACCAACATGTAGACAGACGGACCGACATATAGAAAGACCGACTGATTGGACCAACATGTAGACAGACTGACATATACAAACACCACTAGATGGACCATCATGTAGACAGACGGACCAACATATAGAAAGACCACTAGATGGACCAACATGTAGACAGATGGACCGACAGATGGATAAACCAACATATAGAAATATGGACCAATATGTAGACAAGACGGACCAACATATAGAAAGACTGACAGAATGACTAACATGTAGACAGATTGACTAACTTACAGACAGCTGCAGGATTGGCCTGTAGTCTCAGTGATCAGCAGGACGGAGGTCATAGTCAACAGAAACCCTCAGACATCTTCAAAATGACCAGGTCATGCCTTCCCTTAAAAAAAACTTCTGGAAAACAAAGAAGACTAAATCATGGCTGTTCTGATCATGGTGGAAATACAAGAAAATGATGGAAAAGGTTAACTTTGACAGCATTGTTCTTTGACTCAGGTTTTCTTAAACTGAAATGGAAACACATGAAACTGCAGGATAAATGTGTTTCTGATCCCCAGGTGAACAGGTGGGTTGATATGTTTGAGCAAATCAAAAATATGATTTGTTCAAATTGAAGTTTAACTCTATGAAGGGTAACAGTTATTAAATTGCACATGGCTGGAAAGCATTTGCTCTCCCTATGCTAACTCTTAAAAATAATCTATTTCTGGGACAGGAAAGCCTTGCCCTCCGTCATCCATCCTCAAACAGTGTTTACACCGTGGAGTGATGGATTAAAATTGATCCGCTTGTAAATCCTAAAATAATGAAAGCCCCACTGTGAGGAACTTTCTAATATGGTGTAAAAATCTGACTACTTTAGGTAATTAACTTAAGTCTTATTAAAAGGTTTTCAATGCTGTAAAAGTTAATATCCACAACATAATCAGTGACATCAATGTGTAAAATACTCTGACCTCTTTTGGTGTTGCAGGACTGTTCCATGTTGGACTTCATTGTTAAGACGTCTTCAGGGATCCAAGATGCAGAGAGTAACTTAAAAATGAAGATAACCGAACGCAACAACGGCCCAAAGTTTGCACTTTGATACGTTTCAGTCATCGCAAACTTTATGAAATTCGTTTTTGAATTTGATCTTCATTAGAAAAAAGTACACAGGGGAGTTTATTAAACTACAGAGTAAACAAAGTAACAGGAGAGCTGTGGCACAGCGGCACGAGAGCCACGGAGCAGCAGCAAGGGAGCTGCGGCATGAACAGGGAGAGCAGCAAGAGAGCCACGGCGAAGCAGCAAGAGGGCCGCGGCGAAGCAGCAAGAGAGCTGCGGCGTAAACACAGAAGCAGCAAGGGAGCTGCGGCGTAAACAGAGAAGCAGCAAAAGAGTTGCCGCGTAAACAGAGAAAGCAGCAAGAGAGCCGTGGTGTAAACAGGGAAAGCAGCAAGGGAGCTGCTACCGCGTAAACAGGGAAAGCAGCAAAAGAGCCGCGGCAAAGCAGCAAGAGAGCCGCGGCGAAGCAGCAAGGGAGCTGCGGCGTAAACAGGGTAGCATAGGGCTGAAAGATTTATCGTTTTCAGATCAAAATCGCAATTTTAGACAATGCAATTTTGTGATCACCAAAGCAGCAATTTTTTGCAGCGCTCCTGACTGACTCAGGATCTGTTGTGTCAAGTTTTATACACACACTGTTTTACAAATTTGTAGACAATCTATATGTTAAAAGTGCTGGTAAGCAGGTCAACAACACAAAGCATCTGTTTAGGAGTAGAAGTTAATGAAAATAGATCATCATCACTATTGAAGGTGAATAATGTGTTAAGTGTTTTTCATCATTTCCTTACTGTTGTCTGTACAGTAAACAAAGTGAATTTTGCACTGGAGTTTGATTAGAAAAAAAAATGTGAATTGCAATATCTGCCAGAAAAATCGAAATTAGATCTTTTCCTAAAATCGTTCAGCCCTAGGGTAGCAGCAAGGGAGCTGTGGCGTAAACAGAGAAAGCATCAGGAGAGCCACGGCGAAGCAGCAAGGGAGCTGCAGCGTAAACAGAGAAGCAGCAAGGGAGCTGCAGCGTAAACAGAGAAGCCGCAGGTTAGTCGCGGCAAAGCAGCAAGAGACCCGCAGCAATGCAGCAAGAGAGCTGCGGCTGCAGGTCAGTAGCTTAGTAGGTAGTAAGTAGGGACGGGAATCGAAAACCAACTCCAGTTCAGAATCATTAACAGCTCCATCAAAGAATTGATACTAATCTTTTTGCTAATCAATTCCCTTATCAATTCCATTCAATTAACAGGGTTCGGAAGAATTGTGGCCTAATTTTAATTACACCTACTGCACAACCTTAAGTGAGTGGAAACACCAGCAACTTGCAGAAGCAGTTATCTATACTGTGATGTATGTTTGGTATTGTTGCCACTGAAAATGAGACCATTCGCCCACATGCAAAATTTGCTGGAATCGATAAGGGAATCGTTAAAGAATTGGATCGATTAGCAGGATAGTTAACAGCATTGGTATTGATAAAATCTTATCAATTCCCATCCCTAGTAGAAAGGAGACTTGTCCTACCCCTTTGATGATCAATGTGGACGCCTCTCTCTCCTAGGATTCTTCCTCTTCATTCTGAAAAATAAGATGACACGTCAGGGTTTAGCACCACAGCTCTGCTTTAATTAAACATTAATGAAGACTTTGACGTTGATTCACACAAAGCTTGAAACCCCAAAGAAGCCCTTTCACGATAATAAATCAATTAACTTAGTGATAAAGAAAAACGTCCTCGGTAATTTTTCTGGCCTTGATACATCGACACGTGCATTCATGTTTGTTTTCCTCCTCTCTTTCTACCAAACAGGCTGGATGACAAGATGGCTCACTCTGTAAAACTTTCTCAACACAGTGGTGTCTTGGCTTCATAGCAGATTTATGGCAGAGAGAGCATCTGTCAGTCATTCAATCTCTGGGGGAGGTGGGGCCACTCACGTGTACGCAGAGCTGCAAGTGATTGTCGTGAGGAGTAATGAGGAAACATACACTAATATGAATGAAGACATGAAAGCGCCGGTTCCTAAGCCGGCTGCCACAGCCCAAGTGTGGGAATATTTTGACATATTTGGTTTTAAACAGAATGAACAAGGTGTGAGCACATGAACACCGACGAGCAGATATGTCGTCTTAGCAAAGAAAAGATAAATATTCGCTACATTGCAAAATAATTGCAGCCCTCGAATACGGTTGAAAAGCCAGCATTTCAGGAAATGTTAAACATTTGACAGACAGGACGGATTGACTGGGAGAACGTACATGTCAAACAATTCCTGAACATGATATTTATTGTTTTTATTGTTGTGTGTGCTTATTGGAGTTTTGTTTTTTCTTTACAGATACAGTTACATGCAATTTTTCCCCAAAAGAGCATCCATTTCATTTCCATCGTTTTATCTTTTGTTAAAATTATATTGTTTAATTTATCTTCATAAAAAGCTCTTGACCTTCCAATTAGTTAAATACTTAAGAAATTAAAGTCTATTGCTTTCGATACGGTATACCCACTTTACTGTGAGATATATTGCATTAATGAAAAAATGTCTATATGATATTGAAAATATCGTTTATCAGCAATAATTTTTTGACAGTTATCAACCAGCAAAATTTATCGTGACAGGTACTTCAAAGACTCTGAAGGACCTGAGAGGCTGTATTGAGAGTGAACATCTTCAGCTCTTCATCATAAATATTAAATTTGCAATTACTTAATTTGAAGGGGGAACATTTCTAAAGTATGAAATGCTTTCTAATTCTTGAATCTTATTTGAGTGACACTGGAGAAAAATTAATGCTACAATATCCTCTTTATGCCAGGGGTGTCCAAACTATGGCCCACGGGCCAAATGTGGCACACAGCCCATTTGAAACTGGCCCCCAAACAACTGAAAAGCAGCAGTAACAAACATTATATTTATTTACTGCACTATTTGTTCCAAATCAAGGTCCATTGATAAAGCACATTACACTTCCACTTCAAGCACCAACAACCCATCAAAGTTTGTCAGCTTCTTGCAGTTTTTTTCTTGTTTTGTGTCTGACTGAAGATTAGCATTGCTTTGAACCTGCCACCAAGGTCCCTTGAAAACAATATGGCCACCCTTTGAAAGTGAGGTGCAAGTGGCCCTGGCATCCATCAGGGCTGGGACGATATGCTTTACTCCCCATTCAAATTTCTTGTCCGATTAAAATTGTGATTCTACGATATTGCTGATTTCTGCGATCTTTAGTTAGCCGTTTTAACACTAGCGAAAAAGGTGAACAATTATGATACCTATAGACTATATTAGGAAAAATACAAATCACATGTGAGTCTGTTTTTTGGATTTATTCAGCAATATATTTTAACCAGCTGTTTATACTCTCTTCAAAAGACTGGACTGCATTTAAAAGTGTTTTTTAACACACTAAAATGAAGCACTGAAATTTGGAAAAAAAATAGATTTCAAGAACAAAAAAATCCAGATACTTATGTGAATCCATTTGTCTCCCACTCCTAGCATCCATGTATTTCTGTGTTTGGCTCTCGATAAAAAAATGTGATGACATCCTGCTTTAATGCAGTAAACATTTACATTTATTTTTCTTAAGAGAAACTTAAACTTCATTTTTATAGGTGTGAATAATAATCACCAAACTGCGAGTAAACATGGATTAAAATGTCAGTGAGTTATTCTATTAAAGTTGATTCCTGATCTACAAGTGTTAAGCTTTTTTTAAAGAGACTGTGAGGAATTTCTAAGTAATTGCAAAAAAGTCTCTCTTTTACATATATGCCTGATAGAAATACACACTTTAGTTTTATAGCATCAAAATAGGTTATCTATCAATGCTATTCCTTAGCTTTGGGGTCGGGTCGGACGGGGCTGGACTGGCCTGAATACTCAACTTCGGGATCAAGACAATTAAAACTAGAGCAAATTTATATCATTCAGACATGTCTTAGAGCACCGAGCTGTAAGTACAGATATATAGCCTGCTACAAAACTACAATACTAAGTTTTCCAAAAATTGCTTGTTGTCGCACATCAAAAACTACCGCTACGTCACTAGAAAGAGATACATTACCTCATCGCTTTGCATCCTGTAAGTTGTTGAGAAAAAAAGTTGTAAAGCAATGCAGAGTTCTGAGGAAGGTCTGAGCTGCATTCATTAGCATCACAACAAACACACGGTTTGGATTGGGTCACGTCTTTTGGTGCGTTCCAGTTGTAGCCAGAAGTAGGAATATCTGAGTTCAGAGTAGGAAACTGCAACTTGAACGTCCCCCGAAGTTGGAATTTCCTACTGGGAACTCAGTGAAACCCTGCCAACCCAGAGTTAACAATGGAAGATGGATGCCCCCAGTGTGAACAGTTATTTAGCTCCTGTAATAATCCATTTATTTGCACTTCTGACTGGGGTGTGTCGCTCTAGATCAGCTGTATACATAGTATTGTTAGACTTATATTTACAAAAATGCTGCCATATAATAATCACATTCTTCATACAATAACGCAGGGCGTGCTATGAAACAGCTAACAGTAGCCTGGTAGATCGGCATGTTTTTTTTTACTTCAGCTGGAACGCCGATAAGTCGGAGATGATGTCACTCCCATTTCTGAGGTTACTGGAACACAGCATTACGACAGTTGCCGCACGTGCTCATGGGTAGCAGAGTCTTTATTTTGCCTGTAATAGATTCTCCTCATAGCACCTTTAAGCTTAAAAGTTTGTGTTGTGCCATAACATTTGATTTTTTTAAAACACTGGTAGACTGTTTATGTCTTTGGATTGGATTAAATCCCGCAGATTTACTTTTGTACTAATCTCATGAATATGCTCCGTCCAAACAAACCTTTACATTCTCATGGGAACATTTTGGTAAGATTTTGCTCCTATATTTAAATTTTGTACACACAGCACTTTAACCAATCCAGACACAAAACAGTAATGAATGTTTGTTGACTGAAAAGCACCACTCACCTTTCTGTCTGCAGGAGCAGTGACTCCAGCGCTGTCCTCATGTTCAGCCTCAGGATCCACAGTCCACGGTCGAGTGTCTCTGAACGCCACCGACACCAAATTAAAATTCTTGTGCAGTGATCAACATTCCCTGAAAATGATAAAAAGATTGAGTTCCTCTGCTCACTAACAAACAACTGTCAGAAGTTAAAAATTGTTTTTCCATTCTCAATTTTTATTACTTGTGTTATCACCTCCTATATTGGTGAATGGTTTTTAATAACTTATCCAAATTAAATGACAAAAAATCATTTCGTAATCTGGACGACACCTTCATTTATTCAGTGGAACAAAGTTTTCTTCATTTCCTGATATTCTTTATTTGGGAAGAGAACAGATAGAAAACAAAAACAATGCAGCGTTTTCCTTTATCAAAAAAGATTAAATCATCAATGCCTGACGGGTAAGTCAGTAATAAAAAATTATAAATCAAATATTGACTACCCATGGAATGAATACATCCTAATAAAATGTCAAATAAAGATAATAGGGCTGGACAATATGGCCTGAAAATAAAATCCCAGATTTCCCACAAAACTTGATTCACGATTTCAATCCATTTTTTTTCCTTTCAGAGGAAAATCAGGACTGCCCTCATAAAATTAAAGTGTGTCATGAAATGTTGATTCTACTGCAGGCAGGTTTGTCTAATATAATTTAAAAAATAAATACAAGCCTATAAAAGTGCTTGTGCAAAACATGACCGGACCACCATCATGAAAACTGTAAAATTTCAGTATTTATATTATTTCAAACTCTGCAACTGCTCACAATTTAAGTGAATTTTAAAATCTTCTGCAGATAATTTGAATTAATCCATTTAATCAATATATTTTCCAGCCCTAGATTATAACATTTGATTTGATGAATTGAATACTAAAAACAATGAAAATAAAAATAAGCTGAGCATTTGAGAAAATAAGTGAATAAATGAAGTGTACCAAGGGCAAATTAAATGGAAATTGAAAACAAATTAAAAAACAAACATCCAAAATTATTAAAGATTATAGACTCCCATTTTCTAGAGAATTTGTTTTCTATTTAGGAAAGGAAATTACATCCTAGCATTTCCAACTGCAGAGTTATTTTTTATTTTCCAAATAACTCCAAATACATTAAAGAGATCCAGCTTCATCTCCACTTTCAGAACCTCTTCCAGAATTATTAATAAGTAAGCCTCAGAAATAGAAGTGATTCTCTATAAAGCCCAAAATTAGTGGCTTTATAAACTCATGTGCACAGACCTTTAATTCCTATTTTGTGAGGTAAAACTTGGATGTTGGTTTCGCTGACAATCAAATATTAATTACTATACTGCAGAGTTGATTTACATACATTTTTTTGCTTCAAGCTTTAATTTAAACTTTACTAAAGAAATAAAATAATTCAGTGATAATCAACTAATCATGAGTATTGAATAATTGGAACGTTTATTTCAAATGTATTATAAAAAGCAAAATAAATGTACAGTTGAAAAACAAAGTAAATTAGCTCTTGAATAAATGTCACGTCTGAAAAGGAGAGAAGTTTATTTAATCCCACCCACTCTCCATCAATAAATAACCACTTATTTATGGAAGACCAAAACTGCCAAAATAAAATATAAATGTATAGAAAAACAAAAGAAAAAGAATTAAAAAGTTCTATGCAAAAATAAAAATAAAAGGGAAGAACAAAAATATATACACACACATATATATATAAATAAAAGTAAAAATAAATACAAAAATAAATAAGATTCAAATATTAAAATAAATGTGGAAATAAATACAAAAATAAATAGAATTAAATATTACCAAGTAAATAAAAGCACACTGCTCTCATTTATTTAATTTTATTCAATTTTCTAATTCATTTTCTTATTTTTGTTTTTATATACATTTTTCTTTTATTTTTTTATTTTGGCAGTTTTGGTCCTCTGTATTATTTAGCTTCCCAGTCAATTAGTTGCTAATAAAAGTTTCACCAGAGTGATTCTCATGAACAAAATAAAAATGTAGGTAAAGCCAATTGTCCGCTGCATTTTCTTTAAATTTATAAAATAAGTCGAAGTTCAGTGAAAATAAAGTTGATAAACATGTGAAAGTAGAAATGTCGAGAAAAAAAAGTGGACATTTCAACAAAAAACTTGGTGTTGAGAACAAACTTGAAATTTTGAAAAAAAGCTAAACAATTTTGTGATACATGTCAAGAAAAAAGCAAAAATGTCGAGAATAAAGTTGGCATACATTTGTTGTCAACTTTATTATGGACCTTTTTGCTTTTCAGTCAAGATTTCGACTTGTATAAAAAAAATTGTTACTAAACTTTCTCAAAACTTCCACTGTATTCTTAAAGGGACTGTGAGGAGAATCTCTTTCCGGTGACATAAAGACTCTGCTACCCATGAGCACGCGCGGCGACTGTCATAATGCTGCGTTCCAGTAACCTCGGAAATGGGTGTGACATCATCTCCAACTTATCGGCGTTCCAGTTGAAGTAGGAAAAAAAACATGCCGATCTACCAGGCTATTGTTAGCTGTTGTTAGCACGCCCTGTGTTGTTGTATGAAGAATGTGATTATCCCTATGGCAGCATTTTTGTAAATATAAGTCTAACAATACTATGTATACAGCTGATCTAGAGCGACACACCCCAGTCAGAAGTGCAAATAAATTGATAATTACAGGAGCTAAATAACTGTTCACACTGGGGGCATCCATCTTCCATTGTCAACTCGTGGTTGGCGAGGTTTCACCGAGTTCCCAGTAGGATATTCCGACTTGAGGGGACGTTCCAGTTGCAGTTTCCTACTCGGAACTTGGGAATTCCTACTTCTGGCTACAACTGGAACGCACCACAAGACGTGAATCAAGCCAAAGCGTGTGTTTGTTGTGATGCTAATAAATGCAGCTCGGACCTTCCTCAGAACTCTGCATTGCTTTACAACTTCTTTTTTCAACGACTTACAGAATGCAAAGCGACGAGGTAATGTATCTCATTCTAGTTACGTAGCGGTAGTTTTTGATGTGTGACATCAAGCAGTTTTTGGAAAACTTATCATTGTAGTTTTGTAGCCGGCTATATATGGCTACTTACAGCCCGGTGCTCTAAGACATGTCTGAATAATATAAATTTGCTCTAGTTTTAATTGTCTTGTTCCTGAAGTTGAGTATCCAGGCCAGTCCAGCCCTGTACGACCCGACCGCGAAGCTAAGGAATAGCATTTATAGATAACCTATTTTGATGCTGTAAAACTCATCTTTCAGAAATATGGCAGTTCATTGGTGGTCTCAGGAGAGAAAATGTGTGTTTTGACATAATAGAAATTCTACAAAAGCGGGTTGGATAGTAAAATAAAAAAATATATATATAAAATGTAAGACTGCTATGGCTGAGAGCATAGGAAGGGCTGTTCTGGCAGCCAAAAGACAGTTTGATACAGTATCAGCTCCATCGCCTGCTGCAGAGCCTGTGGAGGTGGACGGTGTGGCTGGTCCAGGTGGAATAAGAGTTGCATTAGCTCAAGCATGACAAACTTACTGTCACCGAGCTAAGTTAGCCCATTCGCTAAAGTGCCCTTCATGCTTAGCATATCTGCTTCGTCTTTTATTGCTAAGCATATAAACGTTAAACAGTACAGAAAATGTAGTTAATGCGTTGTTTAAGTCACTACAGGCTGCCAGGAACTCTTATTCCACCTGGACCAGCCACACCGTCCACCTCCACAGGCTCTGCAGCAGGCGATGTAGCTGATACCGTATCAAACTGCCTTATGGCTGCCAGATCAGCCCTTCCTATGCTCTCAGCCATAGCAGTCTCCTGACATTTTGTGCGATAGCCTATATATATTTTTTATTTTACTATCTGACCCGTTTTGTAGAATGTCTATTAAGTCAAAACACACATTTTCTCTCCTGGCTGAGACCACCAATGAACTGCCTTCTTTTTGTTTCATATTTTTGACACTGCATGATAACATGTTGAACACCACAATGTTAGTTCTGTGAGCCTTTATTTTGGTACTTCCTTTTACCAGGAGTTTCAATTTGCATATTAGCTAAATATTTAGTTGCATCTGAGAGATTTAGATTTAACATTTATATTTAACATTTATAAATGTTAAATATAAATATTTATATTGAACATTTATATTTAAATTTAAGATTTACATTTAACATTTATATTTATCTTTAACATTTATATTTATATTTAGCATTTATATTTATATATAGCATTTACGTGTGACATTTAACATTCACATTTAACTATTTAAGATATTTCTAAGATGACAAATATTGCTCTAAATGTCATAAAAAGGTCACTGAAAAAATTCACACCAGTTTTTTTTGCACATGGTTTGAAGCTAAATGTGACAAAATGTTGCTGTTTTTTTTTTAGCATGTGCTGCTTTACAAAGGCGCCCCATAGAAATTTGCACTTTAATGTAGACTTCCCTAAAATAATTTTGGCCTTTATTCTCTTCCATACATGCCCAAAAAGCCAAACCCCGTTTTATTTTTAATTTGGTCACAATAAATGTGAATTTATCCACATCAAACTGAACAACCTGGAATAAAAAGGCTCTTTGAAACATGAAAAGGTGGACAGAAGTTGAGAGAAGCTGTTACCTGTACTCGGGTGTGGACTTCAGGGCAGCAAACCCATCAGGTGTGTTCCCTCTGAGCTGCTTTACAGACACAAACTTCCAGAAGTTTCTTTGTTTCAGAGCAGTTTGGGCGGGAAACTCTTAAACCTCAAAGACTTGGATGAAAAAGAGTTCAGAAACACTTCGGTCCGACCTCTTTCCGAGCGCGTGGAGAAATGTTTGAAACTAAAGTTTGACCACCTCACGTGCTCACGATTAGGCGTGCCACACCTGTTGGTGATCACACCTGCGGGTGGCGGAGGTTCACCTGCGCAGGTGAACATCATTGTGCGTGATTAGTCCCTCACTGCAAAGAGAAGCAGAGCAAACTGATATTTTCCTGTTTTAATGAAGTTTGGTGGTTTTTCTCTCCCTCCTCTTTCAAAAGCAGCTCGACGGGGATGAAAAGTGTACGACAGACGATTAGGGCCACGTTGAGTCATCTTTTAGATAGAACTAGGAAACATCTACTTGGCTATATTTAGAAAGTTGGAATCTGTCTTGAAACTAGATAAAATTGCCCTGAAGTTGAGAAAAGTTTGCTTATTACAAGCATAGAAAGTTATTTTTTAAGAAAAGTTCACTTAAATTTTGTGTTCTGCTTTTAGATAGAGTTTATTTCAAGAATGTTTTTACTTAATTTAAGAATTAACATGGAATATGATAGATTTTCTTAAAACAAGACAATTTCTTTCTGATTTAGCGGGTTTAAAGAAATTATCCTCCAACTCCAAGAAAAACAATAAGCAAAATTAACTTAGAATAAGACATAATTTCTTAAAAAAAACACACAAATGTGTTTTTATCTGAAATCAAAGCACCTCCTGTTTGCTTGCCATTTATGAAAAAAGTCAAATCAGCTGACAAACACTTTCAAAAGCATAATTCTCAACAACTCAATCATCACCCTCAGAAAATGCAGTTTTTTGTGCTTTTTTAAAGGAATATTCCAACATTTTCATTGTTTCTGTGTCTTACCTCAGTCCCAGTCCATAACTGTAACTGATCTTAATCTTAAAATAAGTAAAATAATCTTGTTCTTCTGTTTGGACTTCATTCAAACCACTGTTGTGGCTTGTTACCAGCGATACTTGCTTAATTTTAGCTGTACTTTCTTATTAAGATTTGTTAGACATATTCTCTTGAAAAAAAAATCTAACACACATCTTGCTTGTCAAGATAATTTTTCTTTTCAGGTAAAATATAAGAACAAATTTCTGGAAACAAGCTTTTTTTCTTTCTCAGAAATCCTTTTTTTGCAGTGTATTAACTTTCTCTTTTAACATCTGTAGTCTTTTTCTCCTAGATTTATCTCCCGAATCCAAATTGAAGTCATCTACTTACACTCATTTTTATAATGACACTCCTTGAGGATTTCTCTAAGCTGACCAAAAATATTTTATTTGCAGTTAGGGATCTATATACCCCTATTGTAGTCGATTACATTTATGGTACAAAACATTTTTGGCTCATTCTCCAGAAAAATGCATTTTCTGTCCCTAGCCTTAAGAGATATATTACTCCTGAAGAAAACAGTTTGTGTTAGATTTTTTAAGTATTTTATTTAAAAACATATTATTTCAGCTATCACACTATTTCGAGCCATCAGCTTGGTAATATTTGCTTTTTAATCAATTATTCAGAACCACAACAAAAGTGCTCGTCCCCACAGTCATTGATGGAGAGAAAGTGCTGTATTTTGAGTTTAAAAATATGTTTTTCAAAAAAAAAGTATAAAATGTACGGTGGCCTGGAGAGGCAAACCAAGAATACAAGATCCAAAACACTTTTACAAAGCTTGAGACAAATTTACATTTAGGAAACACATTTACAAGTCCCAAAACATATGTACATTTCAGAAAACAAATTAACAAGACACAAAAAACTTTAACGAATCGAAAAACACATTTACATTTCAGAAAACAAATTAACAAGACACAAAACACTTTTACAAATGGAAAAACAAATTTACATTTCAGAAAACAAATTAACAAGACACAAAACACTTTTACAAATGGTAAAACAAAGTTACATTTCAGAAAACAAATTAACAAGACACGAAACACTTTAACGAATCGAAAAACACATTCACATTTCAGAAAACAAATTAACAAGACACAAAACACTTTTACAAATGGAAAAACAAATTTACATTTCAGAAAACAAATTAACAAGACACAAAACACTTTTACAAATGGAAAAACAAATTTACATTTCAGAAAACAAATTAACAAGACACAAAACACTTTTACGAATAGAAAAACAAATTTACATTTCAGGAACAAATTGACAAGACATAAAACCCTTTTCCAAATTTCTAGCAACCAGAAAAGGAATGTACCAACTCCGGCATTGAACCAGAAGTGCTTACAGAGAGCCGTCAATACGAGCCAAGTTGTGAAAGAACAAGAGAAGAAGAAGTTAATGGTGAGCAAACTCGTAAGACCAACCACATGGCATACAAAACCACTGTAAGGGGCTCATATGTTTTCCACAAAACTGGCAAAACGGCACTTGGTGGTGGTCCATCTTTGCTTACCATGAGCTCCTTCTTCTCTTGTTCTTTCATACCATGCACTTAACAACTCGGCTAGTATTGTCTGCTCTCTGCTAGCACTTCTGGTTCAATGCCAGAGTTGGTACATTCTTGCTAGATATTTGTAAAAGTGTTTTGTGTCTTGTTAATTTGTTTTCTGAAATGTAAATTTGTTTTACCATTTGTAAAAGTGTTTTGTGTCTTGTAAATGTGTTTTCTAAAATGTCAATTTGTCTCAAGCTTTGTAAAAGCGTTTTGGATCTTGTACTCTTGTTTTGCCCCTCCAGGCCACCATAAAAATGTATAAATAATTATCAAATATATGAAATAAATTACATTTTAAAACAAAATGACAAATAAGTATTACAAAAAATATATTTAAAAGTAGTCGTCCCCTGCAGTCATTTTGGAAAAGAAATCTCTCTGATGCCATCACTTGACTTCCTTTGACCTCTCTCTTGAAGATCTATGAAGAGGGACCCTGGTAAGAACATTGTCCTTTTCAGTTTTCAGAATAATTAACATTTATCTCATGATTTCATAATGAAGCTTTTAGTTGATGTCACTGGTGTAACCAACTTTATTGGCAGGGAATTGCAAACAAACAAATAAAAATGTGTTAAGAAGACATAATTTAGTGAATAGATCAAGATTAGTAACATGCTGTGTCATGCTCTGCAGCAGCCATTTTGTTAAAGGGCATTTTTTGTGAAACTGTCACTGGTGTTACCTTTCTTATGGGTAACAATAAGGAACACCAGTGACAATCAGATGTGTGGATACACTATCTTAAAGGTGTAGTCGAGAGGGGGAGAAAACGAGTGGAGAGGTTGTTGATAAACGAATTTAGACCCGCCTCTTCCTTCATACCTCACCCCTGGCTCCACCCCTGAAAGCTGATGGATGTGCATCGTCATGGAAACGGCCGTAGAAACTGCGTAGCTGACCAACGTAGCTAAGGTAACTCTGACTCGTCAGCCACAACTTGACTGACAATATTGATAACATCACAACAACAGTACATTTTGGCAGATTAGACAATAAGATGAATGCCAGACGGCTGTTACTGTTATGTGAAGCACCACGAAGCTAATGTTGCTTATCTATCCGGCAGACAGATGGCGACATCTGCGTCTGTTTTCAGGTCTTTCAGTTCGCAGAATTCCCTCCACCATCGGAAAGCAACACCAATGTTGACCCGGGTCTTCGCTCTTTCATGGTCATAGCCCTTCTTTTTCACTTTCTGCTCCTCTGACCTTTTTCTTTTGGGCTGTTTTTCAGCCATTGCTACTGCACCTATTGTATCTCTCTCTTACGCTAACTGAGCACGCTACACAACCTACTACTCCCCCTCCCCCCTCTGTCTGATCTGCGCATGAGTATGATCGCCCCCTGGATGTGGGGGGGTGTACCCTGTTTTGGTGACTCGGCCCGAGCCACAGTATTTACCTGCTGAAATTCAGAGCCAAGGCTGTGTATTGAAACCAGACTTTTTTTTCAACATGCTGTCAGTGGTGACATCTTGTGGATGGAGAGGAGAATTACAGTGATCTTGACAAATAGTGCATTAGATTAGAAGATCAGAAGATCGCTAACTACACCTTAAAATAGTGTTTTGTGATAAATGTACCAAAAAAAATCATTAAGTTTTCATTTATGTGTATTCATAAAGTCAATGACATATGTAACAATGTAGTTGACGTTTAAATGTTAAGAAAAGAAAAAAAACAAATAACATCTTGCCATCCCCAAACTCCACATTTCTGTAGAATGACCCTTTTACACTACACACTCCAGACGTTTTCAGCTTTAAATACAGCTCATTCACACTCAATGCCATTTTTTCCACATAGATGAGCTCCTTCCCTCCTAACAGCTGTGTTCTGCCTAAGACACTGTACCAATGGGGTACCATAACATGTAAGGAGGAGTGGATGGTTACAATCATGTTTCTGAGATACAAGGGTCATTCCGCCAAAAGAGTGCAATTTGCTTGTTGTAACTCTTCAAAATTAAACTTCATTTTTAAGTCCGTTTTAATATAGAATTTAGTAATATGCACATTTACTCATTCAAAATAAGTGCTGCTCAATCTCAGGCTACTTTATAATTTATTGCAACTTTCAACAGTTTATTATCATTGCAATTTTTTCTCTGCTGTTACCAAAACTCAAATGCCATTTTAAAACCATGAATAAGTATAATAATTATAAGAATATCAACCACATACAATGTTTTCCCCTTAGAAAAAGAGTTAATTTAGAAGAAATGGTTGGTTACATGATGAAAATACTAATATTTATGACCAAAATTCCTTTTGTTTTTTGCTGTTACTCTTTGACTAACAACAATGAGGGTAACAGTAATGAATTTTTAGCATAAAATTAGCAATTGTGTGAAAACTAGCCACTTAGCATCTATGCTAGTAGCTTGAGCACATGGAGCACATTCTTAAGATTTAACTGAATATTTTACTTTTGATATCAACAAATTTTGTCTTAGAGATAACTTAGGTAACAGGACTGAGTTTTTAGATTGACCATCTCTAAAACAGCTAATATATCATTAAATTTAAGGAAAAATAAAAGAGATAACTTTCTTTTGGTCTCCCCATGACTTGCAGAAGACCTAAATGATGTCACCTCCTGCAGAACATGTCACTGGTGGAATGTTCCAGGATTTTAAAGAGGGGAATTTGTTTGGGTAACAGCAATGAGTAAAAACCTGGGGACAGCACTAAAATGTGAATTTTAACCAAAATATAATGACTTGTTTTGAAAACTTTCATTTTAAAAGTGTAGATAGAATATGGAGTTCCACTTAAATGCAAAAGAAAATTTGCTGTGGAAGGATTTTGTTCATGTTGCATTGTAGTAAAGTGTACCAACAGGCAAGAAATGCTATGTATAAGTGTTTTGGATGCCATTTTAAAATATTATGTGTATGGTGTTTAGTATAACAATAAAATTAGTGCTGTCAGACGATTAAAAAAATTAATTGCATTTTAACCTCATATCTGCTTAAAGTCCCCAAATAAAGAATTTGAATTCTAGGATATTATAAAATTGTAGTGCATGACTAATCAAATGGAAATACTAAGAAGTGAAGATTTGTAAATCCACATTTTTATTGGTGACTAAATAAAACCAAAGTCAGGGCAACTTGTCCAGAAAATTCTAAGCTCAATCAGGCAACTCAAATTACACTTTAAGTGTGTTTCATAAATCAAATTCAAAAAAAGAAAAAGGTCGAGGACATCCAGCAAAACAATTAGGCCTGATGCATTATTAAAGAATGTAGTACAAATATAGATAAATAAATTCAAACATAGAATAAGACTAAGTCTTAAATATACCATTCCTGTTGTCACCTGGGCTTTGTTTGGTTTGACTAGAGACGCATGTGTGAAGTGACATGTGCCACTGCCATGTACGGGTCCTCCAGCTGGACAATATCAAAATGTTTGTGTGCGATGATTAATCGCGATACATTTTTTAATGCATTAATTTGCAGTGTAATTAATTAATCTAATTAATGCACTAAAGTGACAGTCCTAAATAAAATATAATTTGTAATATGCTATTACTTGTGTTTATAAATTTAATATACAATATGCTGGGGACAGAAATGTCAGTCTTTTAGTGGAATCGCCCACAAAAAAAGTCCAGATTTGAGTCCAGGAGTAAAAACCCCTTTTGATCAAGCCTTACAGTGACACTTTTTAGATGTTCAGGTGTCCTCAGATGGGGGTTTAATTACCACACAGACAAGGGTTTCGCTTACTGTCCCGAGTTGCTGTAATGACTCTGTTGGACCACCGTAGCCACCCGAGTACCGAACCGTATGTGGCATCAGGGGGCTGTTGAGCAGCTGCCACAAAGTTAGCAAACACTTAAATGAAACACAAGTAAAACCTATAAAACACCAGGCTTAAACAGGAATGTTATAAACCATTTTCCTGCCCGGTGTCACGACTGAGGAAATGGGCAGTCTGATCTTAATTGATCACCTGTCTGTGGTTTGTATGACGTCACATTTCCGCCTATAATACCTGCAGCCGCTCTTAATTCCGGCTCATTGGTGAAGGCGTTTTAGGAAGAGAAACTTCTCCTGTTTCTCTCTTCAGTTCTCTGTTGTGTCGCAATCCTCACAGAAGACCACCGTGATGAAAACTTTCCTCCTCCTGACATCTCTTCTCTTTCTCTGTGTTTCTGCAGAAGGAAGCTGTAAGTAACAAAACTTTCTCTGACTGCACTGAAAAATCAACCATTGGGCCTGTAGCCTGTTATTCTGTACCTGCAGACCTAATTACCTGTACCAACAGACTTTGATTTACAGTATGTGAAAGTACTTAATCATGCGGACACCGTTACTTTATGTAACAAAGGCTTAATATGGAACTATGTCTTGGTTAACCTTTACTCAAAGAGTAAATACAGGCTAATCTCATGTCCAAAGGTGAATAAAAAAATGCCAAAGCACAAACTGGGCGTGATTCCTATTACAATCTAATTTACTTTAAACTAATTTATTTATTTATTTTTTACCTTTTTTTTGGCTCAGTTTAATTATATGGCTTAAAATTAACATCGCACAACCTTAGACCTGGAATGACTGTGGTTTGGTAAACACTTTTTAATCTTACAAACTCAAGTTACAAATAAGTTGGAAAGTTGCGTTTAAAGTAAAAAAAAAAAGCTATATTCCATAGGATACACAACAAAGATAAATTACTTGATGTTCAAACTGATAAACGTTTTGCAAATACTGATATTAAATTTGATGCCTGCAACATGTGTTCCAAAAAAGCTGGATCAGTGGCAACAAAGGGCTGGGGAAACACATTTTTGGACATTTTGGACACATGAATGGGTAAATTGGGAACAGCTGAGTCATCACTGGGTAAAGGAGCATCGCCAGTCATTCACAAGCAAGGAGGGGGTAAGATAGGTAGTTTCACAATTTAATAACGTTTCTCAACAGAAAACCGCGAGGAATTAAGGGATTTTGCTGTATATAGTCCAAAATATCATCAGATGATTCAGAAAATCAGGAGAAATTTTTGTATGTAAGAATATATTTCTGTACTGCATTAAAAACTTGCATCATTCATGCAAGGATATTAACTCGTAGGCTAAAAAACACTCCAGAAAACAACCGTCAGTTAACACAGTTTGTCACTAAATCAGTAAATTCAGATTCAACCTCTACCATGTTAGGTAAACACCATAAATCAACAATATTTACAGTCCTGTTCAGTATTATTGGCACCCCTTCATTATGTTCATTACTTTAACAATATCTTTAGAAACAAATTGAAATGTACCAAATTCATGTCATCAGGATCTTTTAATTGAAGGTCCAAAATACTTGCACAAAGAAGTCACTATATATAAAAAGTTATATATATTGTAATTTTAAAGTGAGAACTGAAAAAAAGCGTGTGCAGCAATAATGGCACCCCTCTTCAGTATTTTGTTGCACACCCTTTGGCACTGATGACAGCCTCCAAATGTTTCTTGTAGCCATCTATAAGCTTCTTGTACTTCTCAGTTGGTATTTCCTCCCAATTCTTCCTATGAAAACTGTTCAAGCTCTTGAACATTTGCAGGTTTCTTTCCCCCAATGACAGATTTTAGCCATACCAAAGATTTTCAATCGGATTGAGATCAGGACTAGTCCATTTTTCCTTTTCAACCATTTCTGCGTGCTTTTGGATGTGTGCTTTGGGTCTTTGTCTTGCTGGAGGGCCCACAGTCTTTAACTCTATCCAAGTGTTCTTTCACTGGGTCGGACATTTCGCCCTAAAATTTCTTGATAATTCTCTGATTTCATGATTCCTGTGATACGGTCAAGGCCTCCAGTACCTGATGCAGCAAAGCAGCCCCAAACCATTATGGAACCTCCACTATGCTTAATTGTTGGTAGGGTGTTCTTTTCCTTGTAGGCTTATGTGGTTGCAATTAAGACTGCCTATTCTAAATATGACTGCATGATCATAGTAGCTAATGACGTATAATTTAAAAACCTTAATATGTAGACATATCTGCTACCAAGATTGAGTCTGATAAAGTGATGCAGAGCAAAGTTAGAGAGGTTTGTAAAGAAACTGTACTGTCACATTGTGTACTTAAACTTTATGGGTGCCAATAATGATGAGTAGGACTGTATGTTATGGCAAATGAAGGATTACATCTCTCTAAATATATTCTGAATCCGTGGGTGTCTACTGTCTACTGTTGCATAATGTGCTACGTGTACCTTGAAAAATATTTCAAATATTAGCCAAGACTCTGACTGAGCTTCTCTGTTTCATAGCACCTGAAGTCCACACAGCACTAGGAGGTCTTAGAGGTGAGTTTGTGAGTGTTAAGGGGAAGGAGTCTGGGGTCCATGCCTACCTGGGCGTCCCCTTTGCAAAGCCACCTGTAGGCCCTGCTCTGAGACTGGCTGCCCCTCAGCCTGTGGAGGCATGGGGAGGAGTGAGAGATGCCACCCGGCAGCCATTCATGTAAGTGACTGATGTGGATACAAGTGAATAATATCACACACTGATACACCATGTTTTTGAGCAGGTAATATGATATCTATAAAGTAACCTGAACCTGTCTGCTCAACAGGTGCATTCAACATAAAGAATTGGCTCTATTTCTGTATGAAAGACTTGTGAACATGACGCCAGAAGTCCCAGAAGTTTCTGAGGATTGTCTTTATCTGAACATTTACACTCCTGCAAACAGAGCAAACAATGCCAGACTTCCAGTAAGGACTTTTCACACAGTTACTGATATAATGATTTGAACAGAGTTCTTGGTGAAGTTTTTTTGATTTAGTGGAATCATTTTAACAGTTTTACTGATATTGTTCAGATTTTAACTCAGACTGCTTGACATCACTTTTACATCCAAGCAGGACCGTAGCCAGGATTTTGGAATAGGTGAGGTCCATGATGAAAAAAATTTAAATGTTTTTTAAAAAAATGTATTTTATTATTATTATTTTTAGGCTACAAGTCACACAAGATGTTTATTGTTTAAATATCTTTCTGTGCTTTTCTGCGCTCCACTCTCCTCTGTGTGCCTCTGCTCCCCTTCCATCTCTGAATGACTCTCCTCTCTGTGCTCCACCTTACTCTTCCTATTCTCTCTTCCATCCTCCTTGGTTTCATGTTCCTCTTTGTCAGTTTCTTTCTTTTTCTTTGCCAGAAATAGTTACAGTGTATTCTGTTTTAATCTCTTGGACATGTTTGCCCTGCTCACTGAGACTTGTTTTCTGTGGAATGGGTATATTAAAATTAATATGAGCTGAAAACAAAGCACGCGTCAAAAAAACAAACAAAAAAAAGGGCATGGCGCGCTCTCCGTTGTGGATAAAAGTAAATAAACTGGCTTTGATCAGATGATTTGACAGGCCGAACTAGTGCCGAAGGATGTGGGGATGTGGTCTACAAAGTACTAATAATAAAAATACTCTAGTTTTTGAATGGGGTTTGGCCTGCTGCCAAGCGCGTCACAGGGCGCATTTGCGGGTACGTGCATCAGCTGATCAAACAGCTGTTCACTGCAACACGCACACAGGCACAAACAGAACACAAAGCCCATGGATGTTTACCACAATTTACAATTAACAAGCACATTTCACAGAGAGGTTTCAAGTTTTTATGAGTTTGTTTTATTCAGTTGGGCATATTTGGCGAAAAAAAAAAAATACTCTGAAAAAATAGGTGAGATCCAGACCTCGCTGACCCCATACCTGGCTACGGCCATGCATCTAAGAGAAATGTAAGTTTTGTTCATGTCCTGCAGTTGATATCCTGATAAGAGTGAAGTAAAACGCTCTCATTCTGCGTTCACACCGCAAGCGACCCAGCTACCAAAATCGCGTCGCCCAGTGACGTAGTGTTGGGCGTCCATAAATACCTCATTTTAGTCACCGTTGCCGTCAGCCGTCGCTCAGTGACATCACCTCCGCTTGAGTTTCACCGTGATCATATCATATATCATATAATAAGATTTATAAGGGGACATTATTACCTTCCGCCAAGGAGGTTATGTTTTGGGGAGAGTTTGTCCGTCCATCCGTCTGTGAACGAAATAACTCAAGAAAGTTAGGAATGCATTTGGATGAAATTTTCAGGAAATGTTCAGCATGGGAAAAGGAAGAACTGATTCGATTTTGGTGTCGATCCGGATCAGCGTCTGGCCGCCATGACAAAAAATGTGATTTCTGTGAATAACTACTGAACTAAAATAGATATCATTTTGAATCCAGTTGCTAATGGTGTGTTTTCATGGTCAAGGAATCTAAATATTTCCTTGAAAAAAAGGTAGGAGTAATATTTATGGTCAAAATGACAATATGGCTGAGGACTGTGGCGCTGGCGGAGGTCTGCGCTCTCCGAGTGCTTTTCTAGTTCCAGCTGTATCCTTTTCATTCACTTATCAACCACAAAACACTGCAGCTGATGCCCTGCAGCAGCATCATATGTGAGTTCTCTGTGGTCCGTCAAGGCGTAACTAATGTCCTCACTGACTAATATTTCCCACACAGACATGGATTGTTCCTCTGTAGTCCGGATGAATAACTGTCTGTTTAGGGTACCGTCACACGTGCACACACCTGCTGATTGATTGATCAACTTTTCTTTACTTTCACATCGCGCTACAAGCTATTTGGTAGTGTGAAAAGCGGCTGTCGCATCGCGGGAGGGTTAGCCCCGCCCCATTGCGGCTGTACACTGACTTACAGGAGAGTGATCACCGTAGTAGTACAAGTAGCGTCTGGTTTGAACGCACTTTTAGTGCTGTGTAGCACACAAACTATGTCTTTTATCTTCCCAGGTTATGGTCTGGATCCATGGTGGAGGTTTCTCTTTCGGGTCAGCATCTACGTATGATGGCTCTGCACTGGCTGCATACCAGGATGTGGTTGTGGTTCTGATCCAGTACCGCTTGGGAGTGCTGGGCTTTCTCAGGTAAAAAGACTGGAGTTACTTTTTCAGTGGATTCTCCTACATGTCATATTTTTTTGAGTGTTAATATCTAATAACATTCATGTGACATCAAACACTGGTGCAAAACTCCCCTGGTGGACGGGAAATGCTTCCCACTAATTTGTGTGGAAAAACTGACAGTCTGACACATTTTAACCCGGTTACTGTGCATTTTGTTACAAAGAAAGACAGTTATCATTCAATTTGACACATCGATGAAGAGAAAGGACCAAATTTTTACCTCACATTATTTTTCAGAAGAAACCAAGGAGAGGAGCAAATAGTGGATCGATGCCGTCAAAAGCATGACAATATCTGCAAGTTACAAAGACAGAAGCAACAAACTTTTTAGTTGAAGTTTAGTAACGTCGCAGGTGCTATGCAACAATATTAACAACAGTTAAGGAGGAAGTTCTGTTTTTTATGTGGGGTAGTGTGAGGTACATGGCATGAGCCTGAACATTTCCCACAGTGTCACAGCTTAATTCTGTCTTCATTCAAAATATCTCAGGGCAGACGCTAATTCTATACACTGCTGATATCATGCCAAATGTTTTGCGTAATTGAATAGAGTTGTGTCATGAAAACAGCATGGGGCCATCATTCACTGCAAACAGTTTGTTTACATCTGCGTAAAGGATAAGTTCGGTTTCTACAGCTTTCACGTTGTTTATAGAATGAAGTAGAACAATATACTCACCCAGAAGGCTTTCCTGATCCAAACAGTGCTTCAGGAGATATTTAGATCCAAAATCGAGCGGCGGACATCCGTATAATGTTAGCACACGGGGCATGCATAGCGCCACTCCTAAAACTGCATTAATCGTCCAAAAACTCATTAGTTTCGCCAATATTTCATCATGGTCCACTCACGCTACTCCTCCATTGCGGTCTGTGTCACTCCAGACATGTCTTTGTGACTGTGCTGACCTCTGAATTGAAGACTTTGTTTACGTTTGCCTCCGCGCATGCGCAGTACGGCTCATTGTTTCAGGGGAAGACCGCCGGCTACACAACGACTTTCTTCTTCCAGTTTTGTGCAAAATGGACGAATATCTATCGGATGAAGATGTTGTGGAGGAGAACTTTGAATATGATCGGTGTCCTTACAGTTTCGAGCCAGAGTTTACAGATGAGAAGCTCATCGAAAGGAGGACGCGGATGCAAAGAAAGGAACAGCTGGCCAGGGAGCAGTTTCAGTTCAGAGGTCAGCACAGTCACAAAGACATGTCTGGAGCGACACGGACTGTCGTGGAGGAGTAGCGTGAGTGGACCATGATAAAATATTGGTGAAACTTATTTGTTTTTAGACGATTAACGCAGTTTTAGGAGCGGCGCTATACATGCCCCGTGTGCTACCATTATATGGATATCTGCCACTGGATGTGAAAGCAATGTGAAAGCTGTAGAAACTGAACTTATCCTTTAACCCCTACTACTAACTTCCTTTGATTGGCTACTGTTTCGAGACATGGCAAAGCCTATAGTCCTTCAGTCAACAGCATAGAGCATAGATCGTTATAGTCGCCTATTAACCTCACAAGAATGTTTTCAGATTGAGAGAAATATTGTGTGCTTCATGCATTAGAACATGCTAACCTTTAACAAAAAGGCCTCAGTCATTATCAGGGAATTGAAGCAGGAACATTTTTGCAGTGAGGCTGCTCCATCATGCAGCCCTCTAGTTTTTCTGGATGTTAAAAATGAACACAAAACCTGTGGACCCATGTAAAGCTGTCACACTCTCCTGTCATCTGAACACAGTCTAAATACTTAAATTTTATTCTCTGTCCAGCACTGGAGATGAACATCTGTCGGGGAACTTTGGCCTCCTGGACCAGGTACAAGCTCTGAGGTGGATCCAGGAGCACATTCACAACTTTGGTGGGGATCCAAATTCAGTTACCATATTTGGGGAGTCTGCTGGTGGAACAAGCGTATCCCTCCTGGTATGAATGAGAAACACAATAAAACTGGGTTTTGTTTTGTTTTTAAGTGACTCATTTACCCAGAAGCTAGGGGTGGGCGATATGGCAAAAGTATCATATCACGATTTAAAAAAAAAAAAAATCACGATCATGATTTTATCACAATTCTTTTTCAAGTTGATTTTTCTAGACTAATTTGCATGTTTGACCATTTTTTCACCATGTTTAACATAAAACATGTAAAACCCTAAAAGAAAATAAAATGACAATTAAATCCAAAGAATCTTTCTGAACAGGTTTTAATTTAAAAAGTGCAGTTTTTTATAAAAATGTGCAATAAATGTAAACATAAAAGGTAAAGGTAACAACAATAAAGTGCACTTTGTAACATAAAACTAAACACACCAAATAGTTTATTGAAAAGGGTCAAATATAAACACAAACTTCACTGGTTATCTCTTAAAGTGCATCAATTTAGAACAAATGTTATCTAGATGCAATGTCTATAACCTGAGTGAATAATACAGCTGCTTTAAAATAGATTTTGTTCAGACATCTTCAATTTTTTATCTCCTTTGCTCTCTCACATAACCAAACAGGAGATCCCACCTTGCACTACGCGTAATGTGCTAAGATTGGCTAGTCGGGTGTGCGACAAAGTCTCTGCGCCCACACAGACGATCTGAAGATCTTTCTGCTTTATGAGATCATCCCTGCATTAAATCCCTTGACGATTTAACATCATCATATCGCACACCACTACCAGAAGCTTGTGTTTTTGTGTCAACAGTTATTTTTTTTTTTTTTTATTTTTTTTATTTTTTTTTTTTTTTTTTTTTTTTTTTTTTTTTTTTTTTTTTTTTTTTTTTTTTTTTTTTTTTTTTTTTATTTTTTTTTTTTTTTTTTTTTTTTTTTTTTTTTTTTTTTTTTTTTTTTATTTTTTTTTTTTTTTTTTTTTTTTTTTTTTATGGATTTAATGGTTGGAAATGATCCTCTACCAATGACCCAGGTAGATTATTTGAACAATATTTAAGTTTTTACTACTCAGTCTGTTTTTTTTTTAAACTTATCTGTTTAGGTAACATTTGCATTTTGTCTTTAGGTAATTGCAAACATGTCTGGCTGTAGCATTGAGAGCACAGAGAAGATCGCTGACTGCATGAAAAATGTTGACATTGAAACTCTCCTGCCACTTACAGCTGTGAGTTTTTGATGAAACACTGAGAGCACAATGTGAAAAAGTTTGCCCTGTGGTCCTTATAATGTCTTTTATCATAATTTTTCCTTTCCCTGTTATATTTTTGTTCTCTTTAAGAATCCAAGACTAGTATTAACTGTGAATATTGATGGACACTTCCTGACCAAATCTGTGAATGAGCTGTTTAGTAGGCAAGAAATTCTCAATATTCCCTTCATGACTGGATTTAATAACGACGAAGGGGGCTTCCTACTCGCAGGTGTAAGTTGCTCACTGCATGGTCACCAAAACTGAAAATTCAGAAACTGATAAGTGATTTACATTTTAGCCTGTTAAATAATTTTGTTCATCTTTGGTGCATGTTTGAAATGTTAATCCCAACTGGGTCTCTCCTCAGATCTTCGCTCCCAAAAACTGGACAGAGGGACTGGATCTGGAGTCTATCAGGAGCATGCTCACTCTGTTTTTCCCTGATCCTACCATCTTAGATCTGGTGATAAAGGAATATATGGGAAATGGAGAGGATCCCGTGAAAAACAGAAATGGATATATTGAGCTGCTTGGAGATAGAATGTTCACAATTCCTGCCATCAGGACTGCCAGAGCTCACAGAGGTATTTAACGTCATAAACTTTTAGGTCTCTCTTTAGGTGGAGCAAACCCAAAAATAAATCCGGTTGGGCGGCCTACAGTGTTGTATTTGTCATCTACAACAAGTTGCTAAAAAATTCTACTACACACCAACATCAAGCAAACAAAAAGCAGTTTCACCTATTTCTTTTTGTCAGGGATCACCCGTTAAGCTCCTCTATTGTGTTTTTGATGCAAAAAGAACTCCAGTCAGAACAGATGGACAGAGTATAATTTACCATTGGATCAAATTTAATAAAGGTAACATTATGTAAAAGAAACTTCAAGTCTTTCTATCCATCCACCATCTGTTACGCTTGTGAATCTTCCAGTATGTTACTATTCATTTCTACCAGCAACTTGATTAAAGGTAGATTTTGGAATTTCAACCCAATTTAAATTCTCAATACAATCTTTTACTTTTGACAAAACAGTGCTTGTTTCAGGATCTGCTCCAGTCTGCTGTATGGTGCCATTTGACATCAAATTTTGGAAGTTGAGGAATGCTAATCAAACACTTATTTTGAACATCCCACAGGTGAACAGGCTAATTGGGAACAGGTGGGTGCCATGATTGGGTATAAAAGCAGCTTCCCTGAAATGCTCAGTCATTCACAAACAAGGATGGGGCGAGGGTCACCACTTTGTGGACCAATGCGTGAGCAAATTGTCCAACAGTTCAAGAACAACATTTCTCAACCAGCTATTGCAAGGAATTTAGGGATTTCATCATCTACGGTCCGTAATATCATCAAAAGGGTCAGAGAATCTGGAGAAATTACTGCATGTAAGCGGCAAGGCCCAAAACCAACATTGACTGCCTGTGACCTTCGATCCCTCAGGCGGTACTGCATCAAAAACCGGCATCACTGTGTAAAGGACCACATGGGCTCAGGAACACTTCAGAAAACCACTGTCAGTAACTACAGTTCGTCTACATCTGTAAGTGCAAGTTAAAACTCTACTATGCAAAGCCAAAGCCATTTATCAACAACACCCAGAAACGCCGCAGGCTTCGCTGGGCCCGAGCTCATCTAAGATGGACTGATGCAAAGTGGAAAAGTGTTCTGTGGTCTGACCAGTCCACATTTACAATTGTTTTTGGAAACTGGTCGTCCTGTCCTCCGGATCAAAGAGGAAAAGAACCAGCCGGACTGTTATAGGCGTAAAGTTCAAAAGCCAGCATCTGTGATGGTATGGGGGTGTATTAGTGCCCAAGGCATGGGTAACTTGCACATCTGTGAAGGCACCATTAATGCTGAAAGATACAAACAGGTTTTGGAGCAACATATGTTGCCATCCAAGCAACGTCTTTTCCATGGACGCCCCTGCTTATTTCAGCTAGACAATGCCACATTCTGCACGTGTTACAACAGCGTGGCCAGAGTAAAAGAGTTCTGGTACGAGACTGGCCTGCCTGTAGTCCAGACCTGTCCCCCATTGAAAATGTGTTGCGCATTATGAAGCGTCAAATACAACAACGGAGACCCCGGACTGTTGAACAACTTAAGCTGTACATCAAGCAAGAATGGGAAAGAATTCCACCTGAAAAGCTTCAAAAATTGATCTCCTCGGTTCCCAAACGTTTACTGAGTGTTGTTAAAAGGAAAGGCGATGTAACACAGTGGTAAAAATGCCCCTGTGCCAACTTTTTTGCAATGTGTTGCTGCCATTACATTCTAAGTTGATGATTGTTTGCAAAAGAAAAAGTTTCTCAGTCTGAACATTCAGTATCTTGTCTTTGCAGTGTATTCAATTGAATTTAAGTTAAAAAGGATTTGCAAATAATTGTATTCTGTTTTTATTTACGCTTTACACGACGTGCCAACTTCACTGGCTTTGGGTTTGTACATATATATATATATATATATATATACCGTATAGTGAGTAAAAATCTGTCATATTTACTTGTCTTTCTCTAGATGCTGGAGCACCTGTTTATCTCTACGAGTACCAGCATCCTCCACAGTTCCTGCAGGACGTCAGGCCAAGCTTTGTTAAGGCTAGCCATGGGGATGAAATCTTTCCAGTCATGGGACTGTGTTTCACCACTTACCTTGCCAATATGCTAGGTATTAATATGACCTTTTCAACTTGAGACATTGGTCCTGTACCTTGCCTACTGACCAATTTGCAATTTGGTGGTGTGGCAATTTCACTTGAAGTCAGTTCATGGGTCTGTGGAAATGAAAAATTAACTAGATGCTTGTTTGCCATACCATCACAAGTGGTTTTATGGTCAAATTCAAAATGGCTGCCATCATCAAAGACGTAAACAATACTTGTTGTTGACCACAATCGTGTGATATTATTGATTTTGGTTTGCCTAATAAATTTCTAGCATTGTTTTTAGCATTCAAGGTAATTTTGCCCTTTTGAAAAGTCATCTGATGACCTGAAACAGCCCGTTATATATGCATCTTGGTGTGTTTTACATGCTTTCTTTTCATAATGTAGTATTTCTTGGCAATTTCTGATTCAAAAAGTCCACAGCATCAGGACCTCTCTCGATCCTTCTTGAGTAACTGCCTTAAAAGTTTGTTCTTCCGGACCCTCCTAAAAGGCCCACTGGTGTGACATCCTATCATTGTTTCATCATCAGTTTAAGCCTATTGCCTTGTGGCAGCAAGCCCATTGTAAGGCTTGGACGTGAGAATGAACTCAGTTGTTGACAATATAGCACTGAACTCATCAGTCACTACAAAGTAGACACATCAACCAGTCAGGGTGAGTGGACCCATTTACCATGAGAGCCTTAAATGGTTCAGTGATAACATCCTTTCTTTACACAGCTCCTTTCTGTAGAACGTTTTTGGACAACTTTATATCATCAGTTAGTAGAGAAAGACTTTTCATGCCAATGTGTGTTTTCAGTCAGTCCAGCAACAATGGCCTGCCTGGTCCATTCCTCTTATTTGAGCAGTTGTGCCAAGTTACATATAAAAAAAATATGATTATGTCTGATGCTGGTCTTGGAGATCCCTCAGGTGGCAGACGGTTTGATAGCACAAGGATAAAGTTGAATATCCAGAAAAATCTAATCTGCAAGAGTGTTCTGGCCAAGGCATGCACATTTACAGACTTACAGACATAAAACAGTTACAGACACAGATACAGACATACCAGATTCTGGTTTCCAGAAGCAGCATATCTGAAACTTCATCTATCCATTTCAAGACAAACTTTGGGGAGAGAGAGCAAAAGTCTAAGGATGGTCAGAGAGGGCCACCCAACTTGCTTGTACAGAGTACAATGCTGAGTTAGAGCCTTAAGATTTGCATATTACTGTCAGTTATGACAGGCTAGAAAAAGACAAAAACAAGGGTTACATCATTGGCAATGGCAGCCATATTGGATTTGGCCATAACACCATCCATCTCCGTATACCTTCTTAATTTTTCATGTCTAGGAATCTATACACCAAGTTAAAGTGAGAAATTCTCCCAATACCAAATTGAAAGTGGGTCTACAGACCAGGTCCATTATTTTAACCGTTTCCTTTGTGCTCATGTGTTAAACCAGTCTATGTTTGCTTTAGTAACCTGCACTGAAGAAGACGAACAGTTCAGCAAAATCATGATGAGCTACTGGGGCAACTTTGCTCGCACAGGGTAAGGACCAGCCCTCACTGGAGACACCAATGCACTTTTAAATTAACAAAATATTACTAACTTATATGCATGTGTGTGTAGGTCTCCAAATGGGGAAGGTCTGGCTGACTGGCCAACGTACGGAGCAGAAGAAAAATACTTGGGACTGGATTTGAAGGAGCAAAGAGTTGGTCAACAATTGAGGAATAACCGGTTCATCCTCTTTACTCAGACCATCCCGGAGAAGATGCAGCAGCAGAAGGAAAAAGATCATGGCGAGCTGTAAAACTGTCCCTTCTTATTTCTATGCCTCTGTAATTACATACTGATTACAAATTACACAACAAAAAGCCATTTGACATATCTGAGGACTTTTGAGACACAAAGTAAAGAAAAATATTTGACAAGGTGTGAAATCTGGTAATTTGGCTCTTTTCTAAAACAGGTTCTTTAAAAATTTACACAAATTACAGGAGGGATCAGAATCCATTGCTGATAGCTTTAAAGGGACAGTTCAGTTTTTTTGAAGTGGGGTTGTATGATCCCATATAGCCACTAGGTACATTAGATACAGTAGAAAGTTCTCTCCTCTCCCTCAGTAAGACACAGTCTGTAACCGTCGGTGACGAAGAAATAGATGCTAACAGGAAAGTACCGTACCAAATTCAAAGGGTATTTTCTTCGCCTACAAGAACTCAAATAAAAAAATAATACCACAGTTTAATAGTATGCTACATTTGACTATTTTTAAGTGCATAAACATTTCGGAAATATGAAGTTTATCTAGACCAAAGCCAACTCGCGTCGTGTGTCCCTCCGCTAAATCACTCCACCATAGTTAGCTAGCAGCCTCAGAGACTGTTGTAGACTTATTGAAAGCACATTATATTACAAATATTTCTGTGATGGGGTTTTTGTGATGCTTCCCTTGATGCAGAAACAGATGTGCATCATGGAGAACTCAAAGCTACCACCGTATTCCACTGCGTAACGAGGGCATGCGGTTACATCGTATAGCGAATGCATCTGTCATTACCTGTTACCTACAGATTGTGTGTACAGATCTATACATCTCTCTCTCTCTCTCTCTATGTATATATTAGAGGCAAATACACAGTAATAGTAGCGTGTGTGCATTTGTGTGTGAGAGACACACACAAGTAGTCTGCACTGTTTTGATAAACAGCCTCCTCTACTCTGCTTATTTGTTTCTAACAGATCATTATTACTTACTTTGAGCAGAAACTGTCATTCGGTCCTTCAGGTTTGTGACGTTTTTCCAGTTTATCTTTGGGAAATTGAAGAATGTCCACAAAACTCCAGGATTCAAAAGAGCAGGCAGATATATTCGATGAGTTATACCGCCGTCCATATCACCTATTTCCTCTGGGTAGTCGCAGGTCAAACATTTACATCACTGTATTTACGACTCTTTCTTGATGTCCAGTGTCCGTGGATGTTTCCTCTGTATTTCTTTCGGTCTGTTTGGTCTCCATCTTCAGCAGCTCTTCTTCTGTAAACTCTGATTCATACAGGTGTCCTCTTGACTCCAAAGTGAATGGAACTTCATCGGCGCTGTCATAATCATCCTTTTTTTAATTTCCTGCATTGTCTCTTCCTCACACCGCTAACAGTCAAAACAAAAGAGTAATGATACTTGATAAAAGTTACACAAAGCTACAACCAGCGGCTGGCTTGAATGTTTCGATCAGCTGAGAGAGGGGGGGGGGTGATTGGTGGAGAAAATAGCCTTTGAATTTGGTATGGTACTTTCCTGTTAGCGTCTTTTTCATTGCCTCTCAGACAGTTACAGTTACAGACTGTGGCTAACTGAGGGAGGGAGAGAACTTTCTATTGTACCTAATGTACTTAGATACCATATGGAGCTCATACAACCCCACGCCAAAAATACTGAACTATCCCTTTAAGTCACATGGTTAACATGAAGTGCTGCAAGGCAGAGAGACTCAGAAAGGATTGAGTCCTGTCTGGAGCTGCATCGCATGCTTTCTCATTACCATCATATGTTTACACTACATGAAAACCACAGGAAATGAATGAAAACTTCATAATATGGGCCTGTTTAGCTGTTAACCATTTAAATTAACTCAAAGCAGCAGAGTTTTTGCAGAACATTACTTCAGGTCTGTTTAAATAACATAGTATTGGGGAATCCCTTCCCTAACACCACTGCCAGAGTGAAAATGAATTTCCCTAGGGAGTATTCCTAAGGAATTAATGAAGTTCTGGCTAATCTAAAATCCATAGATACTTTGGCAGTTTTATGTAATTTGGTGCAATTGGATTTGGATAATTAATTCTGCTGTTACAGGTCTAAAGAACTACCCATTGAAAGATCTGCTTGTGAATTTATTGTGTGATAGTATCAAGATTACTATTAGCTTACACCATGATTGGGGCATTAGTTTTCTTAAAGAAAGTAATTTTCTGATGAAGTAATCAGACAGTTTTCTGTGAGTTAATTGAATTCTTGTATTGCCCCCGTCTTTGTAACTCACAGGGTTAGTTGAGTGAATAAGAGCAAAGGGTCACTATTCACTCCATTCTTGGGTTTCTGTCAGATAGGACTCTGTAAAACTATACTACAGACTTGTTCCCTTGTAGTGTATTTATCTAAAAATGAACTGCCTTTTGTATAAAAATGTTATCTGGTAAAAACAGATAGATGGCAGCCGTGTATTTCATCATATCAGAGGAGAGCACTTTGTAGTCCACCAAAGGAGTAATCCATCACTTCATGTCGAAAACAAACAATGTAATGTCATTTTAAACAGTGGCTCTTCAATAATCATGCCTTTGGACCCACCACCACCATCTTACCTATGCTTTGTGACCACATTTTCCAAATACTGTCAACCTTTAAAATTCTTTTAACAAAAATTGTGCAACTTTGACTTTAACAAAACATGATCTAACACAGGAACAGGACAATCATTACAGAGGTCGATGCATGCATGCATTTGACTTTACTGCCTTTCTTGTTAATATATGTACTTTTTCATTGTTGTCTTGAGATCACTGTATGAAATCATTGTTAAAAAAAAATAAATAAATACTGATGCACTGAAAAAAACAAGTTTGTATCCAAGGGAAACCACTAAAATCAAGCCTTAGTTAATTGTTGTGGCAAAATGAAGTAAATTGCACACTATGTATCTCAGCTCACTACAATTGTTTTTTACAACCCACCTTTGGAAACCAGCCTACCTTTTGAGGACCAGTGAATTTCAAGAGAATGTTTTTTAAAATTCTCTGTTCAAACCCAATGTGTGCTGTTGAAGTTAAATTGTGGATGTCTTTATATTGAGTTGAATTAAGTAATGAAATTAAAATCTTTTGAACATACCTTTTAAGTGTTTTTTTTAAATCTCAATCCGTATTGTGCATTTTCCTACCAGGAATATAACACTCTTGTAGGGGGTTTCAAAGGGGTTGCATATCCAACTCCATCAACCTGAACTCTTCCCATTGAAAACGATTAGAAACATCCCTTGTAGTGAAACATTAACTTTTGTTTTAATCAAGAGGTGAATGGCATGTTTTATATTTTAATTTGTTTTACTATACCTGCCCAAGCCATTTATGATATCTCCAATTAGCTAATGTTCTAGAGGAGCACTGAGCAATATAACATGCAAATTTATTACCTCCGCCAAGGAGGTTATGTTTTCAGGAGAGTCTGTTTGTCTGTCTGACTGTTAACAAAATAACTCAAAAAGTTATGGATGGACTTGGATGAAATTTTCAGAAATTGTTCAGCATAGGAAAAGGAAGAACTGATTCAGTTTTGGTGTTGATCTGGATCAACGTCTGGATCCGCCATGACGAAAAATGTGATTTTTGTGAATAACTGCTGAACTAAAATAGGTTTCATTATGAATCCACTTGCTAATGGTATTTTTTCATGGTCAAGGAATCTAAATATTTACATGAAATAAAGGTAGGACTAATATTTATGGTAAAAATCACAATATGAGAGAGGACTGTGGTGCTGGCGGAGGTCTGCGCTCTCTATAAGTTTGTGATAAGGTAGCGTTACTGATATTTAACAATGCCTGACACCACATATAAGTTAGTATTATACAATTATTTTCTCCCATCTTTTACACATTTAAAAGTTCATGATACTTTTTATGATTGTCAATGTCGCCACCTACTGTCAAATCCAAAGCTGACACTTTGTCATAATTAGGCTTCACTTAGAAAACAGGATAAACTAGAAAAGCACTCAGACCTCGGCCAGTGCCCTGTCCTCACCCATATTGTGATTTTTACTATAAATATTAGTCCTACCTTTATTTCATCTAAATATTTAGATTCCTTGATCATGAAAACATACCATTAGCAAGTGGATTCATAATGATATCTATTTTAGTTCCGTAGTTATTCAGGAAAATCACATTTTTCGTCATGGCGGATCCAGACGCTGATCCGAATCAACACCAAAATTGAATCAGTTCTTCCTTTTCCCATGCTGAACATTTCCTGAAAATTTCATCAAAATTCATCCATAACTTTTTGAGTTATTTTGTTCACAGACAGACAGACTCTCCTGAAAACATAACCTCCTTGGCGGAGGTAAAAATATTTTTAGCTCAAGAAGTGGATAGCTTGAGGTCCTCTCACAGACACCACAAACATAACTTTCAGCTATACAAAAGTAACAACATAAAGGTCACACATTCATTGCAACTCATGAAAAGGCTGCCTAGGCTTTAGTTTGTCTTACCGAGCATCAGAGTATTGTCTGCTTTGATTTGATTGGTGGGTCAGTGGACCAATAAGAGCACTCACAAAAAGCAAATTAGTCATGAGGATTTAACTGATTCAGCACCTGTTAGATTTGTGAACATGGGTCACTTGGTGTGCTTCTTCAATGAAAGCAGGGAATTGTTTGCTTTGATATCTTACAGAAATGAGCAGAGATGATCCATTAAAGGAACACTACACCCAAACAACGATTTGGCCTCATTTTCTACTCACCCTCATGCTGAACAACACTGTGGAGTACTTTGGAACATCTAGGATGCAGCCGGAAATCTAGGGGGATCCTCGCTGTCCACTGACATTGATATCATGACTTAGATAGGAGCCCGAACAGACAGTGTCCTTAAAAGTCCACAAAAAGTTGGCAATATTCCTCCCTACTGCTCATGCGCTGTAATCCAAGTGTCCTGAGCGGGTAACGTCCACCATTTACTTGAAACGTCATCATTTAGCACATGTTTATAGCCTAAACAGTACTACTTGGCATTTCTATGATACTCTTACGGGCGCCCTACCTGCACTACGGAAGCCGCGGCTGACCAAAATAAACGAATGCGCACTCTGCAATAAGTAAGAGCGTAGAACAAGAAATCCCACATTCTGCTGACCCCTCTTGTGTCTGTCCACTGCTCCGTTGCTCACAGCAGAATGTGGGATTTCTTGTTCTCGATCAAATGACAAGAAGAATAAACAGCTTTGACAAATCTCTCCAGTTTTAATTTTTTATTTCTGAAGAAACATTTCTGAGAAGAGCATTTAAGCTGAAAAGCTCCCTGAATCCAAAGTGAGCAATTCAAAGCATCAAACTTGGATTGTTTTCCATAAAATCAGGTGTATGGCATTGAAAATAGTACAAAGCAACACTTATAAAAGCAAATCATTCGAATAGCTGGGAACTAAGGGCTCACAGATGGGAGAATGTATAAAACAAAGTACCAAATTCAGTAATTAAGTGGCAAAATTAAATTTAGGATGCTTTAGCAGGCTTTTTTTTTGCAAATGTTAATAAAGCTGCAGTCTGATAAAAAAGTGCTGGCCAGTGGTTCTTACTGATTTACTACACTGCCCAGAAAAGTGCACTTGGAGTAGGAAAGCTACTGGGCTTGACCATCAGGCCGTAATGACACATACAGACACTTACTTGGTACTTTGAGATGCACTTTTAGCTGTTGGTTGCTATATTACTCAACTAGCCTGGTCACAGGTTCGAAACAATAAAGGAAACTAGAAAGAGAAGCTTTGCAAGTGTGAAGCCGGGCAAACAAAGTCAGCCATTTTAACAAAGAAAACAACAAATGCATTACATTCCAAAGGTAAGAGAAGCTTTTGTTTCAGACCATAATTATATAAGCACATAAACTGTCAAGTTTTGATTAAATCCAGCTTACCAGTATGTATAGGTTAGGTTAATCTATTGCATTACAATACATTTTTTCCAGCTTACATAACATTATGAAAAGGATGTTTGATTCACAGCAAACAGCTGTAAAAGTTATCGCCTCAGTTCAAAGAGCAAAAACATATCAGTTCTACCAAAACTGACTGCTGTAGCTACACGGTTTGATTAGACAGCAAATCCTTTCTTGTCAATGGCTAGAAAAACTGCCCATTGTAAGTCTAACTCAGAATTCTTATATGAAAATTAATTATGGGGGATGCAACATCTTATGTTTTATGTTGAACACACAAATACTGAGCCATGGAAAAGAGTAAAACACCTGAGATGCTGCCCTTTATATTCCGGTGGTCTAAAGCAAACTTATAAAAAACAAGGAAATAAAATATAACTGAGGAGCAATAAAACATGTTGGAATATTTGCTATGATTGTGAAGCATTTAAATCGAAATAAAATGCAGCATGCAGTTCAATATGTTGGGCACTAAAATTAGTATAATACTATATAGTAGAATACATTGGACACCGTTATCTTCTTCAAGCACTACCAAGTACAGACATGGTTTTATTATCAGAGGCACATACAGACTGCTCCATCATAAGTGGTATGAAATATCATTCTTTCTCTCCTACAGGGAATAAATAAATAAATAATACAATTTTCATGTGACCTGTTATCATGCTGCACTGGAGGATTAAGGTCAAACTGAGGTGAGGTGATAAACGGTGACTGATGAGGCCTTCAAAGTGCCCTCACAGGAACAAGAGCTCAAGTGTGAGAGGTGAGGGTGACATAACTATCTTCTTTAGACAGTAAAACTCTGTTTCTGAGACAGATATGGATAGGACCGTTAGATTTTAAGGTCAATAAGCTATCATGATAGCGAAGCTGTCAGTGGAGGACAGAGGTGATCCGTGTGGGATGGGGTTCTATGTATCGTGTTAAGGGTGGAGGGTTTATAGCGTGCATCAGGATGTCCAGGACTGCATGTTGCGCAGCATGGCCTCAAATCGCTCCATGTTTGGTGCATGAGCGTGAGCTAGGTGGTCCGTCAGCCGACTATAAAGACTGAAAGACTTCAATTCCAACCAGATGAAACCAAAACGGTCCTCATCAAACAGCACAAAGAGCCCGAAGTGCGTTCTGGACTTGTGAAGCCGTGCCCAGCAATCAGGCCTGTCCCATAGAAGCTGAAATGGAAAAAAAAAAGGTTCATCAACTCTATGATGCATTAATATTTAAAGTCTTCAGAGCAATGTAACAAGTGAAACAAAAAATTACACTAATGACTGTTTGACTTGATCAATAAATGACAAATAATGGTGGAATGATAGACCCCTTTATCAATGCTGTTACATTACAGTGACAAGCTGCGACAGCATCAGAGCCTCAATTTACAAACTGATTGACACATTTTTGATCAGCTGTCACCTGATCCTGTCACGTGTCTTTTTTGAAAGTGTTGCCAAGAGAGCATGCAAAAAAGTTACTGTACAGTCACGTTGCAGAAGAAAGCAGTCAGAGTGTGACTGGACAACCCCCAGACAATAGGCACACACATACACAAATGGACAAAATTGTTGGTACCCTTCCGTTAAAGACAGAAATCCCAAAATGGCCACTGAAATGACTTAACACTGACAAAAGAAAGAATAAATAAAAATTTACTAAAAATCAACTAATGAAAACCAGACATTGCTTTTTAATTGTGGTTCAACAGAATTATTTTACAAAACAAAATAATGAAACTGGCCTGGTCAAAAATGATTGTTTTGTCCAGGCCAAGGTGCTATGAGGAGAATCTATTACCGGCGAAAAGAAGACTCTGCTACCCATGAGCACGCGCGGTGACTGTCGTAATGCTGCGTTCCAGTAACCTCGGAACTGGGAGTGACATCATCTCAGACTTATCGGTGTTCCAGTTGAAGTCGGAAAAAAACATGCCGATCTACCAGGCTATTGTTAGCTGTTGTTAGCACGCCCTGCGTTGTTGTTCACAAATATCACATGAAGAATGTGATTATCACTATGGCAGCATTTTTGTAAATATAAGTCTAACAATACGAATGTATACAGCTGATCTAGAGCGACACACCCCAGTCAGAACTGCAAATAAATTGATTATTACAGGAGCTAAATAACTGTTCACACTGGGGGCAGCCATCTTCGATTGTCAACTTGTGGGTGGCAAGGTTTCACCGAGTTCACAGTAGGAAATTCCAACTTCGGGGAGCGTTCCAGTTGCAGTTTCCTACTCGGAACTCAGAAATTCCCACTTCTGACTACAACTAGAACGCACCAAAAGACGTGACCCAAGCCAAAGCGTGTGTTTGTTGTGATGCTAATGAATGCAGCTCGGACCTTCCTCAGAACTCTGCATTGCTTTACAACTTCTTTTTTCAACAACTTACAGGACGCAAAGCGACGAGGTAATGTATCTCTTTCTAGTTACGTAGCGGTAGTTTTTGATGTGTGACAACAAGCAATTTTTGGAAAACTTAATATCGTAGTTTTGTCACCAGCTATAAATTGCTACTCACAGCCCAGTGCTCTAAGACGTGTCTGAATAATATAAATTTGCTCTAGTTTTAATTGTCTTGTTCCCGAAGTTGAGTATCCGGACCAGTCCAGCCCTGGGCCCTGTTCTACGAAGCAGGATTACTGCCTAGCGAGGTAGCTTTGAGGGTAGGTTCCGGTTTCCCTGTTCTACGAGACGGGATCACTCCTTAGCGAGGCGAGTCTCCATGGCAACGTACGCTGAACGGCTAACCTGCTCCGGGGCAGGTTAGGTTCCAGATTGAACTCGCGGACTATAAAAACCCCGCCCACTGACCAATGAGCTGACCCGATGGCTGCAGAGGGCCAGCTCCTCTGCAGGAGTAAAATCTGAGGGAGGAATCCCCCCCAGTTCTTTTTGTGCCACTTTGATTGGAGCTGAAACGAGACTCAGATTTAACTACACACTACATGACACTTGCTACAGGTAGTTAAAGGGAATGAAGAATTCTACTTGCTGTAACAAGATCTTCAATGCCAACACTTCTGTTCCATGACAATATTTTATTGCCCGTCTTAAAATTGTGACAGGAATTCATGTAGGGCTCATGTGGGCTACATATCACAAAAAATGTAAACACGATAGGAATGAACAAATGAATGAATTCATCTTTTAATTGAATTAGACATGTCTGGTGCATGTTACAGTAAAAGTGCATGTTGAACAGTGCTACTTCAGGATGATAATGGCACCAAAGATTTTTTGCACGCTATACTTATGCATTGAGACTGTCAGCAATTTTCTGCCAGCACTCCTTCCGTGCTTTTGCAGCGGTGACGGTGTTGCTTTTGACGTTTATTTATTTACATGTTTTAATTCTTCATACTCTGTCATGATCGCCTCCTGCTCCCCGTGTGTGAAGTATGCGGTCCTCCGCTCTCCGGCCTGCTCTGACGCTCCAGACTGGTCCATGTTCGCAATTGGTCAGATGCGGCGGGCTCCGCCTTATATGTGTGCACGTGCTCATTGCAGAGCTGGATCCACTTATGAGGTTGATAACCAGCGTCGTCAAACCGTGTAGTGAGACCGCCGGCTACCGCGCTCAGTTCAGCGAGGTAGCTCCATGGCTATCTCGCTAGGCTGAACTTGCTTCGTAGAATAGGGCCCTGTCCAACCCGACCGTGAAGCTCAGGAATAGCATTTATAGATAACGTATTTTGATGCTATAAAACTCATCTTAAAGTGTGTATTTCAATCAGGCATATATCTAAATGTGAGACTTTTTTGTAATTACTTAGAAACTCCTCACAGTCCCTTTAAAATGCAAGGGAAGAAAAACTTTTCACATACAACAATGGCGAGTGGACGCACGGACTGCAGGGTTTCCTTCTTTGAACAACAAATCAGTTCGGACAACAAATCTGTTTGGAGAACAACCCAAGCACAGTAAGTGGCACACGCATTACTCGGAAGAAGGCCAAAGCTGTTGTTGTTCCTGGTATGCGCGCACAGCCTTCATGTGAAAGAGTACTGTCAGTGTTTCACCCTGAAACGTTCTAATATGGGTTTACATGGCTCTGCATGGAGAGCGTATTGAAATACCTTACTGTGGAGCCTGGTTTCAAAAGTTCGCGGATTTAAGCACTCCAGGCCAAAAAAGCAATAAAACTTATCGGATTTGACCATTTTAGGCCTTGTGTAAACTGCCCCTAACACTTAATCAGTGCCATGTTTATTTTGCTGTTAGCTCACAGCTTAGTGTTTTTGACTTTAGAGCACTTGCTTGGCCAACAATCAAACAATTTCAAATGCATCCAAATGGTATCTTCCTGTGTTGTAAAAAAGAAGCCAGTGTGGAAGTGCAAAGACTGTCATCCTTGGAGTGCGCAGTTAAGCCTGGCCGCAGAAACACTGGAAGTTCTTAACAGATAAAAGTCAGAGCTAGGGGTGTCCCGATACAACTATTTCACCTCCGATACGATACCGATATTGCAGCCTTGAGCATTGGCCGATACCGATATCAATCCGATACGATATCAGCAGGAATCATACAGACTTTTATTACCTATTTTGTAGTATGGACTGTAAGAAAAGGCTTGATCAGGTCAGTTTATTCAAACAGAGAACAGTAGTCAGCAATAGTAGGTATGAGAAAAACTGACCCATTTGTTATTAACCAATAGGTTAAATAAATTTTAACCTTAAACATAAGAATGTACTACAATTAAAACAACATGAATAAAAAATATTAGAAGACCCTGAAAAGTGACCTCAATAAATCAAACAAAAACATATTTCACCAATTGCAAAATAACCACTGTGTTGAACTTAAACATAAGCATAGTCTACAACTGAATAAAATAAAAAATAAATATATTAGAATGGACTGCTTGTATCGGAGTGCTGATATCGGAGATTTAGGATGCAGGCTGATATAATCCCATATTTGTTTTTTTGACCGATTTCCGATATCAATATCGGATCGGGACATCCCTAGTCAGAGCTGTTGTTTACAGCAGAAATCTACAATGTGCAGCCTGAACCATAGAAAATGTTTTTGTCAGGATAAGGCATATCTTCACATGTGCTCACTCTACAGATAGAGAATCTTTTGTTGACTCATTTGTTTTGATTTTATTCAGGATCTACTCTCTCTCTCTTTGTCAATCATAAGGTTTATTCAAAGTTTTGGTCACTGTTTAATACATCAGCCACAGCAGATGGATTTGAAGGCCCCTTGTTAATAAGATCCTGATCTGAATGGGAATCATCTGCTTGAATAAAAGGTTGAAGGAAAAAATGAAGTACCAAACAGCTGATGTCACTTAGGCTCAGTTATGTTCCCGTTTCTGGATCCACCTTGGACAGATCTTTATTAACACAACCAAGACTTCAACTCAGTACTATTATGGCTGTCAACAGACATTCAAGAACCATGAGGTTGAAAACAAGAGTTTCCTAGAAAGCAGTAATTCAGTGTTCCAGACACTAACATTTCAGTCTGTTAACTGTGAACTTTAACCAACATATCTCGCAACAGCTAAGGCACACTGTGTCCACCTCTGCTGCTCTCAGGCCAGAAAACATCATGTAGAAAATACACTCAAGTGATGTTTGGATGGGAGTTTAGAGTCCAGGTTACAGCAGCCACAATGTTAAAATGGCATCTAAAACTGACTATTGTCAACCTAAAGACAGATAAAGATTGACCTCAGACGAGCCTTGTGACTAAAGACCAACAACAACACCATGCAGACTTAGAGTAATACTATGCACTTTTAAGTATTCGCTCACCTGCCTTGACTCGCATATGAACTTAAGTGACATCCCATTCCTAATCTATACAGTTCAATATGACGTCGGTCCACCCTTTGCAGCTATAACAGCTTCAACTCTTCTGTGAAGGCTGTCCACAAGGTTTAGGAGTGTTTATGGGAATTTCTGACCATTCTTCCAGAAGAGCATTTGTGAGGTCACACACTGATGTTGGATGAGAAGGCCTGGCTCTCAGTCTCTGCCCTAATTTATCCCAAAGGTGTTCTATCAGGTTGAGGTCAGGACTCTGTGCAGGCAAGTCAAGTTCATCCACACCAGACTCTGTCCTCCATGTCTTTATGGACCTGCCTTGTGCTCTGGTGCACAGTCATGTTGGAAGAGGAAGGAGCCAGCTCCAAACTGTTCCCACAAAGTTGGAGCATGGAATTGTCCAAAATGTCTTGGTGTGCTGAAGCATTCAGAGTTCCTTTCACCGGAACTAAGGGGCCAAGCCCAGCTCCTGAAAAACACCCCCACACCATGATCGTCCTCCACCAAACTTAACACTTGGCACAATGCAGTCCAACAAGTATCGTTCTCCTGGCAACCACCAAACCTAGACTGGTCCATCAGATTGCCAGATGGAGAAGCGTGATTTGTCACTAACGGCTCCCACATACATTAAGAGTACATACAGACATAAATATTTAGACCAATATCTTGTTTTTAACCAGGGTGTTTGGTTACAGGAGAGGGCTTCCGTGTCTAATCCACTACAGCTGCCATGTTAAAAAACACTGTGACTAGGTTGATGGGATGTTACTACATTATATTATTACAAGACAGACAATGAGGTGGATCTGGAGGCATTCTGGCAACTGCAACACAGCACAGGCTTGTGAACTTGTCAACCATGCCCCTAGCTATGCAAAACCTTAAATTCAAACCATTAACTGTGCAAGGCATAAAGACTTGACCAAAACCGTTTTCAACCGGACTGTAAACAAGTTTATTTTAGGTGTAATAATTGGTTCTTTACCATGCAGTGTGGACGTGACATCCCCAGTGAGCTTTAATGTGACACTCAATCAACTGCACTTTTAGTGTGTTACTTTCGCTACTAGGATTGTCACTCTTACAGCATGATTTGATGCTTCTTCCAGCATGTTTGGTATTCATATAACAGTTGAAGAAAGATGTGATCATGAATTTAAAGCCTTGATTCCAAAGGAGAGCAAAGCGCAGCCCTTTAAAACAAATGACTGATCTGATTAAGTTTTTATCGTGAGCTCATTCAGAGATGGCTGGCAGATTTTTGAAGTTACGGTCATTGGTTAATGAATGCTCTATTTATTATCAATGCATGTAGTAAGTTGTGGTGTGAGAAGGTGCCTTTTAATAATTTCAGAAGCACTTTAATTTCCTTTAGGAGACTTGGCTTCAGCATGTGTTTATTCTCTTTCTTAACCGGGGCACCGAAGTACCCAAAGTGGGTGCTAACTCATTTCTTTACTCAAAACAGGGTAGACTGAATGTCTGGTTTGCAGACTATCGTAATGCTGCGTTCCAGTAACCTCGGAACTGGGAGCGTTCCAGTTGAAGTCGGAAAAAAACATGTCAATCTACCAGGCTATTGTTAGCTGTTGTTAGCACGCCCTGCGTTGTTCTTCACAAATATCACATGAAGAATGTGATTATCACTATGGCAGCATTTTTGTAAATATAAGTTGCAGTTTCCTACTCGGAACTCGGAAATTCCTACTTCTGACTACAACTGGAACGCACCAAAAAATGTGACCCAAGCCAAAGCGTGTGTTTGTTGTGATGCTACTGAATGCAGCTCGGACCTTCCTCAGAATTCTGCATTGCTTTACAACTTCTTTTTTCAACAACTTACAGGATGCAAAGCCACGAGGTAATGTATCTCTTTCTAGTTACGTAGCGGTAGTTTTTGATGTGTGACAACAAGCAATTTTTGGTAAATTTAGTGTCGTAGTTTTGCAGCCGGCTATATATCGCTACACAGCCTGGTGCTCTAAGACGTGTCCGAATAATATAAATTTGCTCTTGTTTTATTTGTCTTGTTCCCGAGGTTGAGTATCCAGGCTAGTCCAGCCCTGTCCGACCCGACTGCAAGGCTAAGGAATAGCATTTATAGATAACCTACTTTGATGCTATAACTCATCAAGTGTGTATTTCGATCAGGCATATATCTAAAAGTGAGACTTTTTTGTAATTACTTTCCTCACAGTCCCTTTAAGAAAAATTACTTTTAAAATGAGGAAATCAAGAATCTATAGAGTGTGCAATTTAAAGAAGAACTTTTGCTTACACCTTTTAATTTCTTTATTTTTCCAACACCTTTGTGTCGTTGCCTAACAGAAAAAAGGCCTGTCACATTTTACTCAATTTTGAAATATACACCCAAGCATGTGGGTGAAAATTCAGACTCAAAATGTTAATATGAAAGAATAAACATATAAAATACAGCTCTAAAGCACATATGGGTGCCTAAAGCAGTGAACTGCCCAGTCCAATAGGGGGTACTTCCAGTGCAACCCGACTGTCTATTGCCCTCTTCACTACAACAACAGGAAGTGCACCTCTAGAAGATGGAGGACAGGTAGAGCCATTCCTGGAAGCACTTTGGGCTCCACACCGCTATTGGCACAATGATAAATAAGACTTGGCCGTGTGTGGACTATGTGCACAGCAGCTGGCTTACACCTCCTCTATGACAAATCTGCAGGCCCTTTCGTTAGCCTTCCACCCAAGTGCAAGCTGCACTGTGTCATGTGGCAGAGCACTATCTTCGGTTATTAACATGTATGCTTAAAAACTGAACGAGTCTGAGTTTTTTTTCTGAAAAGTGAAAGTATCAGTAGAAACAGCTAGTCTCTCTTTAAAACTCTTACCATTTCCTGCAAGTGCGAGGGTACACCTCATTTCGAGCCATAACCCCCATGGGCAGGACGAAGGGCTGGGTTTCAGGAGGATTGGTGCCCGTATTGCTTGGCCCAGGCTCGCAGTCCTCTGAACATGCATCACAGTCTGCCCCTTCTGCTTCACTGGCACCACCACAGGCTCCTTCTGCTGTACCTCTGACTGGAGGTGGGGAGCTCTTGGCCTGCTGCTCTGCCTCTCTCTGTACCTGTTCGTGTATCCCCAGCACCAGCCGGGACAGCTCCTCTATGTTGCGCTGTTGTTCCAAGTCTGGCAGCACCACTGGTCTACTCAGATCGACGTCCAGAGTGAGTTGTCCCGCAGGAACGTTGGGGTCCCCCTGCATGAAGGAGTAACATTTAAGTCTGCACCACCACAGGATGAGGTCATGCAATGGCAGAGGTGTGGACTCGAGTCATGTGACTACGGCCCCATCCACACGAAGACAAACCGAGGTCTAAACACATACATTTTTTGCCGAATCTGCGTATCATCTATAGGACGACGGTGTTTTGGGGGTCTGTAAACGATCATTTCTGAAACCAGGTTCCAGAGCGGAAAGATTTTGAAATGCCGTATACGCAGCTCCGGGATTACTGGCTCTCCGTAACTTTTCAGATACGCTTACGTCGTAGTTTCATATCGTCATTGACACACATGCGCCACACGCGGCAACGACAACAACAATGGCGGCGTACGGTGTAGCATATGTGCTGATGAAGCTAGTGACCCTACTGTCCCTGTTGCAGCAATATCTCCTTCTTCTCAATCACCACCAAGTTGAAGAAACAATTATCAAGGACACATTACGGCACTTTATGATCACTTCATCAAAACCTCTGTTTACAACTTTTGCCGCAAGTGCCCACTGTTTTTTCGTCTGTTTACGCCATATCGTTACAGCACCCCTAGAGGTCTGGCATGTGTTTTACAGCGTCTTCATGCGTATCGAGAGCATTCATGGAGACGCACACATTTTCTGAGACGCCTTTGTCTTTATGACGTTTTTGAAACTGTTAAGCATGTTGTCTTCGTGTGGATGGGGCCTTAGACTCGAGTCACAATTTTGATGACTTTTGACTCGACTTGACAATATCAAAGACTTGCAACCCGACTTGGTCTTTGACATCAGTGACTCGGGACTTGACTCTGACTTTAGTCTGATGAATAAAACAAAGAGGGTGTGGATTACACAGTTGCTTTCCCTGAGCGCAAGACTGCAGGAGTGCGGGAACAACCCAGAGACGCGGAACCATGCTACCGAGGATAATTCAATTTGCATTCACAAACTACGATGTCATAAACAAAAAAAACGAATTGCCGTTTGCAAAACCTGCAGCGTGAGAATAACAGACGGAGAGGCGATTTGTTCGGCACCTGAAGCTGCACAAAACAAGGTAAGTTGGTCTGGTACCTGTTGTGAGATCCTTTTGGGTAACTTTAACTTAGCATCCGTTATATGCAACAACGGTATCGCCAGTATGTCCTGTTTTCATGTCCTGCCCTGACTGTCCTGGTTGTTTTTTATGAAGTGACGAAACTGTCCTGGTTTTTATTGGTGTTTTTTATTTGTCAACGGTGCTTATGACTTGGAAAGACTTGAAAATTTTAAGTCTATGACTTTAGACTTGACTTGTCTCGTCTTAACTTGAGACTCGACTTGGACTTGCACGTCTTTACTTGAGACTTGACTGGAGACTTGGGTTTAAAGACTTGAGACTTACTTGAGACTTGCAAAACAGTGACTTTCTCCCACCTCTGTCCAATGGTGTGTGACACTGTCTTTTAAAACTTAAGTATGATAAAGGTAATTAAATAAAGGAAAATGAACCTGACAAACTTACTGTGAGTTTTGTGGCTCTTGCACATGTTTCATGGAAACTCAGCATGACTATCTCCAAGCCGTGACTTCCATAAGTGCCTTTGAAGAGACCTGGCTGCAGCAGATCAGAAGGCATTGCAGGCGGAAGGTAGATCCTCCGGTACGTCAAACAGTTGCTGGAAATAGAAAGAAGGAGAGGGCTGAATCGTCATTCATTAAGAGAAACAGAGTCATCTCCTTACATAAGAAAGGATTTCTTGCTCTTGAGGCTTCAATAACACTGTAGGTTCATACTCATATTGGCTTGTATAAATAAACTTCATTAGAATGAGCTCCTGCATGTGCTCATGGAAAATTTCTTCCAGGGTTCGGCCCCATTCTTCCTCCAACCACGTCCTGAACTCCTAAAGCACACACGAAGACACAAATTACAGAGTGATGATACCAGTCTTTGACTTCAAACATTATCAAAGTACACATGCTATAAAAAAACAATCAGACAGGCGAAGGAGATATCTTAAACAGGTCAAATGTAGTAAAAGTTATGGATGTGACCTACCTCCTGTCTGCCCCCTGGCATCCTATGATGATCTGTCTGGTTACATTTTGTTGAAAATTCATCCTTTTTCACAGTCTAAAAATAACACAATATGACACACATTTAAAGGATGACCCACTTTCATAAGCTTCTAACCTCTGATGAAAATATTAAGTGGGGCAACAAATATTCTAATTATGCAGAACTTATGTTCTGGGTCACCTGTATGTCTCCTTTGTGGGGCCCCTTATGTCCATACATGCACTCCACTGTGGCCTTTTTGCTCTCCCACATGTGGATGCGAAAGAGTGGTCGTCTCCTCATGGGATCCTCCACACGGGGGTCATGAGGTGGCAAATACATCCAGCCAATGATAAACAGCCCGTCCACCTGAATTAAACATTGTTTTATTGTTGTATCATTTATTAAAAGAGGCCAAAGTACAAAACCCAAAACCAGTGAAGTTGGCACGTTGTGTAAATCATAAATAAAAACAGAATACAATGATTTGCAAATCCCTTTCAACCTATATTCAATTGAATACACAGCAAAGACAAGATACTTAACATTCAAACTGGTAAATTTTGATATTTTTTGCAAATATTAGCTCATTTGGAGTTTGATGCCTGCAACATATTTCAAAGAAGCTGCACAAGTGGCAAAAAAGACTGAGAAAGTTGAGGAATGCTCATCAAACACTTATTTGGAACATCCCACAGGTGAACAGGCTAATTGGGAACAGGTGGGTGCCATGATTGGGTATAAAAGCAGCTTCCCTGAAATGCTCAGTCATTCACAAACAAGGATGGGGCGAGGGTCACCACTTTGTGAACAAATGCATGAGCAAATTGTCCAACAGTTCAAGAACAACATTTCTCAACGAGCTATTGCAAGGAGGTGCTCAGAGTCCTGCGTCTAATAGTGGCATCATGTAGTTTTAACTGCTTGACGTTTCTGTGATGACAAAGGATAACATCTTTGGCTGTACCTCAGGGATCAGGGCTTTTGTTGATCTTTTTTAAAATACTCCTTTGCTTTGCACTGATTCCTTTTAAAAAGTTGAGTAGCCATCATAGAGATTATTTGTTTATTAAAACCTGATAAGTCTTTATATAATTAACATGCTTGAATACAATAATGCATACTTGAAAAGTAATCAACAGATGTATGTTTGATTACTGAATAAATAACTTCATGAACCTTTGTTTGATTGTCCTTTGGAATATAAATTCATAAACATCATTGTAATAACTTATATTTTTCAGTTGATTTGTACTTACATGATGATTACATTGTTTATATTTTTGAAGACTTAACAATGCTTACTTATCCAGGTGTTCATTCCTATTAGGCCTGTGCTCAAAATATCGATACGGCAAAATATCGTATTGCACTCCTTTGGGATACGTGTATTGATATGGATTCTACAGAATCGATACGGCCTAAATCTTTTGACAGTTGTTGTAAATACACTTTGGGTAATGTTAACAGTGGCACAGTTCAAGGTAGAAGACGAGCTACATAATGAAGCATATGTTCTAAATTTGAACTTAGGTCTACCATCTTTGAGGATCTGAATTTATGTCTCTCAGGTTGTAGAACCACTTAAAACTCATCCTTGTTCTTTTTCTTCTTATAAGAAAAAACTAAACTTGTCAAGAATTTTGCTTAAAGCATAGTCAATGTTCACAATTTACATGTATCGGGATATGTATCGTATCGTGAAGTTGCTGGAAATATCCAGTCCTAATTTCTATAGACTTTTTTTATCTGCCATCATTTTTTTTTACAATTTAAACGATTCAGAGATACCTTTACCGTTGAAACTTTATAGAATCAAATGTATGACCTGTAAAGGTGAAGCACAGAAAACTGCATAAACTCTTAAGTACAGCCAATAGCGACATGCTACATCACCACAGTAATGTCCAGCCAGTCAGATTGCATGACGTCACCAGTAGGTGCAGGAGCATCATATGTGACCGCCTAAGTACATCTGGTTTACGCTGTCAATGTACAAGCACTGTGTCATGACAGAGCAGAAACCAGATCTAAATTATTGTGAATCTTAAAGAGCAGAAAAACTATAAATTATCCAAGTCTTTGATTAGACTTAGATTCACAACTCACCACGACATTAAGCAGTCCACCATAAGGCCCAATGTCCGGCTGCCACAGGCCCAAGATATGTCTGTATGGGTGAAGTACTGCAACACAGAAGCACAACATGAAAACACACTGATAAGCTTCAGCAGTGCTACACCCAGTCATGCCTTATCATCAATACCAAAGTTAGGAACGCTACAGGAGATGTTAAAAAGCCAGAGTCAACCATGTCTTTAGTGTTTGTCAGAATGGAATCTATGAGACGTAAACAAAAGAGGAGGCAAGAGTTCACCAACGACGTTCCTCTCAGCCAATCTCAACAAAACACACAGCACCAAAATGTTCCAGCTTCTTGTTAACATGTAGTGTAAGCAAACTGTCCAGATACAATTATTGACAAATGTATTATTCACACAGGATGCATAACACTGCGGCGGCTGCAGTCAGCGAGAGTCTCACACACACACACCCCTCATGCTTCAGCCGTGTACATACAGTGTGTGTAAATGTCCCTATAGTCCATGTGCTCGTAGTCCGGGAGGAGCTTCATAAAGCGCCCAGACTTCACTCGTGGGTTGACACCTGGACACAACACAGGTATGTGTAGGGCGACCAGCCACTGCTAACCCAACACAGCAGTGTGTGAAACTAAATCATCCAATCAAGGAGCAGTTAGGGGGAGGTGTAAGTATAAATATAAATGTGTTAACTTTTTCAATCTGTCCTGAGCAGCTTGTTGAAGATGAACATATTATTGTTATTGGATATTTATTTGAACAGGAATAAAGATTTTCAATCTGATTTTACCTTTTTATACCCAAGTGTGAGCCAACTCACTGGCTTGTCTGAGAAGTAAGAAATTAATTACACATAAAGTTTAACCACTAAAATGATTTTCTTTTAGGAATGCAAGTAAATAAGCATAATTTAGCATCTTAATCAAAAAATAATTATGTACTTTTATGTGAAGCAGTAAATTTGAAAATTCATGACTTACAATTTCATTAAATTTAGCATTGATTTTTTTCATTTTGGTTAAAGAGCTTCTCCATACTGGTGTATTAACATTATAGGGCCTAAAATAATAATTTTGGTAATCACCTATGCTGCTAATTTTGGGTTGATGCTGCATAAACCTTACGTTTGGTGGTGTTTTATTAAATAAACACACGTATATATATATATATATCTATATCTATATATATATATATATATATATATATATGTATGTGTGTATACACATACATATACATATATATATATTACATATACATATATATATTACATATACATATATGTATGTATGTGTATGTGTGTATATATATATATATATATATATATATATATATATATATATATATATATATATATATATATATATATATATATATATATATATATATATATATATATATATATATATATATATAGTAAAGGAAGATTACATAGTCAGGGACCTGCAGATCTAAACATTGGAGTCATTGGCATCAGTGATGGTAAGTGTGTACTTGAGATAATATTATTACGCTACTCATTTAATTTTAAATCCATGTTGTTATTTCATTATTTATTTCTTTTATATTTTGAAAAAAAAAAAAAAAAACAATATATTTTTGAGTACCTATAATACAGAGCATATATTTTGAATTATTCTCCAACCTTCCTTGAATTCCCTGCACTCTTATCCTCTCCTCAGTATAACAACATTAATGCTTAACTGCAGATGAAATTAATCAATTCTTGTATTTATGATACAAAAAGACACTAAGACCAAACAACTGCCAATCATTTACAGGTGACAATAGTACATAAAAGTTGTACTTAAGTAAAAGTATCTCTACATTGGTAAATTTTACACAAGTAGACTAAGTGAAGCTCTCCAACAACTTCCTTAAGCAGGAATAAAAGCAGTTCATTTAAAAGACTACTTTTTGTGTTGTGTAAAAATGGCTTCATCTGTGTTTAGCATATTTGTTTATAATAGTGAAGTATACAGTTTAAAAACATTTGATCTAACTATAATATTATTAATAATCAGAGAAGCAATTTGCTCTGATCTACTGAAATTAGACATTAAACGCACAAATAAAAATGTATTTTGTACAAGCATTAGTAATTTGACCAAATAAAAGAGAAAGACAGTGAGCAAAAGCTCTATTATGAGGGGAAAAAAAGATAAACAAGGGTTTTGCCCAACAGTGACTCTGTTAGGGTGCCATCATAGTTTAAGTAGAAAAAAATATTCTCTCATAGATCAATTCAAAACCTTATGACAGTGGAAAAAAACTCACGTTTAACATAAAGGTCCCGGCTTGATACTCCACCAACTTCCATTTTTCTCAGATCCTCCTTCATACCAAACTCTGAAAAGAGAAAACATGGAAAATCAGGTAATGAAACCATGGTAATGTATTGTTGCAGGTTTTTACAGTCATTTTAACAAACTTTATTATCTCACTCATCCTACCATATTCTTATTTATTTTCAAATTCATAAAATAAAAAAAGAGTAAAATAGTGGGATTAAAGATAAAGAAAACTTGAGGAAACTGTTTGCACTCTTTGACTTGAAGTTCATTTCTTCACATTTTACACTTTTACAATGCCCTTTTCATTTACCTGTTCACTGATTTAACAATTTCTGTGATTTTTCATTTGTTCCCTGTGTGTATTCATAATTGGTGATGAAACCCTATCATTAGATTAGCACACACTGAGGCTGCGTTTACACGGCGCCGAAAACGGTCAAATCCGACAAGTTTTCGTTGTGTTTTGTCTTAAAATGGAAACTTTTGAAAACTGGCTCCAGGGTGGAAAGTTTCCAACACGCTCTCCATGCAGCTCCGTGTAAACCCGTATCAACTCTGACGTCACCGCATGCACAGTACTCTTTGACATGAAGGCTGGGCGTGCATACCAGGAACAACAACAGCTTCGGCCATCTGTTCGAGTAACGTGTGAGCCTCTTACCATTCTCGGTTTATTATCCAGACAAAACTATCCAGACAGATTTGTTGTCCGAACTGATTTGTTGTCCAGAAAAGAAACTCCTGTGTCTTTGTGCGTCTATTTGTTGTTTGTGAAAGTTTTTCTTCTTCGTACGTGTATTGTAGCAGCACTGCCTCTCTGCACACCTACACCGCCATCTACTGAACCAGCATGCAAACTACAGCGGGTCCATACGTCTCCAGCGTTGTCGTCTGAAGAATTTGAAAATGCAGAGGAAAAATCTTTGCGTCTGTAAGTCAGGAGTGTCCGTGTAAACGTAGCCTGAGAGTGTGCACAGCCTGTTATGTAACTGTATCAACATCTTAGTTATTGAGATGATAATGCAGTAGGAGTGGGAGAAAAAATCGATACACCTAAGTATCGCGATTTTTTGTCTGCCGATTTAAAATCGATATTTTTATTCAAAAATCGATATTCCCCCCCTACACACACACGCACACTCACACTCTATAGGCGCTAAAGTCGCCAAACTGAGGCAAGCTACATTGCTGGATAAAACAGGCCATAGCTGTTAAAATAGTGCTGAGTAGATTTACTACTTTTCACCAGCAGATAGTGGACAGGTGACTGGTTTCTATTCAAAGTTTTGGCGTATATTTATTTTAAAACACACACACCGGACCGAGGGACGTGAGTGTGGCTGCAGAGGCTGTGGAGCGGAGCAGAGAGAGAGACACAGAGTGATAGAGAGTACTCACGATGCCGAGAGTACTTTGTCAAGTACTGTCTGACTCTGAATCTGAGGAATATTTACTCTCTGAGGATGACGGTCAGTCGTCCAGTGAGGAAGAAACTGGCAGCGAGTCTTGCGCCAGAAGCGGAGCGGCTCAAGCGCCATTACAGTCCCGGAGCAGTACATAGCCTACCGACAGCTTTTCCTCTCCCTGGTCGGCGACTGCCGAAGAGTGCACATAGTCTGGGATGCAGGGAAGCTCAAAACACCGCGAAAAGTGACGGTGTTAGCGGAGAATGAGACCGCGGAGCTCTGGTCAGACGAGGGAGAAGCCGGGGGTAAACAGTGCAGGCAGCAGAGGCGTTCATGCTCGGCCCGTAAATTACAGTGATGATGATGGCTGGGAAAACTAACCACTTTGAAACTATAGCCTTTTTAAATCTTGATAGCAAAACTGAATATTTCTTGAAAAAACTCTGTTGCCTGAAGGGATAATAAGCCACTTTTTATATGCAATCCAGGCTTTTGAAGAGAGGGAGCATAAACAGCTGGTTAATATATATTGCTGAATAAATCCTAAAAACAGACTCACATGTGATGTGTATTTTTCCTGATATAGTCTGTAGGCATCATCATTGTTCATCTTTTTCACTGGTTTTAAAAAAGCTAACTAAAGATTGCAAAAATCGGCAATATCGTAGAATCGCAATTTAAATCGTATCGGCACCTAAAAAATCGCAATAAATCGTATCGGGAGAAAAGTGAATCGTCCCAGCCCTATAATGCAGTAGGTTGGATTTGTAAACATTGTGATATCAGTTGCATATTACAGATTAATATCAAAAAGTACTGATTTCTAGCTGAGTTGATTATTGTCTGAATCTTCAGAGCTAGATTACAGGAGAATTTAAGTTACTCTGATATCTCATACTTTTTCTGACAAACTAAATGAAAGGCATTGAAATGATATCTGCAGAGTAGTCTGGAGTTGGAAAGTCCCAACAAGCAAGTACAACCGTCAGCAGCAGAAGTGAAGTGATCCCGACAGACTCTCATGGTTTCTGGGACAAACAGCTAGTCTGAGGCAGAAGTGAACTGATCAGCGGTTTAGGGGCTGTGTGTAGACTGTAGGGATGGGACGATACACTTAAACTCACGATATGCTGCACCTCGATATGCCCGGGTCACGACATGATACGTCACGATACAATATCAAAAAAGTAAAAAAGAAAAATATTACTGTGTAATTACAACTTTTGTTTTTGTTTGAGTTGCACACAGGAAAACACAAGGCCTAACAGGCCAAACACAAACAATAACACTCTCTCTAACCCTAGAGAGGTTAGAGAGAGTGTATGCTAATGAGGTAGGATAGTTTTCGCCGTCTTTGTCTTTTTTAATGAGAAAGCCAAAATACTGCCAGACAGATGACTTGTATCCAGGAGGAGTGTCTTCGATTTCGACCTCATTCGACTCCATCATTTGGCTTTTTGGAGGCAAGGTAGTTGGTGCTAATGTTTTTTGTCGTCACTTCTGGTCACATGCGCTATTAACGGACATGATGTCTTAATTTCGCGATCCATTTTTTTCAAACTCGATGCGTTTCGTCACGTATTGTAACCCGATATATTGCCAAACAATATTTCATCCCATCCCTAGTGTATAGTGTAACTGCTCGCCTCTAACTTCTTGCTTTAAAACAAAGATATTACCTACAAATGACTGAAAATGTTTTTAAACAAAAGCTGAGTTGAGTTAGATGCCTTATTACTTATTACAAAAATACTTTAAATGCACAGACAAAAGAGGTTCAAAGTTGAATGTGCATTCTGGGTAAAAGGTTTATGTGAATCACTGAAGAACAAAACACTCCCCATGGGTCAAGTTTAATCAACTTTACTGTTTACTGTTCCTCAATATTTACCAGGAGCTTAGAAAAAAATGCTCATGCTGTAGTTGGAGATTTGTCCTTGTGAAGTTAAATACCCTGTCAGGTAAAGTATTCTTGTTTAATACATTAGTTTAATACTAAAGTTTGAGCATTGTCTACCTGATCAAATCAGATTCATCTCAGCAGATATCTTTTTTAGGATATTAAGTGGCACTGTAATACTAAAACAAAGATGTGTCTTCTCAGATGAAGTGACTGTATTAACAATGTGGTTTCTAAACATTCAATACCTCTGGATGCTGTCAAGGAAATGCAAAAGCATCTGCAAAATGTAATTACATTACACTTAAGCATTAAATAATGAACAGATTAAACACAAATATCAGCATGCACTTCAGTAGAAGATAAATGGACAGGGGTGTGTGTGCGTAGACTCAAGTAATGTATGAGTAAAAGAAGCTGATGTGCATGAGCTGATGTAGTGATTAAATAATACATAGGAGATTATGTGCATGGACTTTAATGGTGCATTAACAGAAGTAAGGGAGTATGGACTTAAGTACTGAATCAATAACTGAATGTGAGCATGTGTGTAAGCACTTCAGTAATGTATAAATCGATAAACAGAAGGACTGCCTGGACTTCAGTTATGAATGAATTTATAAATAAGTGAAGTGACAATGTGCATGGCCTTTGGTAACCCTTAAATGAACAGAAGTATACCTCGATGGAATGGAGTTTTGTAAACAGAAAGTTTTGTGTGGATAACAAACTGAGTACGGTAAGCAGCATACATGTTTCTGGGTAGACGGCTGAAGCTGTTTTTGTTCCTGGTTTGCGTGCGTAGGCTCAGGTGAAAGAGCACTGTGCATGTGGTAACGTCAGCATTTCACCTTAAAACAGTAAATCCCATCTACACGAAGCTTCACACCGATATGTTTTCAAAACTCTCCACTCTGGACCCTGGTTTCAAAAGTTTGTGGATTCAGGCACTCCGGCACTGTTCTCATGTAGACAGGAGGCAAAAACGCATGAAAAATCTAAGTTTTAAACAGGCCCTTAGTTATCCTTTCTGGTTTGTTGGAAAACATTATGTCTAATTGACACCTTGAGTTTTTTTTAATTCTGTTTGCATCATGTTTTTACTGTTTCATATTAAAGGTGCTATGAGGAGAATCTATTTCAGGCGACATTAAGACTCTGCTACCCATGAGCATGTGCAGCGACTGTCGTAATGACATGACCCAAGCCAAAGCGTGCGTTTTTTGTGATGCTAATGAATGCAGCTCGGACCTTCCTCAGAACTCTGCATTGCTTCAACTTCTTTTTTTAATAACTTACAGGATGCAAAGTGACGAGGTCATGTATCTCTTTCTAGTTAACGTAGCAGTCGTTTTTGATGTGTGACAACAAGCAATTTTTGGAAAATTTAGTATCGTAGTTTTGTAGCCGGCTATATATGGCTACTTACAGCCCGGTGCTCTAAGACGTGTCTGAATAATATAAATTTGCTCTGAGTCATTTGTCTAGCCCTGTCCGACCCGACCACGAAGCTAGGGAATAGCATTTATAGATAACCTATTTTGATGCTATAAAACTCATCTTAAAGTGTGTATTTGGATCAGGCATATATCTAAAAGTGAGACTTTTTTGTAATTACTTAAAAACTTCTCATAGCATCTTTAACCAATACTAACCTTTTGCTCATTTCTACCTTTAGCTTCTAAAAACCTGCCGTGGACCGTTGTTGAAAATAAGCATTTTGCTACACACACGTAAATAAGAGCAGCTAAGACAAGTACACTATTAAATGCTGCAGCACCAGTGTAGCTGGACGTCCTCACTTAACAAACTCGAAGCCCTCAGAGAACACCTCCAAGGAAGCTCACATATAGCAGTTATATCAATAAGCTAGAATATAAAGTAAATATAGAGTAATAGTATGATGAAGTTAGCATCATAATATGATTCCTTAAAAATGAAACCCACACTTAGAACTCAAAATCATGCTGATATTATATAGAGAGCTATTGAGCAATGGCAGTTATCTGAATCATCACCAAATCAAATCATTTTCGATTTGGGCCATTACCAACGTCTCTGGAAAATGTCAGCAAAATTCATCGAGTAGTTTTTGCAGAATCTCGATAACAAACAGGCAAACATACGCCGGCAGAAACATAACTCTGCTGAGGTAATGAACAAAAATAATTATGTGCATTACTAACAGTTTAGCATGATTAACTTTAAGTTTGTGTCAATGGAATATGGTACAGAAAATATCAAAAAATAAACAGAAGTATTTTGCGTGTATTGAAGATGGAAATAGAATAACAGTAAAAAAAGAAACACATGAATCTAAGTTTGTGTGCACGGATTTCAGGAATAAAGTAAAAGTGATCACAAACCTCCACCAAAGGATTTACGTTTGTTTGCGCTAGGGGTGTCCTAACACAACTTTTTCATCTCCGATACAATACTGGTATTGCAACCTCCAATACAATAACAGCAGGAATCATACAGACTTTTATTATTTGTTTTGTAGTATGGACTGTAAGAAAAGGCTTGATCAAGTGAGATTACTACTGAGAATGGTAGTCATAAATAGTAGGTATGAGAAAAACGGACCCATTTGTTATTAACCAATGGGTTCAATAAATTTTAACCTTAAACATAAGAATAAAACAGTTAAATAAAATAAATGAAAAATAAAGTAGAAGACCCTGGAAAGTAACAACTAAATTAAATAAATAAAAAAGGGATTAGAATGGACCACTTATATTGGAGTGCTTATATCAGAGACTTCAGATGCAGGCCGATATATTCCGATATTTGTTTTTTTTTTGCTGATATTGGACCAATATCCGTTTATCAATATCGGATCGGGACACCCCTAGTTTACGTCTTGCTCAGTGCTCATGTACGCTCTACACAGATTACTTAACTGTGGTTTTACATTGACCCACAAGAATACATCTGCATGAAATTTTCAAGCACTACAGACATTGTTAGCCAAGGTTATAAAAAAAATGAAAACTGCCCTATCTCGCACAGTCAAAATTTTCTAAATTATTCCTGGATATTGACCACCAAAGTCTAATCAGGTTTTCACTGAGTCATGAAGAACATTCCCTGAAAATGTAATCAAACTCTGTTGATAACCTTTGAGTTAACTTAATCACAAACAGACTGAAAGACAGACAGACAAGGGCAAGCAAAAGTAAAAGGAGCAGGAGTGTATCAAGGGCTGTTATTTTCATGGAACAAAGTAGAAGGGAAAAAAGATAAATATGCATGCATGGACTTACAAAATCAATCAATCAATAAGCAGAAGTAAATGTCGTTGGGAGAAAGGTAAGGGTGTCCCGATACAACTATTTAACCTCCGATACGATACCGATATTGCAGCCTTGAGTACTGGCCGATACCGATATCAATCCGATACGATATCAGCAGGAATCATACAGACTTTTATTACCTATTTTGTAGTATGGACTGTAAGAAAAGGCTTGATCAGGTCAGATTACTCAAACAGAGAACAGTAGTCAGCAATAGTAGGTATGAGAAAAACTGACCCATTTGTTATTAACCAATAGGTTAAATAAATTTTAACCTTAAACATAAGAATATACTACAATTAAAACAACATGAATAAAAAATATTAGAAGACCCTGAAAAGTGACCTCAATAAATCAAACAAAAACATATTTCACCAATTGCAAAATAACCACTGTGTTGAACTTAAACATAAGCATATTCTACAACTGAATAAAATAAAAAAATAAATATATTAGAATGGACTGCTTGTATCGGAGTGCTGATATCGGAGATTTAGGATGCAGGCCGATATAATCCGATATTTGTTTTTTTGACCGATATCCGATATCAATATCGGATCGGGACATCCCTAGAGAAAGGCAAAAGTATTTTGATAACTCAATAGTAGTATGTAGGGATGGGAATCAAAAACCAGTTCTAGTTCAGAATCATTATCAGCTCCTTTAAAGGATCGATATCATGAGTCTTTTTGCTTATCAATTCCTTCCACTGACAGGGTTCAGAAGAGGTCAGAACTGTGGCTTAATTTATTCCAAGAGGTGCCCACTGCACAACCTAAAGTGATTAGGTTGGATGATCTTTTGGCCCTTTTCCATTAGCACGCCTTGGCCCTACTCTACTCGGCCCTACTTGATTTGCTGCGTGTTTCCACTAGCCTGGTACCTCCTAAAACAAGCTAGTTTTAGTACCTACTCCGCTCTGGTTCCAAGCAAGCTGAGTCAATTCTAAAAGATGACATCACCGACTGCCGGCTACTGATTGGTCAGACAATGTCGTCATTGATGAGTCATGAGCGTGACGACCTATCATGCTAGCGGTAGCTACCATTAGCTTACCCTCATACGTCTTTTCTTTGCAGCTGGATTGCTCTCGTCCTCGGCTTCATTCTGTTGTATAGCTTCCAAAACTCTCCTGTGCTTCTCAAGGGGTATTTCTTCTTGCCACCTGCAGCCTTCTTCTGCTTTCCTTTTTTACTCGGTTTGTGGCAAAAAGCCACAGATTGTTGTGACGTGCTCAAAATGACGTCACCGCAGAGCCGCTCAGCTGTTTAAAGCGACACTGCACCCCAAGGGCAGGCGACTGGGGCTAATGGAAGAGCAGCACAAGGTGAGTAGAGTAGAGCCAGGTAGAGTCAAGTAGAGTAGAGTAGGGCTAATGGAAAAGGGCCATTTGTTTACCCTCACTTGCCAGTTCACAACTACAACACCTTTAATTGGGATGTGTCGCACTTCCAATGTTCCAGTTATGAGGTTAATGAAACACACCATAAATGTCTTGAGTTGAAGAATTCTTTAAACAGTGCCCTTGCTGTTTTTGCAACTTAAAAAAAATAACAAAAGTTGCTGGGAGTTCTGTAAACGTCTTAAGCGATATCCCCTGGTATCACTTCATGTGATTCCTATTGTATGGTGATTTTTGCATCATGAGTTTGTTGGAAATAATGTGTGCTGTGTGATATATGATAAATCAGCACAACTGCTGTGCCTCTACTAAAGTGGTAAATTAATACATACATTGTCGCTGTATTGCACAAACCTATCTCCATAATTGCTAATTTTCAGAAAATGAAAAAAACAACTTTAACAACAAAAATACTCAACAGCTGAATGAATAAAAATCGTCCAGAAAGTATAACCATTTTTAATTCTTTAGCCTGGATAAAAAGTTTTTCAACCTACTTACCAACATGGAAGGTGACAATAGCACTTTTTTTAATCAAATAAGTTTAAATAAAATAAAAATAGAGACAGGAAGGGTTTGTCTAATGGCAACAATGTAGATGAACACTTTTAATTGAAATAAAAGAAGAATATGTTATTAGAATGAAGATGTGGGATTTTAAATAAATGAATACATGGTGTGCAGGAGCCGAATGTAGTATATAAATTAACTAAAGTAGAGAATAACTGAACAAAATACTTAAATGATAGATACATAAACAAATACACCAATAATAAGCTAGATACATGAATGATAAATAAATAAATAAATAAATACATAGAATGGCATGTGACTAAATGACTATAATATGTTATTTTATTCAAAAACAATTCAGCTATTTGGTGTCATAATACATCAGGGCTCCCACTCTTTTCTAGAAATAATTTTCCAGAACTTTTCCAGGACATTTTGCAGTGTAACACAACCAACTGAGGTTACATTGTTGCTGTGGGCAGTTTTAATTTTAGTTAGCCTTCTAAAAAAACGAGATTAGAGGTTGATGAACAATATCTCTAGCTATTGATCATGTTGATCTTAGAATTTCTTTGTTTCTAACTCTCCAGCACGAACATTGTCTGTTAGCTATCTGTTTAGCCTGGCTTTTATGTGTCTTACCATTATAAATGTATGGTTATACACATTTAAACCTATGTTTACTCTGCTTTTACATGAATAGATTTTAATTTAGCCTAAATTTTATTTTGTCATTTTTTTATTATTTCTTTTTGTCCCCATTGTTTTGAGTTTTTATATTGTATGCCTTAACTTGCATTATTTTACCTACTCACATTTTCTGTCTATGTGTACATTAGTTACCAAGTACATTTTTTACTTTATTTTCTATGCTTCAAGCTAGAAGGAAGACATTTTTTTTTTCAGTTTTTCCAGGACATTTCACCTTTTTCCTCATTTTCCATTTGCTTTCAATGACTGGAAAATTGGGCAATAATTTTCCAGGTTTTCCAGGACGCGTGGGGACCCTGTACATTTAATGATGGAATAATGTGTCCTAAGGTATCTTGTTTGGTAAATAAAACGTGACTGAATATGACAAATGTACTTGGTAACGTTTGTGAGTAGTTACTGCACGTAGCGTGCACTGTGCAGCCCCCCACCCCCATACACACACACCTCCTCACTTCTCGGTACATCTGGCACAATCTATGGGGGTCTACGCCGAGATCAACACGCTGCTCAGGGCCTCAGAAAGCCTGTGTCCGACCTTGGATCAACAGTGTGATCAGCTGCGCGGAATGGCTGACATAAGCCCAATAACACCGAGAGGCCTTGGTGGTCCGTTTCTCTGCAGGAGCGACTGAGGGCGCGAGGTTAAAGATTACTCAATAAAAATGCTTTTAGGGTTACATGAACTCCCAATGAGAGCCGAGCACCGAGCTCTAACAGGAGCTGACCGAGCATGGCCCAGTATTTACACTGAGACTGCTTTAATGCACACTAACTTTGGGTGCTCAGGTTACCTACGTGATCACTGAATGCCTTTATTTACCTTCCGTGCACCGCCGTCTCCAGATGGTCTCGGTGCTGACGATTTGTCTGAATTTCTTGCAGACGAGGGCAACATTTGGTAGCGCAATTCCGGGGAGCAGAGAGAGTATTTCCACCAGCAGCTCCGGCGGCAGGTCCGCTAATGACTGCGGGTGCGGAGGTCCCGTGCTGCCGCCGTCCAGAAAGCTTCTTCTGTTGATATGACCGCTGCCGTATTCACAAGCGTCACTGGGCCCTGCAGTATCGACGTCGCTCCCGAGGCCTCCGCAGCCTCCGCCGCCAACCCCGACGTCGGCTTGTCCGGGTCCAACGATCCGCTCCTCTTCTTCCTCGTCCATTTCCGAGTCGCTGCCCTGATCCTGCTGGTTTTGCCGCTGTCGCCTCCTGCACCTCCGCGACTGACCCACTCCGCAGAGCCTGGCACAAACAGCCATCCGTAGTCACCAAACAGGCAACATTACATCACTAAAACTCATCTATCAGCTGCGGCAGGCTCATCTCCTCCAGTCCCTGCGAGCCTGGGCTGAGCGTGCGCCGTGACGTCACGACGCTGCACGCACAGAGCGCAGCGAGCTTCTTCCGCAAAAAAAGAAATTTTCATTTTGTAATATTTTGTATTGTTTATAAAGATGACAATATTCGTGGTTTTACAAAAATATGTGCTTCAAGCGACCTCTTTAAACGAGAGGCAACATTTCACATTGATAATTAAACATTTCAATTGATTTTTGCAATTTGACTGACTTGAATCAGTTATGAAATCATTTTGATTTCGTCTGTTATACTGTCTTAAATATTTCTTAGCCAGAATTGAGTTTCTTAGCCATATACTAATTATGACAAAAAGACAAAGTTGTGTCAAACAGTCATATAATTATTTATCATAACTTGACACTGCATTATTAAGACTAGGATTTTAATAAGTTTTATTGATTTGCACATTTTGCTGTTTATTTTATTCTTGAAATGAAAAAGCACCAGTTCAGCCCTTAGGGCTGGATCTAATATCAGTCACACTCAATAGTCACAAAAATATGCATTTCAAAAGCTAGCTTTAGAATAAATATTGTATGTTTTTTCGGTTTCATTGAGCATTTTTTCACCTACAGTATGTCTGGCCTTGATTATTTGAAATACAAATTAATTGTTAAAGATTTCAACCCTTTGAATGCTGGGTTTTAGTCATGATGCCATCATTTTATTCAGATAAAGAAAATATAATTACACTTCAATATCCTATATGCTAAGTGTATTTTTTGTTTTGGATTATTACAGCCTGACGTATTGTCAATATTTTCTGCCAAGGGCCAAATACTCAACCTTGTACTGAAGAAAAAAAAGCTTTTCCTGAGGTAGATGTGTAAAAATATCGTAAATTGCTATCCCCAGCTTTTTAGGCTTAATTTTTAAACACATATCTGCCCAAATCATGTACATTAAACAGGAATGTATTTAATATTTTAATCTTCTAAATGTCAGGTTATTGTAAAGATGCCCCTGTATTTTAGCTGAAATTAAAACTGGAAAGTACATTATATTAAATACACTCTATGCAAATGTTTTTTTCAGGTTTTGAATTATTACAACCTGGGATATGTCAAGATCAGCAACAACACTGATTTTCAGCATTTAATGTGTAGTGTTAAAAATTTGATTTTTAATCATAAAAATGTCTTTTTTAAAGACCAGTTTTTTAAAGAACAGATTGACACCTTGATATGACAATAACATTGTATTATGCTGCAGTCCAAAAAATGTTGTTCACATATGGGGTGGGCCCAGGTTCATTTTTAAATAATTCAACATGATATTGCAATGGAAAACCCTCAAATAAGACTTTTGTAATTCTGATTATTACTGAAAAGGTCAGAAAAACTGCCCAGTGAATGCTCCATTAAAATGTTTGCCATGTAAACCCACTAAACTAATTTAATCAAATGAGTGACGATAAAATGAAGTGAAATAAATCAATTCTGAACCCGTGATTTAAGTTTAAGTCGAGTTTTTTTCTTAAAAATGAGTCAATGAGAGGGTAAGTCTATCAGTTAAAGCTAATAGTGTTGATTGTTGTGTAGTAGTTCTAGTAATAGCCATGTCTTTTGAAAAATGACAAATTTGAACTAATCTACCATCACAGTGTTGGTTTGGTTTTTTACAGTATTTTAAATTGTGAGTGTCATATCAGCACAGAGAGCCATAATGCTTGACTTTGTTAATGCAAACCTAAAAATGCTTGGGACTAATTTTGCTGCAGCTCATCAAGAATTTTGATACAAACATTTCATAAATGGGATAATCTAACACAATTATCTTATTCCAGAGCACAAACTACCAATATTTTTGGTTAAACGTGTTTTTTCCATGGCAATTGCAATGAGCTCACTCACAGTAATGTTGCAGGACTTGTATTGGTAGTATCGTGCCCTACAGCACACCACGGTATCCACTTCACTGGTTAATAAGTTTTCTTTTTGTAGTATGCAAATACTGAAATAGGACCTTAATGTACACAGAGGAAGAGGGCGTAGCAACATGTTTGAGAGTCTTAATTTAACACAGTAACTCCTCAAAGGGACAAGCAACATTTGTTTTCTTATCTTGCCTCACTCCTGAGTACATGACAAGCAGGTTGACACAATTCTTTCGACTGTTCTTTCCAGTAGCAAGAAGTAGGAGGACAAAGATCGCCCGTCACTTGTAGGCTCAAACACTGGGAGTCAAATGGGGTTTGCAATGAGAGATGTGATATTGAAGAACGAGTCGAATCTTTTGAACAGCCCGTAAGTTAATGAAGCGAACCGAGTTTTAGTTGTAGCTGAGACGTTCGTTTGCGAGTCATTCTTATACCGTATGATAGGTGCCTGCAAATTAATGATGGCTTGCCAACAAACGGCTCACTCACAGTTGTGAGTCGGTTCTGATCTTCACTTTAAAAGAGCTGTTCAAAAGACTCGACGCGTTCGCGAATGTCACATCTCAACTGCGAGGGGTGTGCCTTCACTGGGTTGCCAGGTTTGTAAAAAACAGGTGGAGACTTTTTGCCAGCAGTTCAAATGTGAATTGATGAATTCATAAGTTATACATTATTTACAGCTGACCTAAATTAATCGTAACATATTTTGAGGGTTCAAAAGTCTGACTTAAACTGTGTAAGAAAATTACCAAAATGCAAATGAGGCAACATTTATGTAGAAAGCGGCAACCGCAGAAGCAAAACAGGAAGTAGCGGCTGGCGGGAATTTTGTTCTGCGCTATGCAGAGCACCTATGAGTCGTAACGTCAACCTAAGACTTAATTAAGTTTATTACATAGAAATTAACAAAACATTTCAAAATCCGAGTGTATACTGACAACTCCGAAGAGGTATCGCTTTCATTTCTCCACGTAGTTTATCTTCAGTATGTATGTACGTTAAATCTGAGTTTTACTTTGTTTACCAGCAATGTTTTCTCCTCGCAGGTCCATTATGAGAGCTGAAATGGATAAAATAGTTACTCTGTCGGATGGAGAAAGTACAGCTGAACTTCAGAAATACCTCTCTTCTCTAACAAATGATCAGGTAAAGTTATGCTGTCAATAAGCACACAACTATGTTTTTAATATTATTTCTGCCCCACTGTGCCTGTATGTAAGATTGTATGTTGATTGTATGTACATATCATCCTCATATCTTGTATGCTATTATCAAGGTAGATTAGATTTAAGGTTAGCCCATGTAAACTAACACATTTAACAGTCTTTTTAAGCATCCTTTGCATTCCTCACCACTACACTGAAGTCTATGCTGTGTGTATGTTTAGGGTCCTCGTTTGAAAGGCAGGCCTATTTTTTATTATAATGCCTAGATTTTTACATAGAGGAAAAAGTAAACTGGAACCACATTCCTTGTATCTTTAACATAACTTTCAAATAAGATAAATCTGATACTGAATCTGAACAAAGCACCAAGTATATGTAGGAACCAAACAGTAAATACATGAGTTTGGTTTCTTTAAAAGTGGTATTAGTGCATTCTTGCAGCAGCAATAACACCTTCAAGTATTGAGTAAAACGCTGAAACAGACAGACATAGTATCAAATCTTGTCACATCCTAAGAGTACTGTTTACCAAAGTACCATTCACTAAATATCAGAGTCAGAGATGCTGCCTTGAATAACTGAATTTAAATATTGCGTTTCAGCTTCAGAAACAGACATCATGGGTAGAAGAAGAATAGCTGAATTTGCAGCAACAAGAGTAAACATTATTGATGCTCTTTTTTTTTTTTTTACCTCAAAAGGCTGGGGGATATGGCCTAACAATAAAATACCTGATTTTTTCCCAACAAAACTCAATTTGCGATTTTGATCAAATTTTTTTCCCTCTCAAAGTATTAAAACTCCAAGTGACACAAACATGACATGAATCAAATTCTGCCTTTATGTTGTCAATATATATTTTTATATCAATCAGAATTTACCCCTTGGGGTGCTGGTTTGGTGGAGTGGTTAGCAACCATGCACGTCCCATGTACTTCTGCCGGTCCGGGCTCGAATCCAGCCTGTGACCAGTTTGTAAAGTGTCTTCCCCTACTCTCTCTCCCCCTTTCACAAGCCTATCCACTGTCTCTCTCCTATCAATAAAGGCACAAAATGTCCAAAATATACATTTAGAATTTCCCTCTTAAAATTAAAGTGTGTGTCATAAAATATTGATTATGTAGTCCTAACGCAGGCAGGTTTGCATATATAATTTTCACAGCTTGTTAACGTCTGATCAATATTTAATCTATTTAAAATAAATAAATAAATACAAGCCTATAAAAGTGTTTGTGCAAAACCATCATGAAAACTGTAAAATTTCCCTGTTTATATTTTTCAATCTTTGCAACTACTTACAGTTTAAGTAAGTGAATGAAAAAAAAAATCTAGATTTTAAATTTTTAGATCTCCTGCAGAAAATAATTCAATAGAAGAATTTTCACCAGATGACTTGAATAGCTCTGTTTGGGAAGAATTTGGTTGCATCACAATGACACCATTGTATTCATATAATAGCGTTTAATTCAGGCTAAGGGGGTTCATCTGTGAGTTATGAAGATTGCTGTATATTAAAGGGATCCAGGAGGCCATGTCTCTGTACAAAATAGATGGGGGGGCGGGGGGCGATGACTGCTTAGCAGGAGGGAGGTAGAGAGAGAGAGGCTGTGCAGAGCATGGAGCAGCTTGCTGCTTCTATGAAGCAAAACAAATGTTTGTGTGTTCAAAAAAAAAAAAAAAAATATTGCACGTCCTGCGATGTGACTATTGCATACGCACACATTGTGATGGCGATGTTCAAATGATATATTGTGCAGGCCTAATGGGAGAACATGATGCCCTTTTTTCTATACATTTAAACTGGTCTGATCCTCTGTATTTTTACGTTTAGCCTAGTATGTATCACAGGAAACAGAGATGTTTCAGTTTTAGACTGTTGTAAATTGTTTTAATTTGTTAGTTTGTAGTGTAATCCTTGCTTTGTTTGTTATCTGCTTTCTAGCTGATCACTGTCATTACCAATGGTGCATTAAAGGGTAAGAGTGTCAGCTCCATGATAAAGGGCATATTTAAAGGTAAGGTCCACTTGTGAATTGTTTTGACTGTCACACATGGTGTCAGCTGCAGTTAAAGTAAAGCCTGTGCTCCTACATGTAGGCTCGCCCTCCAATTCCACCGAAGGATCAGACCGCAGACTTCTTGTTTATCAGCACTGCATCCCTCTGTGTGAGTCAGGGGATCTGCAGACTGAGGTGGCTTCTGATATCATTGGACTCCTGATGCTGGAGGTAAAATGAACTCAAACTATTTGTGAAGCTCTTTTAGTCATTCATAAAAAGCCTGAGTAGCCTTTATTGACTAAAGTGTCCGACCACCACTTTGCATTTTAAATGTTGCACACAGACGCACACACTTCCCGGACCCTGCCTTGCACAACTGGCGTCCCTGTTTGTTGATGCCATTAAGATGGGAAAAATGGGCAATGGAAAATCTCTGGAGCTATTCCCTACGGTGCTTACTGCCCTCTCAGCATGTGAAGCCTTGTCTTACGGCAAAGGTAAGTACATCCTTTAATATCTTAAGTTTTTATCAGAACCATCTACATCAGGGATGGGCAACTTTGGTTAAAGGGAGAGAGATTTTTCAGAAGGCCAAATCTGAGCAACTTTAAGGGTACAGTAGCTCTTATAATGTGTAACTTTATCAACATTTTTATCTATTAACAAATTAGATTACCAATACTTAGTCTACTGAACCAAACCCAGAATTTAAGCCTGCTCATCCTTTTTTTGTTGGAAATAGCAGAGCATTTACTAATTATGAAGGTATATTCTGCTGATATATATATATATTTTTTGGTTTTTAAAATAGCCATAAAAGAGACACAGACACAATCACACTTGATTTAAGCTCCATTTTCTTTGAACGTTGCCATTTTGTCCTGGCAGATTTAGTCAGGTTTTCTTCATGATATTTTAGGAGGTCCACATGCAGGTCCTGTGTTGCCAGTTGCACCTATGAGCTACAAATTTTGTAAACAATGATGCATCTCAGTCTATTTTTGTTTGTGACTGTTAATTCATTGTAACTCTAGGTGAACTCAACGGTGAGGAATACAAGAAACAGCTGATCAACAGTCTCTGCTCCAGCAGGTCAGAACCCTCATCTCAAGTCATCTTTATTTATAAAGCACTTTAAAAACAACCACAGCTGAAACAAAGTGCTGTACACAAATAGACAAAACAAAACAGACAGAAATTAATTAAAAACAATGGATAAAATAAAGCAGATATAAATACTAAAACAACTGTTTCAATGTTTTAAAAAACAATAGAAACAATAAGTAAAAGCAAACCATAAAACACTAAAACAGGAGCCGAGTTTCATGCAGGGTTGAAAGCCAAGGAATAAAAATGAGTTTTAAGACGAGTTTTAAAAATAGACAGTAAGGAGCTTTGTCTGATGTGGACGGGAAGCTCGTTCCACAATTTGGGGGCTGCCACAGAAAAAGCTCAATCCCCTCCGAGCTTCCGTTTGGACATCGGTACCTCCAGGAGCAGCTGATCAGCTGACCTGAGGCACTGAGCAGGAGTTTGCTGCTTGCTTTTTTGCTTGTTTGCTGTGATGCCAATATAGTTTAATCATACAAACAGATCAGTAATACAAAAGAAATGAAGTAATTCCCTTAAATCTACTAAAATTCTCTTCTGTAAAAGGATTCTCTTCAAGTTTGAAAATGTTTTATGTCACAGAAATAGTTTCTGTATATAAAAATCAGTGCACCCAAAGCATAATAAAAATAATTTAAAACTCATGTCATAGTGATAGTAAAGCTGTGAAAATAATTTATGGTTGAAATCAAGATTCTAAAGGCGCATCTTTCTTTACCTGAAGGCACAGCAGAGGTCGTTTGGGAATCACTAACCTGATAAACAAAAACATTTAACAACCAGTCGACCTTAAACTGAATAAACATGTATAAATGTAAATATACAGTACCTTCAAGATTATAGAACAAAGTAAAAGGGAAGCTGTTGTAATCCGAAGTGCTCTTAGGTGAAGACAAAAAGGTGAGCATGGTGGACGATAACATGCAAATCAGGATGTTTCTTAGGTTTATTCTCAAGAATGATCAAAACAGAGAGGACATTTCAAACTTTCTGTAATATTGATCCATCCAATTCAGCAGGAGAAAGGTAGCATATTTATATGATGAAATCTAAAAAGGGAATTCATTGATTTCCTCACAAAGATGAAATAGACTGCCTGGCCCATAAAAGTCACCTCCTAAAAAACCGTCACACACTAACTTTTCGTATGGACTATCTTTAGCTTTGATTAAAGCATGAATTAACTGTGGCATTGTTTCGATAAGCTTCTGCAATGTCACACGACTTGACACAGATCACAGCACTGCCCCCACAGGCTTGGACAGTAGACACTAGGCATGATGGGTGCATCACTTCACCTGCCTCTCCTTTTACCCCGATGCTCCCATCACTCTGGAACAGGGTCAATCTGGACTCATCAGACCACATGACCTTCTTCCAGTCCTCCACAGTCCAATCTTTATGCTCACAAGCAGACTGAAGTCTTTTTTCCAGTTAGCTTTACTGATTAGTGGTTTTCTTAAGGCTACACAGCTGTTCAGTCCCAATCCCTTGAGTTCCCTTCACATTGTGTGTGTGTGGAAATGTTCTTTCTTTAAATTTTAAAAATACCACTTACTTCTTCTGCTGTTTTTCTACAATTTGATTCGGCCAGATGTTGAAGTGATTTTGCCGATCACAATCATAAAGCATGTCTGCCTTGAAGACGATGGTTCCCCACTATCCTTCCAGTTTTTAATAATACGTTGGACAATTCTTTTTATGGCTGCAATCTCAGCAATTATGGCTGTTTCTGCAATCTCCTTAGATATTTTCTCTGCTTGATGCCAATGATTTGACCCTTCTTAAACAGACTAACATCTTTTCCACGACCACAGGATGTGTCTTTCAAAATGGTTGTTTTAAGAAATGAGAAGCTGCTCATTACATCAGCTGGAGTTAATTAACTTGTTTCCAGCTGAAAAATAATCATCCATGCACTAATTACCCAATTGGAGGGTCGTACCTATTTGCTTAGTTAAATCCAGGTGGTGACTTTTTCTTGTCCAGATAGTGTATCAGGTCATACTTTCAAATGCAGATCAATATGAAACAGGTCTGTCTTATGTATAATATATTATTTTACTTTTTACAGATGGGACCCACAGTGTGTCATTCACTTGACAACAATGTTCAGGTGAGACTAAACACAACATCCTTGAATACTGTTTGGTTTTCTACAGAATGCTACAGACTTTGCTTCAACTTCACTGTCTGATTAATTTCCGTTGTATCGCTATGCTAACAAGTGATCCTCATTCTTAACATGGACATAAACAGACACCACACTGTCTCGTTGAATAGAAGGTTGATGTTGTTGCTGAACTGTTCAAGGCAGGTCCGCCCTGTAATAGACAGGAATAACATTCACATAGAACTGATTTTGATACATTATTCATATGTAGTGGTTTTATTTTGTCAGTTTAAATAATAAATATCAGCGAGACTTAAAAAAATAATCAAGTCAAACACTGCAACAGGCTGCAAATGTGCTGCTTCTTTATTTCTGTCATTCTACTGCTACAAAGTAGGGATGTAACGGTATGAAAGTTTCATATCACGGTTATCATTATTATCGCGGTATTGTTGCAGTGTGCTCAAAATGTTCAAAAAGTACTTTAACACAGTCTTGAAATCATTTAACCCCTTTAATAATATAATTTTAACAGTTCTTTTGTCTTTTTTGTCAATAACTGTGTCAGGAAATGTCCTATAAGTAAATTTGTTTAAACTTTTTTCATTAGAAATAAAAGTAAACGATTCTGGCAAGTATTTGTCATTATTTTCTCGTAAGTGCATAAGCTGTATGTAATTACAAGAAAAGAAAAAACGAATTTGTACTTTAAACACGTTTCTCTTCATGAACAATTGTATGTAACCTGTTTTACATACACTCACACATTTTAGTTTGCCTGCAGCATTAGTGTCCATGTTACAACTTGTTATGTTAGACCATGTCCAGGCCTTTTTATTTATTCATTTTTGTTTTACTAATGATAGTCCCTGTTCCAAATTACAATTGGTTAAATCTGTAAAACATGAACTATGATAGAAATATGGCAAAACACTGCAAATAAATGTCGAAAGAACAGCAAGAACTTAGATACTTATGCTGTTATTTACAACCTTTATGCATTATTTATACAGAAAATCCTGATAAACCTCCTATAATTCACTCAGGTATGGCTCTCTGAATCCTCTCTCTCTCTCTGCTCGTTTACTCGAGGAGTTACAGCAGTTTTAATCACGCACATTTTTGTTTTTCACTGCAGCTTGGCGTTTTAGACAGGGTGGCTGTCGTCAATCAGTTTCCCCTCAACATCCTTGTAAAATCCAAACTTCAGACTTCAGCCATTTCGAGTGGGAAAACCTGTAAGAGTCTGAGCGAGGCTCCAGCTGCTGGACTTTCAGAGGCCAAACATTACAAACTGCACCTCTGTCTGTGAGAGACAGCTGCTTCACCAAGGGGCAGACACACATAGTTCATGCTTTTCCAGTCAAAGAGCTGCATCACCGTGAGCTGCTGTCACAGTGTGGTGATCAAACACGGTATAATGGTAATTTTAAAAAGACACGGTAATGATTACCATGGGAAATTTTACCGCGGTTTACCATTTTACCGGTAATCGTTACATCACTACTACAAAGAAAAGCAGATTCACTGCCACCTGATTGACTTCTTCAATTTCATACTTTTTTTTTTTTTCCTTTTTTAGGTTTAAGTTATTAGGGTACTGACATGAACATAAGGCACTGTAGATAACAACAGATTAACACAATCAGTTGGATGTTAAAACAATGCATGTTATTTTAGTTTCTCATCCACTTGCATTGGCTTACAGGAAGGACTTGACTCAACCACATGCTCCCACAGAGCAAACATCACTAGTCAGCAGCTTTTTAATATCTGCCTCATTGCAGGGACGTCCCCTTGTCAACAGAGGAGCTGCAGTTTGTTGTAGAGAAAGTGCTGAGGATGTTCTCCAAACTGGACCTGCAGGAGATCCCACCATTAATCTATCAGCTGCTGCTTTTATCTGCAAAGGTAAAAACAAACAAGATGTTTACCTTCCACAACAGGTTATGATTAAACCTGCTTATGTCAGTCATCTGTGTGCCTGTGCTTCACTGTTCTGTCTGTTAGGGATGTAGGAAACAGATCCTGGACGGGATTATCAGTTATTTCAAGGAGCAAGACATTCGCCAGGAAGAAGAGCAGAAACATGGAGAGTGAGTGACTCCTGCTTTGCAACACACAGTAAATATGTTTAATGTTTTTAATTTAAACTTTCTATCATTCATCTCCATGTAATCTCTCAGGAGCCTCGATCTGGAGGTCCAGTCCATCCCACAGGATCAGTTACGGCATGTGGAGGGCACTGCAGTCCTCCATATTGTCTTTGCTGTGCGACTTGATCATGAGCTTGGGAGAGAGTTTCTTAAAGGCATTAAGGTTAGTTTAAGTTCATCTTTATGTTAGTTAATCAAGGACTGGGTGATAGATTTCAGTAACATTTATTAATAACCTGAAGCTGAAGGATAATCTATAATATGTTCTCAATCTTGCTATATTTGTTCTATTATATTTATTTTCTTTTTCGCTTCATTTATTTTCATTCTGATTTTTTTTAATATATTGTTAATATTGATGAAAGGCTCATGCTCTTTCATTTATTTTCATTTAGTTGTATTTATGCTGTTTTCTATTTTTATTCTAATTACTTATAGTTTCATTTGTAAATCTTTTCTGATGTTTCTCTTGTATCCTGCTGCTGCTGTAAATCTAGAATTTCCCCCTGTGGGACTAATAAAGGTTTATCTTATCTTATCTTATCTTAAAATTAATAAATTATTTCAACAGTACCTCAATTTTAAGCTTTGATGTGACTCCAGAAAAAAAAAAAAAAAAAATCTTTAATATCGTGATATATTTAATACCAAAGCAACAAGACTAAGGTCCAAAACACCCTGAATTGGGCAGTCTCTTGTTTTTATTTATTTCTAAACTGCAAAGTTTGAATACTTATGTTTAAGCTTTAACTCTCAGGTCATAATTAGGAGATAAAAAGCCAAACGTGTGTACTTAAGTTCATGCTTGTAAGGTAGAAAGTTAAACTTGTGTGATTAAAGGTCAAAATAAAATAAATGAAAAAATAAACGATGTGTTCAAAAAGCAAAATCAAATATTAAAAATTGTTACATCGAAATTCAAAATTGTGAGACAAATTTTCAGGCTTACTAGATACTTAAAAACTTAATTTTTAGAAAGTAAGTTATGAAACAGAAATCTTTTTTTCCAGATAATATAGGACAAGATGTAAAGTAAAACTGAGAGAAAAATTCCCAGTTATGTTGGAAAGGTCGGAGTATGACTCAGAAGAGTCAAAGTCATCTGATCAAAGTTACAGCTATGATCAAATGACAAATAGAAGTTCAAAAGTCTAACAGCAGAAATGGTCATGAATGGGATTCTCTTTATTTCAAACACATAACTCATTATCTTACAAGTTCATTTTTTTTTTCTCACAACCCTTTTCAACTGGCAGTTACAAGTTTTTATCTCAGAAGTTAAACTTTATACCTAATACAGTACAGGCCAAAAGTTTGGACACACCTCCTCATTCAATGTGTTTTCTTTATTTTCATCACTATTTTTTACATTGTAGATTCTCACTGAAGGTTTCAAAACTATGAATGAACACATGTGGAATTATGTACTTAACAAAAAAGTGTGAAATAAATGAAAACATGTCTTATATTCTAGTTTCTTCAAAGTATCCACCCTTTGCTCTGATTACTGCTTTGCAGACTTTTGTCATTGTCTTTATGAGCTTCAACAGGTAGTCACCTGAAATGGTTTTCTCTTCTCAGGTGTGCCTTTCAAGGGTTAATTAATGGAATTTCGTGCCTTTTCTAATGGGGTTGGACCATCATTTGTGTTGTTCAGAAGTCAGGCTGATGCACAGCCCACAGTCCTATTAGACAACTGTTAGAATTAATATTATGGAAAGAATCAATCAGCTAAGTTAAGAGAAACGAGTGGCCATCATTACTTCAGTGAGAATCTACAACAGGGCTATTCAGTTAGAAATTCAGTAGGGCCAGATCTTCAGACTTAGGACATGAGCTGGGCTGGACATTTTTGGCAGACAGTTAGCAAAGTTAACCACTTAAAAGAAACACAAATAGATAAAACACAAACTGGATGTTTATTAATTTATTGCCACATCCAAAAGAGCATAAACTCAATAAAGGGCAGCACTAAACTAAACTTCTGCTGAAATACTGTTTCTTTAAATGTAACACTTCAAACAGAAAACTTCAACATGTTTTAACAGGTAAATACGAACACATATTAAGGTGTGTATGGACATAAAAAAAAGCAAAGATTAAAAACACCATCTTTTGGTCACATTTTAAAGTGCAGTAAAATTAACTTGCTTAATAGCAACCTTTCAGAATGTGCTGCATTCAGTGTCTGTAAAAATGTTGGAATTTTTTGTAAGACCTTGTCAGTGTTGGTAAAAGTTTTTTCTTTTCTTTTTCCTTGCTGGACCTAAGTCCCAATCACCTTGATTTCGGGCCACTCGAGGGTTGCTTTCGGGCCGCTAATTGAATAGGGCTGATCTACAATGTAATTAGTGATAAAAATAAAGAAAACACATTGAATGAGAAGGTGTGTCCAAACTTTTGGCCTGTACTGTACCTGTGACAGCTCATTTCCACTTACTGTGTTTTGAAAGCTTGATATTTGCTCAGGCTTATTTTAAGTGTGTTTTATTTATCTTTAGTATTTAGAATCTGCCTTACTTTGTCATTTACATCTCTACAGACATCATATGGGGACCTTTGCCCATTCAGTGTCGCCCTGCTGCTTTCAGTGGCACGTATCCAGCGTTATGAAGAGCAGGTAACAAATGTTTTCCTCTTTGTTTCTGGTTTTTGAAAATATAGTGTTTGTTGATTGTTATTTTCAACACACTTTCTTGTACTTAATTCTCCTTCCTCAGGTATTTGACCTCTTGAAGGGAGCAATCATAAAGAACTTCAAGGATGAGCAGCTGCAGCAGGGGTCAAAGTTCCTGCAGGACCTCCTGCCAGGACACTGCAGTGTGTCTCAGATGATACTGGACACAGTCAAGAACAGGTCAGAGACACACTGACACCTGTGCTTCAATAACCCTGTCACAAATACTAAAAGATTGAAGCAGAGTTCAAACAGGCTTCTTTCACTCAAGATCAACTCTGACTGGCCAGTGTGAAAGTAAGAAAGACTGAAAACTCTAAAAACTTTTCAGTGTTTTTTATATTTATCATTGTAAAAGTACAGCTACTACCAAAGTAACTGATAAATGAATGCTTCAAAAACAGTCCCCCTTAAACAGAATATTAGGCCCTGGAAAAGACACCAACTAGGTGTCTCTTCCAGGGATTTTACCAGTGTTCTCTCAGTGGCCAGCAGAGCTAGACTGCTTAAACGGCCTTGCCCCATTGTGTTGTGGGTGTAAGACTTGAGCCGCTTTAAACAGGAGAAGCTCCTCTCCAGATCAACTGAATGTAAAACTTAGAAGTCCAGGCCAGCCCACTGCCTCATAGACCCCCAGAGACGCTGAACGTTCGATGGGCAGGACAAAGCCTAGCGTTTATCCAATGACCGTCCAGTTTCCACAGTGGAACAACCCACTCTACGCTTCCCCATCGAAGTCAGAAGACGCTCAGCGTCCGACTGTGTTAAAGCGCTGAGACGCTGCGGGGATGAATGAGAAGGAAATCGCGCCAGTTACCTGTGATAAGTAGCTGATTCTGAACAAAAGATGAAGGTATTCTAGCGCATATTTAGTCAATGAAATGTACACACAGCAGGACATATCACTTTTTTGGGGACATTTTAGGGGAAGCTGAGCTTCCCTTGCAGTCTTAGAGCAATCACCACTGGTCCTGAGGTAGTTTCATCATAAGCCTCCACAGTTGGAGCTCATCAGTTGTGATTACAGTAAATAGAGCAAAGTATTTCAAAACAAAGGTGGTATTATTTGAACATTTAATAAAAATGAACTGCAAATGTCTAAAGAGCCAAAATTTAGCAGTATGAGACAAATCCATCCCAACCCTCCATTGAGTTCTCCCAACACCCATGTTCTGTAAAATCTGAAGGGAAACACCGGTTTTATTAAATGTTTTCTGTTCCATCACATGTTCGTAGCTTGATCTAAAGGGTCATAGCATTAAACATGTATAAGTCAAAGTGAAGAGTGAAGATAAACAGCCATATCCTCTGTCATCAACATTATTCTTAGCTTCGTCTTCCCTTCCTTTCTTCTCCTCACCCTGTTCAGTGTCTTTGGTTGGGATCATGTGATCCAGGGCCTGGTGCAGCTGGGCTTTTTTCTCATGGACAACTTTGGACCCAAACCTGGACCTTTTGGAAAGACCTCAGAAAGCTCTTCACCTATAGCCCGGACCCCTGCTCAGCAGGCATGTAAGCTCGGAGGACAGGTGCTCCTGCAGGGCTTTAAGGTAACGTTTGGGGATTATTGCACAAAAGTATCACAGATTGAACACATCACTTTTTAAGTTTATGTTCAAATTCTCTTCTCATCTCACTGAAGGATGTGTGTTTTGTTACAGATGCACGAGCCAATCAGAGGAGAGATACTGGAGCAGGTCCTGAATCGACTGGTCACTAAGACAGCCTCACCTGTCAGTCATTACTTAGGTAACAACCCAGAGATTTTATTGCTAGCTTTCTGATTTGGATGGAAAGAAAATATGTTTAAGATCTTCTCTCTGTGTTGGAGCAGAGCTTTTCTCTGATATCGTCATCTCTGCCCCCATGATCCTCCTGGAGTCATCCTCAAAGGTGACAGAGACATTTGACCACCTGTCATACCTGCCCCTGGCCACAGTTCAGGGTCTACTTAAAGCTGTTCAGGTAAATGCACACACATATTCATGTGAGTGTTTTCCTCAGAGTAACTCTTGACTTTGGAGGGTGGAGTGGTGAGAGAGCCCTTATTCTCTTGTGTTAATATATACAGACCAGATCAAAATCTTAAGACCAGTTCAAAAATTGCTAGAATATGCCTTTTGCACTTTTGGACCTTTTTAAATAGAGCTACAATATGCAAAAGCAAGAAGGGGGAGTGTGACAAAAAGCGCTTTGAAAAAGTAATCTATTGAAAACAAGTAAACTGAAATAGGCTGTTTTTCAGCTGATCAAAAGTTTAAGACCATCGCTCAAAAAATTACAAAAAACTCTCCAAACCAGAACAAAAATGTTTCTCAGTAGGACTCGGTAATGAGTAGCTCCACCGTTCTTGTTAATCACTTCAAAAATTGGTTTGGGCATGCTTGATGAGAGTGTTTCCAGGAAGCTTTTGGGAACATTGCTCCAAGTGGTGAAGATGACTTCATGAAGGGCATCAACTGTCTGGAACTGACGGCCATTTTTATAAACTTCCCTTGCCATCCATCTCCAAATGTTCTCTATGGGATTTAAATCAGGGGAACATGCGGGATGGTCCAAAAGAGTGATGTTATTCTCCCTGAAGAAGTCCTTGGTCAAGCGAGCATTGTGAACTGCAGCGTTGTCCTGTTGAAAAACCCAGCTGTTACCACACAGACGAGGGCCCTCAGTCATGAGGGATGCCCTCTGCAACATCTGCACGTAACCAGCCGCCGTTTGACGACCCTGCACCACCTGAAGCTCCAGTGTTCACTGAATGAAAAAGCACCCAGATCATGATGGACCCCCCTCCACTGTGCCGGGTAGAAAACATCTCAGGTGGGATCTCCTTGTCATGCCAGTGGACCGTCAAGGTTACATTTTTTCTCATCAGAGAATAAAACTTTTTTCCACCTTTCAATGTCCCATGTTTGATGCTCCCTGGCAAAGTCTAAACGGGCAGTTTTGTGGTGTTGAAGTAGACGAGGTCTTTGAATTTGTTTTTTGTTTTTGAAACCCTTTTCCAGCAGATGCCGTCTGATGGTTATTGTGCTGCAGACGGCACCAGTAAGGGCCTAAATTTGGGTCAAGGACTGCCCTGTGTCTTGACGGACAGCCAATCAGATCCTCAGGCTCAGCGCAGGTGTAATTTTTTTGGGTCTACCACTTGACTTTTTTGTTAAATCGAATCGGCACCTAAAAAATCGCAATAAATCGAATCAGGAGAAAAGTGACTCATCCCAGCCCTACTCGGAACTTTGTCTTATGACCTCCAAAATCTATTCACATAATCCTGAATCAAGTAGTTATTTAACTAAATTTGAGAGAAAATCCTCCATAAGGTGTTTGAGAAACTGTGTTGTGTGAATGTCCTGTACATATGTGCAGGTGGAAATCACAAAAACTTTATGTTACTTGGCTGTCACTACCCACATGTTTAGTTGTGTTGCTCATTCCACAAAAGCACGCTATTTGCATCTGTGTAAAGGTGACTGATCAGTCTTTACAGTGATATAAAATACAGTGCCAATCGGTATTGTTAAAGGGGAGAAATAATCAACCAAAGTAATGTTTCCAAACATGTTTTGAGTACAGTTTGCAACTACACTAAGCCCAACCAAGTATCATCTTTGTGTGTCAAAATTGCGTGCTGTTTGTTTTTTCTGTTGATTTGATGCTCCTCTGTTTAATCTCCAGCCCCTGCTCAAAGTCAGCATGTCCTTGAAAGATGCTTTGATTCTGGTTCTTCGTAAGGCCATGTTTTCCAGGTGAGTACTGCTTTTCTCGTAGTTAGTTAAGGATCGTTCTAATTCCTCTATTATGATCTGTAAACACATTTGATGGTGCAACAGTCATCACAAAAGAAAGCAATTTAGTTTCTCAAATCTAGCTAATGTCTTCTTTTGTTCTTCTCCTGACTCTACACCAGCCAACTGGATGGCAGAAAATCTGCAGTGACCGGCTTCTTGTTGCTGTTGAAGAACTTTAAGGTGTTGGGCAGTTTGGCCTCCAGTCAGTGCAGTCAGGCCATCTCCTCCAGCCAGGTATAGCTGCACACGTCATGTTAATGATCTTCACTTTAATGATCTCATTATTATGATGCCTTCATGAATGTCTCCTTCGTGTGATACTGTGTATGATATGTGTACTTCCATGCACAAGACAAAATGAGTCTGTGGCATCATGAACTCTAGCTGTGTGAAACAGCTTGTTTCACCTGCCCTCCTGAAAAGACATACCTGTGTGACGTCTCATTGCTTTAGCTTATTACCTTAGAGTAACAAGCCCAGTGCAGAGCAGAGGTATAAGAATGAAGGTAGGTGTTGAGAACATGGCTTTGAACAACACAAATCAGACCATTTACCACAGAGCAGACAGTGCCCATGTGGAGCAGAGTAAATACAGATATGGGATGATCTTTCTTTCAAAATAAAATACTCAGTTATTCAGAGGAGGGGAATAAAATTAATTATTTTTATTTTCTTAGGGTCTGGCGCCAAATGGTCCACAGTCCAGTGTCAGGCTTTAGACTGTGTTAGTGGCGGACTCGGCCATGTTGACTTGACTCGGGTTTTTCCAGACTCTAATTATGCGGCAAAAGCTAAAGAAGCAGAAATAATGAGCACAAAGAAAACTGTTAACATATAAACATGATCCAAAAAACTTGTAAATACTCCCAATTTTCCATCCATCTGAACAGATCCAGGTGGATGTTCATTCTCGTTACAACTCTGCTGCCAATGAGGCGTTCTGCCTGGAGATCCTCAGCAGCCTCCGTCGCTGCCTCAGCCAACAGGCTGATGTTCGCCTTATGCTCTATGAGGTAAGAGGTTTTAATTTGGCCCTTTTACATTTTCTCAGTTTGATAATTATGCTCCTCCAGTTACTTAACAGTTTACCTCACTGTTGGCTCTTTATAGAAATACACAAATATTTTACAGAACTTTAAGGAAGCTTCTAAAATGTGTGTAATGTTTAACATGTTTGACCAAAAAAATCCTTCTCTTAGGGTTTCTATGATGTTCTTCGCCGTAACTCTCAGCTTGCAGGCTCCATCATGCAGACTCTCTTCTCCCAGGTATGACTGTGCATGCTGTATGAGGGCTGGGTAATATATGATGTTGTTTTTTAGATGAATCAGTGCATTTTCAAACAAAAGTAGGATAAGGCAGAAGGTTAAAAAGCTCTAAAGAATCCTATTTTTTTTAAAGGGACTATGAGGAGTTTTTAAGCAATTACAAAAAAGTCTCACTTTTAGATATATGCCTGATCCAAATACACACTTTAAGATGAGTTTTATAGCATCAAAATAGGTTATCTATAAATGCTATTTCTTAGCTTTGGGTTCGGGTCAGACAGGGCTGGACTGGCCTGGATACTCAACTTCGGGAACAAGACAATTAAAACTAGAGCAAATTTATATTATTCAGACACGTCTTAGAGCACCGGGCTGTAAGTAGCGATATATAGCCGACTACAAAACTACGATACTAAGTTTTCCAAAAATTGCTCGTTGTCACACATCAAAAACTACCGCCACGTAACTAGAAAGAGATACATTACCTCGTTGCTTGGCATCCTGTAAGTTGTTGAAAAAAGAAGTTGTAAAGCAATGCAGAGTTCTGAGGAAGGTCCAAGCTGCATTCATTAGCATCACAACTAACACACGCTTTGGTTTGGGTCACATCTTTTGGTGCATTCCAGTTGTAGTCAGAAGTAGGAATTTCCGGGTTCCGAGTAGGAAACTGCAACTGGAACGTCCCCTGAAGTCGAGATTTCCTACTGGAAACTCTGTGAAACCTCACCACCCCCAAGTTGACAATGGAAGATGGATGCCCCCAGTGTGAACAGTTATTTAGCTCCTGTAATAATCCATTTATTTGCACTTCTGACTGGGGTGTGTCGCTCTAGATCAGCTGTATACATAGTATTGTTAGACTTATATTAGAACAATGCTAACCATAGTGATAATCACATTCTTCATACAACAGCTAACAATAGCCTGGTAGATCGGCATGTTTTTTTCCGACTTCAACTGGAACGCCGATAAGTCGGAGATGGCGTCACTCCCTGTTCCGAAGTTACTGGAACGCAGCATTACGACAGTCGCCACGCGTGCTCATGAGTAGCAGGGTCTTATGTCGCCAGAACTAGGTTCTCCTCATAGCACCTTTAAAAATGTATTTTTTTGATTGATAGTTAGAAATTGGTAGTTTATTTTTCTATAGTGTTGACATTGTGCTGCAGTTTGTTAAATGACCAAAAACGATGTTTGGTGTGTTTAGACCTGTAGACATGGTAAAGAGAACAGAGCTACTGAAGAGAATCAGGACATTTAAATCATTTGTAACAGGCATGGTTGTTGACACCAGGTGAGCTTTGTCTAAGTATTTTAACAACTGCACAATTATCTTTGGAGTTTGTTGACAATAATCTGAAAAACAGATAGATTCAGTGAGTGGCAGTTCTCTACGTGAAATTGCCTTGGTGATGCCAGAGGTCAGAGGTGAATGGTTAGAGTGGTTCAGGAAGACAAAGGCAACAGTGACTCAAAGAGCCACTTGTTAGAACAAAGATACGAAGACGACGATTTCTGAACGCACAACATATTGAATCTTGAAGCATCTGGGCCACAACTTCATCGAGGATCCAGTCTGCCTTAGAGCAACGGTTCATTATGCAATTATGTTGAAACAACTACTCTGCAAATTTTGCAACAATCAGTATCAACAACTGACCCTGTCACCTCAATTTGGACCAGAGAAATGTTTCCAGCTGAATCTATGTAACATGATTTAAGGGGCAAAAGGGGTGTTTATACTGCAAATTAGCTTAAAATTGTAAGATGTGAGTTTTGGCTCTGCCAGTCAATCCTCCAAAATGATTTTTTTTATACATAATTGAATCTCTTTAACATCAATAAAACAGTTTTCATGTGTTTTTTAACCTTCAGCTGAGGCGGTACTATGAGCCTGAACAAGACCTTCTTCCCCCAGTTAAACTCGAGCCATGCATCACCGCTCTCGGAGACCAAGTCTACCTGCAGGAACCTCTGGTAATCTTATCTGCTGTGTCAGACTTTTATGGACGTGTTTTTCCTCTGCGTAAATGTCCGTTGTGAATTATGTTTGTTCCCCCTTTCAGGCCCATCTGCTGAGCTGTACTGTACACTGCCTGCTGTGGCTGCAGAACACGCGGCGATCGGCCCGACCCACTGCTGCGGACAGTGATGACGACGAAGAGGAGGAGGAGGAGGAGGGCTACCTGTCTGAGCTGCAGGCGATCCTGGAGAGCATGACGAGACGTATGACAAAGAGTGAACTGGAGGACTTTGAACTGGTATGTGAGATGGGGACATACATTGTAAAAATGACATGTAGAGAACAACAGTAAATGACTCTCAGAGGTTTTATAATCTTATCTGTGTGTTTAAAGGCATAAACATGTTATCAATATGAGGACACCTGGGTCTATGTGTGTCTTTTTAAGGACACAGAAGGATGAGGAATTTGAGTTTTTATTGATAATAATATCCGAATTGATTCTTCTGAGTCAGTTTTGTCCATGCCTGCCCATGTCAAGAGGATCTTGTCCTCACTGCTGACAAGCTGGGTTTTTTATTCTTTCTGGAACCCCCTACCTCATGTCATTCCCCAAACTCAATCCACACTATCTAAAGCTGTCTACTGTCTTGTCCTGCAAGAAATCCAACAAAATAAGAGGATAAAAACTTTCTTTTACTCAAAATATAATGTCACATTTCTTGAATCATGAGACTCAAACATATTGTATTTAATTTTTATAAACATTTTCTAATAAAATGCAGAAGCAGATCCTTATGAAAGTGGGTCTAGATCTTCATCTGTACTAAGCACTACAGTATACTGCTGTCTGCTTGGTGGATATATAGACTCAGTATGAGTTGTGCAATGGAAAAGTAAGCATATGTCCAAGCATGAATTATTAATAATATCCTGTTGCATCACTCTGCTCAGCTTCATATATTCCTCACAAATGTTTTTATTAGCTTGTGGCACTCACACCAGCATCTGAGCTGCTTTGCAACTTTAGTCAGAGAGGTATACTATGTTACATTATAAATATGTTTGTTTTTTTAAATGAAACTAAAAGAAAGAAGAATAGCATTGTTGTAAATCCCAATCTGCCTTCCTTGTGAAAACTGTAAAAAGTATCTGATATCCAGAATAAACCTCAAACAATGCGAAAAAGACCATGTAGATTGAAAACAAGTGTAAGATCACTGCATATAATCTTTGTGTTGACCAGGATAAGTCTGCAGAGTTCTCCATGGGCTCCAGTGTGGGAGTGAAGAACAACATCTACGCTGTACTGGTGATGGGAGTCTACGAGGTCCTTATGGAGTTCAGCTTCACTAAAGCAAACTACAGGTAAAAGCTGTCTCTGTTTGTAAAAGAAGCATCGATGTTAGTCCTTTTATTTGTGCTTTAGTCTCTTTTCCATTTACTTGTGTCTCAGTCTTTTTTTATCCTTTTATTTGATGGTATTTTTCTTATCATTTTAGCTCCTTCGTCTTTATTGACTTCTTATTTGTTATTTTAAAAGACTGGTGTCTTTATTTACTTTTAATTCAGATTGTTTGACCTTGCGTCATAATTTTAATCTCTTTATTTAAAACTTTTAAGGTCATGTGTTACTATTCTATCTCTTTTTTCATCTCTACTATTTTATATTGTCTTTTTATGTTGCTTTGTTTTCTATTTGGTCCTCATGGTCTCATTTAGCAGCAGTGTTCCTGTATTGTCTGGGTTCCTATGACATATGGAGGGGGCCTTTTGAATCAGGGGGCTGGAGTCACTGGACATAGCACCAGAACCACCAGGGTGCAGTTTACACTTGAGTCTTCAGCCTCTTGTGTGTTGCTGTATCCTGGTGTGTTGTGTCTCCAGCCCCATGGGGTCGGGGCCTCCTCTGTGTCCGTATTTAGTGATGGGGCCTGGTCTGTTGTGCCCACTTTTGGGGTTTAAGTGATTTATGTGTTGTGGAACTTTCTCAGTTTCGTTTTGCCATTTGTGTGTGTCCTAAATGTTTTTTGATTTTAATGAACCTTTTTTCCTTGTGTTTAAACTCTTGTGCTTTGTTATCTTATGTTCCTGCCTGCTGTCAAAGCACTTTGTAAACCAGTGTTTTTAAAGGTGCTATACAAATAAAGTTTATTATTATTATTATTATGTTCATAACCTCTTACATAATAATAACAGTTGTTTTGTGTGTTTTAGCAAAAGCCACTTTGAGGAGCTCTTGGAGTTGTTTAACCGCTACCATAAACTGGCAGAGATCCTGAAGGAGAAATCTGGAAAGGGTCGAGTTCCTACAAACAAAACCCCTCGAAGTTTACTCTCTTTAGGCTTCATCTCAACTCTTCTCACTGCACTCTTCAGGTAAGAGCTCATGGTGGCTGTGAGGCCTTGGCTCAGTCAGGGCATCTGCAGGGTCTCCGAAAGGATTAAAAGTTGATCAATCAGCAGAACTTATGAGCTATGATTTTTGAAACTTAAAGGGACTGTGAGGAGTTTCTAAGTAATTACAAAAAACTCTCACTTTTAGATATATGCCTAATCCAAATACACACTTTAAGATGAGTTTTATAGCATCAAAATAGGTTATCTATAAATGATATTCCTTAGCTTTGCATTCGGGCCGACAGGGCTGGACTGGCCTGGATACTCAACTTCAGGAACAAGACAATTAAAACTAGAGCAAATTTATATTATTCAGACACGTCTTAGAGCACCAGGCTGTAAGTAGCGATATATAGCCGGCTACAAAACTACTATACTAAGTTTTCCAAAAATTGCTTGTTGTCACACATCAAAAACTACCGCTACGTAACTAGAAAGAGATACATTACCTCGTTGCTTTGCATCCTGTAAGTTGTTGAAAAAAGAAGTTGTAAAGCGATGCAGAGTTCTGAGGAAGGTCCGAGCTGCATTTATCACAACAAACACACGCTTTGTCTTGGGTCACGCCTTTGGTGCGTTCCAGTTGTAGTCAGAAGTAGGAATTTCCAGGTTCCAAGTAGGAAACTGCAACTGGAACGTCCCCGAAGTCGGCATTTCCTACTGGAAACTCGGTGAAACCTCGCCACCCCTGAGTTGACAATCGAAGATGGATGCCCCCAGTGTGAACAGTTATTTAGCTCCTGTAATAATCAATTTATTTGCACTTCTGACTGGGGTGTGTCGCTCTAGATCAGCTGTATACATAGTATTGTTAGACTTATATTTACAAAAATGCTGCCATAGTGATAATCACATTCTTCATGTGATATTTGTGAACAACAACGCAGGCGTGCTAACAACAGCTAACAATAGCCTGGTAGATCGAGATGTTCTTTTCCAACTTCAACTGGAGCGCCGATTAGTCGGAGATGATGTCACTCCCAGTTCAGAGGTTACTGGAGCGCAGCATTGAGACAATCGCTTGGCGTGCTCATGGGTAGCAGAGCCTTTATTTACTTAATAGATTCTCCTCATAGCACCTTTAACAAAAAAAACCTGTTAAAACAAAAATAATATGGTATTAAATTTTTTTGGGATTGTTTTCAGGTTGTACATTATTTTATTACTTCTTTTTCATCCTAAATGTATAGTTTGTTAATAACTTAACAGTTGAGATGAGTTTGTGAAATTAGTTATGTTGGATATTGGCAAAAATGTATTGTGGTACATACCTACATTAAAAAAAGTTGCTGCACAAACAACTGCCAAACATCAACACCTTTTATTATTGTGATTTTTCTAACTTTACAGAGACAGTACTCAGAGCAGAGAGGAGGCCCTCTCAGTCCTTCGCTCCAGTGGAGAGTTTGTGCGTTATGCAGTCAGTGTGGCCGTGCAGAAGATCCAGCAGCTGGAGGAGACTGGACATGCAGACGGCCCAGATGGACAGAACACAGACAGAACTTTTCACTTCCTTTGTGACATGACGAGGTTTGGATTTCCTCTCCAAATTGACAGCACTTAGACTCTACGTGTTCTTGTTCTTGTTGTTCGTGAAGTAATTTTACTGCACAGACCCCGGAAGGAAGTGGTCAAAGCCTCAGTTCGCACCAGTGCTCGGTGTTGCAAGATTTAAAAGTTAAGTCCCTTCCCTTGACAGCAAGATCCTTGTTTATTTATGCTTTGCAACCTTTATTTAGCCAGGAGCATTAAGATAAAAACAGTTATCTTTTTCAGAGGTATCCTGCCCTATCTGGACAGATGCAATAAACATTTCACACAATAAGTAAAAACAAGCATGACAAAAATGGATTTCACACTCAGCCAATCAGCAGCATGACCAGAGTATGTAAAAAGAGCATACACTGGTCAATTGATCCTTAATTTTGTTTTTAAAATCTCTTAATTAAGTCATTAAGGATTTATCTCTCAAATATAAATTAAGGTTGAATGTTTAAATATTACAATGCTCTAGTTTAAAGTGACTCTGTAGGTCAGACAAGATGATGGAGGAAAAATATTCAAAGTTCTACAACTAAAGACGCAAAGTTCAAGGAATCACAAAAATTATAAATATGTACTTAATATTTCCCTAAAATCGTGGTAAAAAACTCAAAATCACTCTTAAAAAAGGACTTGGACTCCGCCAACAGTTTTTTACAAAGTTGACATTTCCCCTTCTTTTTTTGATTGGTTAACAAGGGGGAAGTGACACTGAAACGATGAAGCATTTCATGTCTCGAAAAGCAGCTGACAGCAAAAAGTATTCAGAAATGGGTTAAAAAAAAGTTTTGCCAGTGCTAGGCTGCGGTTGAATAGTCACCTCTTAAGTCCTTTCCTATCTACTTTTCCTTAACCCTGATGGAAAACATCATGAGGTTAAGGAAAAGAGAAAGGAGAATTCAGAAGGACTTAGGAAAGGAAAACTGACGTGCAGAGAGAATCCGACTACACTTTCACTACGCTACATCATCATGTGACTGCAGATGTTACTGCTGCGGTGAAACTACAATTTTCCGAAGGTGGACTACAAAAGTCGCATCTTAGAAGAGCTCGTGTATCATGACAATGTTGTTCCTGTCAGACAACACTGAACACAATAACCTGGTAAAAATTACATCTGCATAACCGCTGTTGGAAATGAGGATTTAAATAAATCTGTCCTCTCATTATCAACATGAGCACCGATCAGAGCATGAAAATAAATGAACTGAAGGAAAGAAAGGCTGAAACTGTTACAACCACAATCTAATGGTGTACACATTATTGATATTGAACCAAGTTTAAAACATAATCAACATCAAAAGTCTCATATCCTGCTCTCTTCAGAGAATCAGACTGCTGGAAAGTTAAGGCAGGTTTTGGTAAACTTTAGAAAGGATCGAACAGCAGTGGTAACTCACATGGTCTGTGTGATTTGTTCGTCATTATTCGGTTGAATTCGGAAGCATTCAGATTACGTGCTGTTTATAAAAGCTTTTGCCACGGAGAATTGTGAGACAGAATATTCTCCTCTCCTTTTGTAAATGATCGTTCCGTGTATCCTATGCTAAAGGAGATAATAAAGGAAGCATTGAGCCACCTTTCCTAAGCATTTAAACTATTCCAACAGCTCTTATCACGAACTACTTCCTGATCATTTCACTCTGTTAGGAACCTTCCTAAGCAAAAATGACTTTTCGACCGCAACCCTAGTTCTTGTTTCTTGTAAGTGGCGGGTGCTACTGGAGGACACCACTAGAGGGCGCAGAAGACCTCAGGCTGTATGTAACTGCCTGTTGTGTTAGAGGTACACTGCAAACATGGCGACGATTCTGACAGTAGAAGCAACAAAATAAATAATCAGTATCATCATCAAAAAATTGATGACAACTTATGTCCAGTCAAACTTAACCATTAGGGTTGGGACAATACACTTTTCTCCTGATTCGATTTTTTACTTTTTTAAGGTGCTGATTCAGTTTAAATTGATTCTTTGATATTGCCAATTTCTGCAATCTTCAGTTAGCTTTTTTAACACCAGAGAAAAGATAAACAATGATGATGCCTACAGACTATATCAGGAAAAATACACATCGCATTTGAGTCAGCAATATATTTTAACAAGCTGTTTATACTCTCTCTTCAGAAAGTGGCTTATTAACACAGACTAAATGAAGCATTTAAATTTTGAAAAAAAACTATTTGAACAAAAAATGTATATATTTAAAAATCATCAAACAAAAAATCTGGATACTTATGTGAATCAATTTTTTTCTCCCACCCCTGTTAACCATCAGCATTTTCTACACTCCAGTTCTACAATATGCTCCTCTGTGCATTGTTGGAAGTGTCTCTGTGTATGGGTGTAATGAGTTACTGTGTTAACTGACCTGCAGCAGACTGTAATGCACACATGGCAGCTGTTATTCATATTTGTCAAAGGAGTTAACGGCAACTATTCTCCAGCTTTAGTCTTGTCTCAACTGCGAAATGTTGAGTTGGGTCACACCTTTGCAGGAGGCTGAGGGGGTGGAGTTACTGGTTAAATTGGGGACTCTTGGACTAGAATCATAGAGGAAAGAAGGCGCCACTGATGGCAGAGAACAATCATGGTTTATAATAATTAAGCAGAGAAGATGCCTGACACAGCAAACTAGAGCCTTTGGTTGTTACAGCTTCCTTATGAATCAGTCTTGATGATTCACCAAGTGTTCCCACAGCAATGATAAGCACATCGTGTTGTGTAATGGAGGTTCTGTCATGTCATCTAGACCAACCCAACTTTACAGCTAAAGATTTCTCTTTCTAGGATTGTTTGCTCTGTAAATACACATTTCAGTCTAAAAATTTGGTATATTTTTGGTTTAAACAGTGCTTTTTTTTGCTTCCAGAGTGCTGATGTGGCGTTACACTAACATTCCCAGCGCTGTGGAGGATGCTGGGAAAAAGGAGAAGCGCTCCAGCCTGTCTCTGATTTGTCTGGAAGGTCTGTTGAGGATCTTCACCGCCTGCCAGCAGAGATATCCAGACAAGATGGCACAGCTCCTCTCCACCATGGGTTGGACTTTCACACTTAAACTGTAAAAGCAGTGCGTTTCAGGTGTTTCACCTGATGGAGGACGTGAATTCTTAGATTCTGTGTTTCTTGCAGATGTTGCAGAGGACAATGAAGAGCCAGAGGATGTTTCAGAGATGAATTTCTTCTATATCAGACAGTTTCAGGTGCACCACTGTTGTCTGCTTTTTAAAGTCTAAGCATTAGAGCACTTTGTCGCCCACTCTGAGTGTAGTCACCAACATGCAGTGCTTTCTCTTTGTCACTAGAGGGCGCTGTTCACTCAGCTAAACGGAGGTGAGGATGAGTTTAACAGCAAAGAAGCTCAGCTGCTGGTCAGCATCCTGAGCGTGTTGTCACGTCAGCTCAAGCCAAACTCCCAGCAGGTAGATGTAGTTCCAGTTGAATACGTAAATGACAAAAATGCAGAAATATTTGATCAACTAACACATCTGCATCCACAGTTTGTTCAGATGATCACATGGACTGTGAAAGTCTGCAAGGAAACAAGCTTTGGTGAGTGGATTTAATGGATATGCCATGAGCAATGACCAAATTTTAAAAAAACGCACTGTTTTATCAATTAAAAAAAGTAAATAAATAAAAAGTAAACACTCTGTCATGTGCACTTAGATAGAAAGAATGTGCTAAGGATGTTTCTATTTTTCAAGTTAGAAAGCCCAAAGACGGGTTCATATGGTTTCTGATGGGCCAAAACTTTCGTTTTCCATTGTTATTTCAATTTTTTCCATAAAACATTACTATTAGTCAGCTGTTTCAGGCAGCAAAAAATGGGAGAAGAAGAAGTCCTGATGCTGTAGATTTTGTTGTCTTTCTACTGAAGTACCAGACTATATAAAGGAGACATTCAAGAAACACTTGAGAGCATATAAAACACAACACAGGATAATTTGGGCTTTTTGATACATGTGAACCATATTTTGACTAGGGCTGAACAATTAATTGCAAATTAGATTAAATTGCAATATGGCTTGTTGCAATTTTCAAATCGCAGAAGGTTCAATATTTTTAGCTCAAAATGTGTTGAACATTTTGGCATTGTGATGAAGTTTTTTGCCATTTTATGCCTATTTTTTTTTACCTCTATTCTTACACTTTTTTCCCACTTTTGGAACATTTTTTTAACCCCATTTTACAACTTTATGGCTATTTTGCCCCCATTCAACTGTTTTTGGCTACGGTCAGAACCATTTTTGGAATTTTGACATGGTTTTTGAAACAATTTCAAATTTAATTCCCAGTTTTCCTGCCATAACCCATGTTCCTAAGCTGCTTTTGGATTTTTTTGCCAATTTTTCCCCTTTTTTTTTCAATTTCATACCTATTTTGCACTTATTTATTAAATTTTTCCGCTTTCATACCTTTTTTTTTTTTACCCAGTTTTTACAATTTCATACCTATTTTGCTTCTGTTCTCCACTTTTTCTCAAATCTTTTATCCTTAGATTCATTTAATGTCATATTGGTTTTACTATAAAAAGATCTACTGCTTATGTTTGTTTAAGAATACATAAGAAGAGGAACATTAAAACAATTGCAGATTAAATTGCAATATTGGGGAAAAAATTGCAGTTAGATTATTTTCTCAAATCGTTCAGCCCTAATTTTGACAACCTTAAAGCTCATGGAGCCCCCCCACCCACCATGACCCTCTGACACCCTGGTGTATTCTGATGATTTCTTCTCTATTGCAGAGGACTCAGCTTTCTCCAAGGGTCTTCTCTCTCTCCTCTTCAGCCTACATGGTCTCTACAAGAGTCCTGTTGGTTTACTGCTGGAGCTTTGTCAAGACATCCACAGCCAGCTGGGAGACATTGATCAGGTACACGATGTTGTGTGGCATCTAATTTTAAAAACACCTTGAATTATCTTCAAAACCAGAAAGTAAAAATGGTTTTAAGAATTTAAACAAGTATCTGAACAACAGCTTTATTTGCTGTCATCTCGACAAAACCAGTGAACAGTGTGTTTCAAATGCAGCCTTTATGCACTGCATGATATAAATTCTTACATTTTAATAGAAAATACTGACAGAAACAAAAAAGATATCTAAAGCAATGCAGCCAAAATGACCAGGCATCATATAGAATAGTTGATTTTTAATTGTTGTACTTTTTCTGTTGTCTGATCAGGATGTGGAAGTGGAAAAGCAGTCCCATTTTGCCATTATCAACATGAAGACTGCATCTACAGCAGTAGTAAGTGTTTTATTATTCAACAGAATTATATACTTCAGTTTTGTTTGGCAAACTGTGGCCATCTTTGTCCACTGCACTTTTAGCAGTTCTTCGAGAGTTCCAAAATTATTCATTTGCTGATGTTGTTTGTACCTTTTATCTGTCAAATTAGCATAGACATATTTTGCCAGGAGGCTGATTGATGTGCACTCAATCAAGCTGCTGATCTGCCGTGACACTCATGCCTCAGAATCTCTTTGTGCTTATTTGTTTTTATTTGACTGTCCCGCTCCAGCTGCTGGTTCTGTCCCAGATCGACCGGGTCCTCGATGAGGTGGACTGGCTGATCGCCAGAAAGAAGAGCCAGACGCCCTCTGACAAATCAGGCTCCAGTAAGAAGCATTTCCACCGATGCCAGGATGTGCTGTGTCAATTCTTGATAGGAAAAGTCTGACTAAACTTCTTTGCTTTTGTAGTTGATGCCACTCAGACTGCAGGCCAGCAGGATCCGATGGAGAAAGCAGTGACTCTGCAGCTCGGGACTCTTTTGACAGCGTTAAACGAGCTGGTGCAGACGGCCCTTCTGCCCGGCACCTGCACCATCACACTGCTGAGAGAACTGAGCCGCACCTACACAATCCTCACCACACTTGTCAAATATGTACGTATTTATCACACCTATCTCCATAAGGAAGAAGATGTTCTAACTTTGTCCTGAGTGAGATTTCTTTCTATTGTGTCTCCTCAGTACATTCAAGTGTGTGCAAGCCAGCATGGAGCTCTGCCAGCACGCTTTGAGAAGCTGGTAAGTCTGACATCATACACCTTCGACTGTCTGGAAAGGGTAAAAAAATGTAACTTAATTTCAAAACTATTTAAAAAAAAAAGATATTGCGCTTATTCTTGTTTAACCTGCCCCTTAGTGTGTAAATATGTCTTCTCCATGCGATGAGTACTGCGAAGCATTTGACCAAAACATTGCTGCATTAGGACTTCTCCCTCCCCCAGTTTGCAGCGCCAGTAGCTGACTAAAGGTGCCTCCACACCAAACACGACTTGAGCATCCTCGGCGATCATTCTCCATATAAAGCCAATGCACAGCCGCGATGGGGAAGGGTTAACCCTCCCGCGATGTAACTACTGAATTCAATGCGACCACGTCCTCGTCTCTCGTCATCAAGGTTGAAAAAGTTGATCTTTTCAGGTGTTGTCGTGTGGCTGTGCAGCAACAGCCAATCAGCGGTGTATGCAGGTGTGATGGTACCCGTGACAGACAGTTTTCTTCCAGACTACAGAGTAATTTTTCCTTTGCGTTTTAGAATTCTTCTGCGTTCAGACGACAAAGCTCGAAGACGAGTTAGTCCACTGTAGTGTGCATGCCGGTTCAGTAGATGGCGGTGTAGGTCTGCAGAGAGGCAGCGCTGCTACAACACACGACCGAAGAAGAAAAACTTTTCACAAACAACAATGGCGAATAGTCGCACAGAGACGCAGGAGTTTCTTGTCTGGACAACAAATCAGTTTGGACAACAGATCTGTCTGGATAGTTTTGTCTGGATAACAAACCGAGCACGGTAAGAGGCTCACACGTTACTCGGCGGACGGCCAAAGCTGTTATTGTTCCTGGCATGCGCGCGCAGCCTTCATCTGAAAGCATACTGAGCATTTGGTGACGCCAGCGTTTCACCCTGAAATGCTCTGATACGGTTTACACGGGGCTGCATGGAGAGCGTTTAGGAAACTTTCCACCCTTGAGCCCGCTTTCAAAAGTTTCTGTTTTCAAAGAGTTCCCATGTGGATGCAAGGCCAAAACGCAATGAAAACGCATCAGATTTGACCGTTTTCAGTGCCATGTAAACACAGCCTGAGTATAGAGGTGGATCAGGGGTACTCAGCATGTGAAACACTGATCAAAGTGGTTCCGATTTTTCAAGACGTTTCGCCTCTTCTCCAAAAGCCTTCTTCAGTTCTAAGAGTCGACAGGGTAAAAGCCAGAATAAAAGAAGCTTGCTTGTCTCAGGAAAAAAATAACAGGACAAATAACTTCAAATCTGAAAACATAAATAGAGATTGGAACTGAAAACCAAGTTTAGTTGAGAATCACTAACAACTACCTCAGAGAATCAATATTATTTCTCATTATGTTTAACAATCCCCTCATCAGTTAAATTTATTTTGTTCTGCGTGCCTTTAAGATCAGAACATCCACTTCTCACCAGAGGCAGTCAGCAGAAACAAAGAAGTCTGAGATGGAATCATGGGGACAGAAACAGCAAAAATCCTGGTTTAATTATGAGGATGTAAGATATTGTATTTCTGCCAATATCTGAAATGCCGTTATTTTCAAAATAATTACCACCAATAGATATATATTCTGTCAAGAGCACAGAGTCTCCACTTGGAGGACGAGATGAACCAAAATGGCCCATTTTTAAATTCCAATAACATGTACAGCTTGGTATCAATGAAATCTGATCAGTTCCCATCTCTATATATGTACCTGTATCAAGGCAAAACTCATCCCTTTCAGAAATGTGCTGTTTGACTCATGTGGTTTATCTGTTGTCACGTCAACTGTCTCTTCTGTGCAGGTCAAACTGTCGGGCTCTCACCTAACACCACAGTGCTACTCCTTCATCACGTACGCACAGGTACAGCCCACGCTGTCTCATGTTCTTAATATGAATTTTGTTTCCGTTTTAGGCCATGCTTTTGAGATTGTGCTTTTCTTTTGTCAGAGTGGGGAGCTGAATGGTGGAGGCACAGATGACAAGAAGAAAAAGAAAAGGAATGAAGCAAACACTGCCGCCTCTGTAAGAACATTTATGGTGTATCAAAGGTTAACGGTGGCTCATGTCATTCTGTTTTTGTGCGTGGTTTAACATGGTTACAAGCTCTGAAATAGTCTAGTGTTAAATTAAGCAATATAAAACCTGTTGATTTTGATTTTTCTTTCCGAAGGCCAAACTTCTGCGTGAAACAAAGGCCATCCCAAACTTGATCTTCAGCATTGAGCAGTACGAGAAATTCCTCATCACACTCTCGAAGAAGTCAAAGGTATTTATGTGCAAAAATTACAGCGGTTTAGAAAGAACTGTTATTCTAAAACTTAAAATAACTTCTCTGACAAACAATGTGAAAAACATAGAAAGCCCCCAGTCATCAGTCAGCATGAGAGTCTCTAATATACTGTCAGTGTTTCAGTGATGGAGGAGCAAAGAACATGACCTCTGTTGGCCAACCTGGAAGTTAGCTTCCCTCAAAAAAGGCTCAAAGATTTCTTACTCAAAATAAGCTCTGAAATAGTAAGCTGAATATGCTTCCATGTCAAGATAATATTTACAAATGTAACGCAGGTCGTCCTGTTGTGACCAGGACTATTGAGACGCCATGACGGGCCCTGCTTGTTCATCTTTATTTTAGAAACACTGGATTTTAAGCCAAAGTCTTTCTGCACAAGCAAGCTGGAACTCTGCCTTTGTTTCTGTATCTTATCCATGTTTGAGTATTAACTTGTTATATGACCACCATTTCTCTCTGGACACTGTTTGTTCTGTCTTTTGTTTTGACTCTGTTACATAAAGACAGCACTCCATATGGTGTTTACATGAAACGATAACACAGCATTTCTTTTTCATGGATGAATTTCAAGTGGACTTTCAGGTTTGTTTTGTTAACAATCCAATACAGAAATGCATCCACTCAATGTTGGTTTGCTGTTTGGTCAAAACACCTCACAGAGTGCTGTTTTTATTGGACAGAATCCTCTGTTTGAATTAAAAAGGAAATGGCGAAAGCATTTGGAGGTGACAGTCATCTCTTGTAGGTGTTTTGGTACAGAGCCCCCTGGTGGCAGATTTGAATAAACTGCACTAAAGCTTGTGTTAACCACAGACTTATTTTGAGCATTTCACCAATGATACGTTTCCCCTTGAACAAAAATCTTAAGATCAGGTTGCATGTTGCAAAACAAACCTGCACTTTTGACAAAAATTAAAAATGTTTTATTTTCTAAATCTGTCAAAATGATAGAATAATTTACACCTGAAGTAAAAGATGGAGTGGGAGTCACAGAATAAAAGAGGTCAAGGAGAAAAAAAGAATGAAACTAAAAGTTTATTTTCACACACTAACAAGAAACCAACAAAACTGAGCAGAGAACCAACTGATGGTGTCTCTCATGTGTCAAACCGTTCACCTGACCAGCCAAGACAAACCTCTTTAAAAGCCTCACAGTCCTGCTGGTGATCATCAGCTCTCAGCTAAGAGGAGACACCACAGGTGTCACCAGTAACTCCTGAGGAGCACGGCATACCGCCACCTACCTCTGAGGAAACCCTCAAGACTTTAAGGCCCCATCCACACAAAGACAAAACGCTTAACAGTTTCCAAAACGATCGTCATAAAGACAAAGGCGTCTCAGAAAATGTGTGCGTCTATATGAATGCACTCGATACGCATGAAAACGCTGTAAAACACATGCCAGACCTCTAGGGGCGCTGTAACGATATGACAGAAACAGACGAAAAAACAGTGAGCATGCGCACTTGTGGCAAAAGCTGTAAACAGTGATTGTGATAGAGTGATCATAAAGTGCCGTAATGTGTCCTCGATAATTGTTTGTTCAACTCGGTGGTGATTGAGAAGAAGGAGATTTTGCTGCAACAGGGATAGTAGGGTCACTAGCTTCATCAGCACACATGCTGCACCGTACACCGCCATTGTCGTTGCCGCATGCGGCGCATGCATGTCAATGAAGATATGACACTATGACATAAGCGTATCTGAAAAGTTGCGGAGAGCCAGTAATCACGGAGCTGCGTCTTGGTACACCGTCTTCGTATGGATGATATGCAGATTCGGCAAAAAACTTGTGCGTTTAGACCTCGGTTTGTCTTCTTGTGGATGGGGCCTAAGATGCAGAAACAGAAATTCTGAATTACCAATTCTATTGTGTTGTTTCAGGACTCCTTACTGCATAGAGTTGCAAAATTCTGGCAATTTTCAAAGTTGGAAACTTTCCATGAGAATTAACGGGAATAAATGAGAATAAACCGGAAAAAAACCTGAATGAACAAAATGAAGGCAGACATTTTAAATGTAGTTAGGAAAACTGTATTTTATCATAATTTTGACTAAAACAATTTCATACAAGGGTGCTTGAGAATATCTTCACTGTTCACATCCACACAGCTCACTGCAGGAGTATTAATGCGGCGCTCCTACATGCACGGTGCACTCCTCCATCACATTCACAGATGATTCTTTGACTATTGAAGCCACACATTTGAGCCTGTGGGACACATGAAGTAAAGATGAACTTGACTGTTTAACAAAATATTTAAAACCTGAAAAGTTCTTCTTAATACAAACATATTTAACTCCAATGTATTTTAACAGTATTCTTTCACATTGATGTCTGACTATGACAAAAACAAAATGTTTATATTTATATTTTGATATGATATAGTTTGTTTTAATTACCCACTATTGCTAGTTGATTCCCATAATTCACATGGAAAGATTTCAGTTTCTGGAGAGTTTTCCGGCCCTTTGCGACCCCATTACTGCACCACCATATTCACTTCCGTTTGTTTGTGCAGGTGAACCTGATGCAGTACATGAAGTTAAGCACCTCCAGAGACTTTCGCATCAATGCAGCCACTCTGGACGCAGCGCTGCAGGAGCAGGATGAGGATGAGGAGGTAAATCAGAGCAGGTTTATTGTCTGACACCATTTTCTTACACATTCTCAGAGTCTGTTTGGGGACACTTCTCTTCTTTGAACACGGTTCCAGTCGTTTTCTCCCAAGTAAGATCTCCATGTCTTCTTCTTCTCTTCTAGCCTGCTGAGTCACAGGAGGCTGAGGAGATCCCAGAGCCCAAATCGAAGAAGAAGAGGAAACAATAACCTCTTACATCCACTCCTCTGTAGTATTTAAGTTGTGCTGCTGCTGAGCATCTTTTGGCACTTTGAACTGTTGTGACGTCAGACGGCTCTATCTCCCCTTGTTCAGAGAGCCTCCAGTGATGTCGATAATTTGGTAAATGTCCAAGGCTTCACCTGTGAACAGATCAACAGGAAGAACAATAAGACCGTCTTCCTTCAGTCGTCCACAATACATATGCATTATATCTCATGCATTTCTTCACAGGTGTAATCTCCATTTTAATGGCTCCTTTTGACCGCCACCGCTTTGGCACATTTAGGATTTTTCAATGAGTCTCCTGAATTAACTTAAAATGTTCTCAACTTTAACATATAAATGGTTAACTGTGACCAAATGAAATATCCCTGCTTTGAGATTGGGTCATCTATTTCACAGAGCTGTACTATACATAAATGCAACCTGAAGAGATTTAAAAGCTTTTTGAAGACTTTTTTAACAGCTAATTTGCAGTTATTCTTGTTGTTTTCTCAGTTCGGGATTTGTTCTGTACTTTAGTATCTTTTAGTGTCTTTGGGCTTTTTTCTCTGCATTGAAATTTCAGTAGTTTAACAATAAATAAAAAGTCTTACCAAGAATTAATTTCTAAATGAAATATCATTAAAGTACGGTTTTTGACTGTTTATAGCAGAGGCAGTGTAGAGCAATGTAATAAAATGGAAGCTTGTTAATACCATCACATGCTGCATCTTCATTTATTTACATTCAGTTTTACTGATCACTCAACTCTTACATGAGGTACAAAAGTAAGTTAACCCCTTACATTCTGAAATTATTTTATATTATCTTTTCATGGGACAACACTGAAGAAATGACACTTTGATTTAATGTACAGTAGTGAGTGTACAGCCTGTATAACAGTGTAAATTTACTGTCCCCTCAAAATAAGTCAACACACAGACATTAATGTCTAAACTGCTGGTAACAAAACTGAGTACACCCCGAAGTTAAAGTGCCCAAAGTGTCAATACTTTGCATGGCAGCCTGTGAGGGTCTGGTGAACTCCATGCCCAAGAGGCTTAAGGCAGTGGTCACACAAAATATCAACACTATGGGCCCAATTTGAACTCTTTCAATCACTTTTGTTGCCAGCAGTTTAGACATTAATGGCTGTGTGTTGAGAAATTTACTCTGTTATACAAGCTGTACAGTCACTACTGTACATTGCAACATCGTGTCATTTCTTCAGTGTTGTCCCATGAGAAGATATAGAGAAGATATAATATACTTACAGATACGTGAGGGGTGTACTTATGGTGCGTTGGCTGAATAAAGAATAATGGATTCATTCATGTACATTTGTGCTCATCTGAACGTCCTCTGTTTCCTTTATTTTTCTACATTTTGAGTAAATAGTGATCCCTGTTCAGATGACAGATGCCTGATATTTGCTGCTGTGAAGATACAGTGACTTCTGCTCACATCAGTTGGTATGTCTAATATAACATATATGGACATTTTAGCTGATATCTACTGCTGATATTTTAGCCTTATATATGCAATCAATAATCTTGTGGACTTTTGCATTTTCAAAAAAATCTGAAGTGTCAAAAAATTCACAGCTTAAAAACAGGCATGTTTTCTTCAGGCATGTTTTATTTCCAGACCTTCAGACACTGTTTCCTTTGATTTAGTTTATCAAATTTCAGACGGCTGGGTTCAGAATCTAAAGTGTGTCGTGTCTCAATCGCCGAGAGGGAAATCTAATAAGCTTCCTGAGCCTCTAACCTGGGGAGGGTTGTACTTAAACCACATAGATCAACTCTTTTGGCTCGTCTGTTATGAAGTTATGCAACATCTCCTCTGTTCAAATATAGTCTTCATAGTGAAGTGTTGTGTCCGTGTGACTAGCTCTGCTGTTTACAGGTGACATTTCATTAAAAAACAAACTGACATGATTGCCAAAACACAAGTTATTTCTAGATTTGACACAGCTCTATCAGATCCTCAAGAAGTTTTTAAAAATTACATGATAAGTTCAAGAAAATTGGCGTTCAAATTAAAATGGCAGAGATTGGTTTGCTGTTCTAGTCCATGAATATGAAGCGACCTGCATAGAAATTTACACTTAAGAAAAAGGGGAATCAAAGTGCAGTCTCCTTTAACAACAGCACAGATGCTACACAGAGAATAAAAAACTATTTGAACCTATAGGTGTTCTTTAAAAAGCTCAATTAGGTTTTGAAAATTCTACTTGTAGTCCCTGCATTATTTGTCATAAGCACTCTTGGTCTTCCATATGGCATCCACAGACAGGGAAGAGACTGGATTTTATTTTATTGTTTGAGTAAAAAACAAAATATCAGCTCATTTGACTGTCCACAGTTGAACACACTACAGAGCTTCAAACCTGGCATGTTAAGTGAAAGTGGAAACTGAAGCTAAGACAGTTGCTCTTTGCAGCAGCTGCAGGTTTTAACGTTTCCCGTTCTTAAATTTGTGGACTTAGTTAATGTCAACTGAACACAAAGAGCAGCTGATACAGGCGTGTCGACCCACCTGGTGGGAGGCCATATCTCCGTTCCAGGCCTGTGGGGTTGGAGGGGGTCACACAGTCCATATTCACCTCCTTCCTCAAACACTGGTCAATGTCGACTGAGCTGAAGAACGCCACAGACTGAGGCAGATCCTGCATGTTTAAGGCATGAGCAAACATACACCTGCAGAGGACAGACGCACACCATCCAGGGTTTACACACAAAGTCTGAGGGACCTTTTTCAAGACCTTCTCCTTCAATGATGAGATTTCATGCATGTTCGGACTTGACTGTTACATACTAAAGCTTAAGGTCTTAATTTCCAATAACTTCTACGTAAATAGTTCTAAGCTGGAGTATGTAACTGTGATGAGACAGCAGTGGAAGAAACTTTACCCCCTCCCTTCTATGGTGGTGCTGCTATCAACGCCCCTCCTCTTGTGCACAGCCAGTCCACTGCGTTTGCGTGCCTTCAGCTGCTGTTAGCATTGTGCTAATGTAATGTACCTGCAGCTATGAAAGAGCCATGTCTCTTATTTTTTAACGTTATCCGTACAATCTAACAACTAAAGCTCAGTTAGATATAACAACACAAATACCTTAGTAGAGGAGTGAGAACACTGCTCCTGTACTAAGCCCTGATTTGCCAAAAAGTTGGTGTCCGTGTTTGGATTTTCCAAGGGCTCAACACAGAGCTAACCTGACATGCCAGATGGACAGTTCCATATTGAAAATATTTCCCTAATCCATCTGGGGAGGAGCCCTGCGGGAATGTTTTCAGAGGCAGAACATTCAAATACAACAGCAGCTGATTGGACGATCGTTTGGCTCAAAACACTCATTGCTGACCAATCCATATCAACAGCGCTGCTATGACGTAGCATATGAAGTGGCTAAATGTAGCAGCTAACTGTTGTTAGCGGCTAACTGTTGTTAGCTGCTATGGCTAACGGCCAACTGTTGTTTGCCCTTGCTAGCTGCTAGCCGTAGCGTCTAACGGCCGCTAGCCGCTAGCTTAACTACCTTGAGACTATCGTTTCACATTATATCACACAGATGTATCATTTAACACTTATATGGGACATGAACCTCGTCAAAGACAATCCCTACTAAGTAAACTTATGAGGAGAGCAGATTTCGCCAAGTATCACTGACATTAGCCTCCATATTTGTAAAACAGGAAGTGAAGTCACTTCCTGTTGTTGTCACGGCCTCAGCTCCCGCTACTCCCGCTGCTCCCGCCTCTCTTCCCTGATTGGGCCGTTAAGCATTTAGCCGAGTGAAACCGTTTGACAGTGGAGGCTGGCAACAAGGAGATGCATGATTCTGGAATCAGGCAGGTCCGTCTGCTCTGCGAGGCTAACACAGAGTGAGGAGGGGCACAGATGACTAATCATCTCTCATGTGGCCTCTGCAATAAGATGATTTTTGTGGGCCAGTGACACAAAAAATAAATGATATGCTACAGGTTTAGTTTCGATTTTAAAGCTCTAACTTTGCAAAAGTGAAGGAGGTAATACACTAATGCAAGGTTTACTGAACAAAAAAAACAAGCATCCAATAACAATGACTCACTACATCTATGATCTTTTCACAGGCTGAAATCAGATCCCTCACCTTTCCTCTTTTACATCCTGTTTTAAAACAGAATTTAACTCATAAAAGTTGTGTCTTGTATATTCTATTCCCTTAATCTGTTTTCTATTTCAACAATTTGTCTTGTGTTTAAAATGTTTATGATTTTAAAGTGGTTTTATTGTAGTTCTTCATATATTTGATTTAATTTTATGTTTTTGTTTTATTTCTGCTTTGTAGTCACTGTTGCACTTCAACATTTTCTGTTGAACTTAAAAATCCCTAAGTTCAACAAAACTTACTTTATTGAACTGAAAGATTTTTTAATGTGCCATGTGAATAAAATGAACTAGAGTGGAAAGAAAAAAGAACAAAATCTTAAAATTTAAAACGTTAAATTTGAGATTCTAACACTATTATAATTACCATTTGTGTTACATACAGTAAACAGAACAGTCATGTTTTCAAAAATAAAGGATGAAAAAAACATCTTGGTGAATAAAATCCATGAAACTGATTAGCTTGAACTTTTGAATTAAAGGGACTGTGAGGAGTTTCTAAGTAATTACAAAAAAGGATACTGGATACTCGACTTCGGGAACAAGACAATTAAAACTAGAGCAAATTTATATTATTCGGACATGTCTTAGAGCACCGGGCTTCAAGTAGCGATATATAGCCGGCTACAAAACTACGATACTAAGTTTTTCAAAAATTGCTTGTTTTCACACATCAAAAACTACCGCTACGTAACTAGAAAGAGATACATTACCTCGTCGCTTTGAATCCTGTAAGTTGTTGAAAAAAAAAGTTGTAAAGCAATGCAGAGTTCTGAGGAAGGTCTGAGCTGCATTCATTAGCAACAAAACAAACACACGCTTTATTTTGGGCCACGTCTTTTGGTGCATTTCAGTTGTAGTCAGAAGTAGGAATTTCCGAGTACCAAGTAGGAAACTGCAACTGGAACGTTCCCCTAGGTCGGAATTTCCTACTGGGAACTCGGTGAAACCTCACGACCTCCGAGTTGACAATCCAAGATGGATGCCCCCAGTGTGAACAGTTATTTAGCTCCTGTAATAATCCATTTATTTGCAGTTCTGACTGGGGTGTGTCGCTCTAGATCAGCTGTATTCATAGTATTGTTAGACTTATATTTACAAAAATGCTGCCATAGTGATAATCACATTCTTCATACAACAACGCAGGGCATGCAAACAACAGCTAACAATAGCCTGGTAGATTGGCATGTTTTTTTTCCAACTTCAACTGGAACGCCGATAAGTCAGAGGTGATGTCGAACGCAGCATTACGACAGTCGCCGAGCGTGCTCATGGGTAGCAGAGTCTTAATGTCGCCAGTGATAGATTCTCCTCATAGCACCTTTAAAGACTTGAATACAAATTTAAGGCCTGTATTTTTTGGTTCAAATTATGGATATCATTTTTTACCGCTTTTTAGGTTTCTTAAACATGTCCTCTAACAAATCTTGTACAAATAATAAATCACCAGCAGACCTCGTGAGCAGGTTTGTGATCTGAAGTGCCAGTGCCGCTCTGTATCGATCTTCGCTGCAGACGAGGTAGCGGACCTCGTCATGGATGCTGATGCAGAAGCGCCCATCAATGTCGTACTCCTCGAAGAGCCACCTCATGGCCACCAGCATGAGATGAAGGTAGTCCACGGCAGAGCTCTGGACCACCCAGTTCACTCGACTGGTGATGAACTGAAAAGATGAATCATGAGGAAGGGTTATTCAAAGACAACAAAACAAAAAACCTCATAAATTACAGGGTCTTGATTTAGAAACTAAGCTGAAATCCACAGTTTATATTGAACCAATAAAACAAGTGGACATCCTGAGGTGGACTCAGTTCGCTGACCAGCACTCCCTCACCTCATTTCTCACTGCTTGGGGCTCCAGCGCTCGGCTGATCCTGCAGCCCAGAACAGGAGTGGCAGGCTGTGCCGAGTGAGCGATAGCCTCCAGCTTGTTGAACATGTCCGACTCTGTTCCTCCTGCCCATGCTCGCTTGTCCACCATTTCCCACCTCTTACGCCGAGAGCTGTCCATCAAAGAGAGATACTGAGCTGGATATGTGTTTTTACACTTTATTTTGAAACTGGAGCTTTTTTTTTTCTGTCTCTTACCTCTGTGCAGCCAGTCTCGTGATCCTCCTCAACTCCTCCAGGGTGATGCTTCCATTCTCCTCCCTCTCCACCTCTATACCCAGCTCTTGTACCAGCCACTCGGCCTCTTCTGTGAGAAGGTATCTAGTAAAACATGCAGCACTCATCAGATCAAATTTAAATTAAAAAAAGGAAAAATCTCCCTACAAGCACAAAACCTTTCACTGTTACCTGCGTGTGCCTTTTGTCATCGCGTACATCTGCCTGGCTTTGCTGGCGGCTTCAGTCTGATCGAGGCGGTGGTTGAACTGCATTAGCAGCCTCTCGGCGAAGGGCTGTCCCGCCCCATAAATGCGCCCGTAGTTGAACACTTTGGCGTGCTCCCTGCTGATGCCCACGGTGTCGGCGGTGCGGCTGTGCAGGTCTGTGCCCTGACTCTTCTTCCCCTGAAGGGTCATCCAGCCAAACGCTGTACAACCTAAAAACAGAAGACACATCGGATGAAAATAAGAGCTGATGATGAAAATGAAGTGATTACAAATCTGCATCAAGAGTAAACAGAATAACAGTACACCTGTCGGGATGTTTCACACTGAAACTACCCAAATGAATTCACGATCTGTGTTACAAAAGGTCATTTTTGTGCCTCTGCAAACCGAGTTTCCAGAGTCAGTAGATTTGTGTTTTTGGTGTTATAGTCACAGCTGAGAAGAAAATAAAGACAAGAACTTTGAAGTGCACTATGTTCTGTTTTTCAGCTGCTAGTAGTGGTGGGTCATTATTTCTTAAAGTTGTTTTTTTGTTTCTGTTTACAGGCACTCTGAAACTGAGGCTGAGAGCCTGCAGAAAAAGGCAGCTAAGGACAGAGACCCGGTGTTTAGGGTATTTAGTAGGGATGGGACGATACACTTAAACTCAGGATACGCTGCACCTCGATATGCCCGGGTCATGTCACGATACAATATCAAGAAAGTAAAAAAGAAAAAATATTACTGTGTAATTATAACTTATTTATTTTTGTATGAGTTGCACACAGGAAAACACAAGGCCTAACAGGCCAAACACAAACAATAACACTCTCTCTGACCCTAGAGAGGTTAGAGTGAGTGTATGCTAACGAGCGGTAGGCTGTAGGCCTGCTTCGCTTTTTTTTTTAGAAAGCCAAAATACTTCCGGACAGATGACTTACATTCAGCCGGAGAAAACTTCTCTGTTTTTTCTCATTTGAAAAAACAAAAATTTTGTTGCATAATTAAAACAAATCTATTCATACCCAGGATAACTCTTAACAGGCAAGTCAACCAGCGAGTTGACCAACAAATCTGCTTCCTGATTGGATATTTTGAAAAATAAAGTCCGAATGTTGCTAAATGAAGAGGAAGAAAAACTGTTTTCACCAACAATTAATTGGTGCTAATGTATTTCTCTCAGTTTGGAAGTCAAAGGGTTAATCTGACATTACAGAAAAAGTATTAATGCATCAAAATCAGTTTTCTCATTCGTAAATCATAGGGGTCTAATCGTGATACTAATAATAATCAAAGTCAAGTTTTATAAAAATGCTGAATATAGGTGGAAGCAGCAAATGGTATATGATCAAAACTGGCATCTAAAGAGTCATTGTTTATTATGATTAATTAAATCACATTTTTAAATAAGTCCTCCACGAAAAAGGAATATTTATCCTTATATTACCACTACTTGTAGTTAAACAAAACACTTCCTAGCAATGCATAAGGGTTAGCATGTGGGTTTACTGTGTGTGGGTGGATGTGGTGAATGTATGAAGATGTGGCTGCATCAACACATCAGATATCTTTTACTCTTCTTATCAGTTTCTTTTTCTTTCAAGGTTATTATCATTAAATTAGTTTATTTTGTTCCTCATCTTTCTTCTCTTCTTCATTTTTATTAATTGAATGGTTTATTTTCTGTCTTCTATCATTATCATTATTATTTTTGAATTTTCGCTTACATTCTCTTTTTCACCATCCCCATCTCCCCAACTCTAAAAATTTAAATGACACCTGCCATACAAACTACAACTACTTCTCATATGACAGATTATACAACGTTTTGGCCAAACTAACGTTTTATCCTTTGTGTTCTTGTTTAGTGCTCTTGCTGTTCTGTGTACATGTGTATGTTTTATTCACTTGGTCACTGTTGGAGCTATATGTTTATTTTTTTGTCTTTAGTGGTTTATTTAAATTTGGAAGTAATTTGAAATATTAGTTGTTAGATTTAGCTATGTTTTCCTTTCTTATAATAAATTCAAGTTAGATTTTTGAGGTTGAATATATAAATATACATATTTTGGCTAGTCATTTGTTTACTTTAATTAGATGTTCTGTATATTATTAGTTTTGTTTTTCAGGTAATTACAAACTGTGGGCACTGAATGTTTTTTAGGTAGGTGGGTGACAGACAGCCAGCATGCACCGGGGTGGGCCAGTGGTTTTTTACCAGCGTAAGAGAGGCAGCTTGTTTGCCAAAGAATAAACCATTGGAAATCGCAGAACTTTTGGACACTGTACTTATTTTGCCTGCGTAAATCCCATCCTCACTGTGCATCAGTGATCCATTAGGTTTGGTTAAAGTTTCAGGTTGATATTCTAATTTTTCTTTGAGTTTTGTAAACAAATGATCACCAAAAAATGATCACCAATGACGAAAAACAAGCATGGTAACGCTTGGCACAGTCAGTAGATTGTACTTTGTTAGAACTATCAGCTAAGATATTAATAAAAATAAAAAATGCTTAAATACATGGTTTAACTTTCTCGTTTGAGCAGATGTTCGTGTCTGTTGGACATCATATAGAAGTTGGTTTGGCAAACACTATTTTATGGTCTTATAACACTTTTCAATGCACTTTTTGAGTTGTATTAATTCCTTTAACATGGCATTTAACACTTATGAATGACAAAACTCACCATGCATCCCTGCAAAATGTGCCTCTCCCAGCACAGCAGCAATCCACAGCTCCTGAGAGTCAACATCTGCTCCCACCAGGTGATATCCAGGAGGCACCTGCACCATGGCCTTCAGCTCACTGCCCACCCGATCCTTCTACAAATGTAAAAAAACACATATCCTACTTAAACTGACTGATGCAGCTTACTCACTGGCAGCTATGTTACGACACTGTGATGTGTGGCTCGTCTTTATCAGCTCTGCCTCTCACCCGAGCATTACTCGCCGTCAGCCATGTTGGCTCCACAGCTCTCCTCGTCACTGTTCCAGCAGTGATGACTTGCGGTAATATGGCGCCACACTGAACCTCCTCATCAAACTCTTTGTGTCTGTAGGGAAGAGGGGGTGTTATATGCATAAAGACGCTACGTGGACGGTCGATTAATACCAGATCACAAACCTGCGAACAGTATGAGGCAGCTCTCCTTTCCGTAGCCACAGCACCATCTGAGAGCTGTGAAGGAGAAAACATCGACACATCATAAGAACAGCCGTCAGCAGCATCAATAAGTCAAAAATGATCCAGTGATGTTGATTCTTGTGGTAACAGTTGTTTCATTTGAATTTTGACTTGTCTTTTTAATTAAAAAAAGGTTTTAAATCTACCCCAAGCCTTCAACAAGGGGGTCAAAAATGGCCTACATGTATTCTTCATGGAATAACATGGAGATATTTGACTAACTTGGAGGGCTAAAAGGCAAAATATTTTCAGCTAACATTGAGCTCTGTGTGTAGCTGCAGCACAGGCTTTTTAATTTCTCTATTATGCAAAACAGCACATGTTTACAATCCATGAAAACTGCAGATCAACTGAGACATCGGTGCAAAATACAGGTCTACAGCAATTTGACTCAGAGTATTATTTTGTTAACATCACTCAAATTGCACAGTCTTTTTTAGAGGGTCACTGCAGGTTTTATTTTCATAATACAATATTAGAGAATCCTTCCCTTGACACCACTGCAAGGAAGAAAATCTAAGGATATTCTGGCAGTTTGCTATATTTTTTATGTGTTTGGGTTAATATTTTATTTCAGTTTGGGAAGTGAGAACAAGGTATACATCTATATCAACGTTGGTAAATAATAGGGATGGGATGAAATATCGTTTGGCAATATATCGCAATACAGTACGTGAAGAAATGCATTGAGTTGGAAAAAAATGGATTGCGAAATAAAGACGTCACGTCCGGTAACAGCGCATGTGACCAGAAGTGACGACAACAAACATCAGCACCAACTACCTTGCCTCCAAAAAGCCAAATGATGGAGTCGAATGAGGTCTAAATTGAGGACGCTCCGCCTGGATACAAGTCATCTGTCTGGCAGTGTTTTGGCTTTCTCATTAAAAAAGAAGAAGACGGTGAAAACGAGCCTACCGCTCGTTAACAATAACACTCTCTAACCTCTCTAGGGTTAGAGAGAGTGGTATTGCTTGTGTTTGGCCTGTTAGGCCTTGTGTTTTCCTGTGTGCAACTCAAACAAAAAACAAATAAGTTGTAATTACACAGTAATATTTTTTCTTTTTTCCTTTTTTGATATTGTATCGTGACGTGACGTATCGTATCATGACCCGGGCACATTGAGGTGCAGTATATCGTGAGTTTAAGTGTATCGTCCCATCCCTAGTAAATAATAACATAAAATTAGCTCATTAATGTTATTTTTGATGGTACCAGACCCACTCTCAGCTGCCACCCCAGTGGTTGTTGGGGCAGTAATTTCATCAAGGAAATAATAACTGATTAAGTTAAGAGTTAAGAGACGTCTATTTGATGCCACTTTAGCTCAGCAGAAGTATATTTGTGCTTTTCTAGTTATCATACGCAGATGTAATGGTTTTTACCCCCCAGGGGAGCATCCCTTGACTATGTGAGCTACATGATTGGCACAGATTTATTTTCTGTCATGAAGACAACAAATAAAAAGCTGTTGCCCTACTATTATGAAACTCCAACATGGTGGTTTGACGTTGAAGCTGCCACCAAACTTTTCACAGAATGTCAGGCTGTGGCCTCTTGTTTGAGAGTTTGCTCCTGAACAGATGACAAAATCAAATCAGAGCTCATGGCTGTGATTAGGGTATATGTATAATCATTAAAAAAGCAATCAGGAATGATAACATGAGGGTTGCTGCCATTTTTGTAGTTCTCGTAAGTTTTTAAGCAATGGTTTGTTTAAAAACACAATCACACTTTCAAAATCTAAAGTCGAGAGATTCCAGATGCATATTATGTTGCAAAAAAAAGAGAAAAGTTTTAACCTTGTATGCATGTGCCCAACATGTTCTCATTTTAGGTGTTAATTTATTTTTTTAACATACTTTGGGTTGAGGAGCCCGTAGTGGTGGTATGTTAACTCAGGCTGGACAAGTTTTAATTTCAAATGCAGTTACGGCCTCAGAAGCGACAGATGCATGTTCAGCAGTTGAGGTAAAAATCAATGAATAATAATGATTAATCGTGATCTCAATATCAATCAAAATAATCCTGATCATACGCTAACTCAAGCTAACTTATTGACTACTGAACATTGATGTGTGTGCATTACATCAACAATCAGTTTACCAAACTATTTGTAATCAACAAACTTAGACATGTCCTCCCTTATGCTGCTTATCTGAATACTGAAAAACAAAATAACTCGAGGATTGTGGTCACCTTATACGTTTATGGGCGTTCCTCCAGAAAGAGATCATTTTGTTGATCTCAAGAGCCCGTGTGGCTTTTGTTCCCCCACGTCGTGCCCTGAGAGTACCGTCCTCCATCTTTGACAGGAAGTCTTTAGAAAAAGGGCTGCCAACGTTGTTTTGATTTCCATCCTGAAACACAGTTAAATTCAGACAGACATAGAAAACAAAACTACCTCTGCTACTCATCAGGACACTTTGGGATGACAGTGAAGTTTACCTTATGAGGCAACTTGAAGAACCAACACCCGGGGATGTCAACATCGTTGTAAGGGCCGTTACCATGGTGAAAATGGCAGTGACTTCCATTAAGGGCATTTTGTGGGTCTTTGGACTGTTTTTGATAAAAAACATAAATTATTTGATTTTGCATTCCACAGTAGCTTAAGTTTGATTTCATCTAAACAAAACATACTATAACACTTAAAATACTCCAAGAGTAAATCTAAGAGTTTTGTTGATTATCAGTCTTTTAGTGTCTAAATAACCTGTTTTGTTTACTTTTCCCTGACTAAAGACTTGTTATTAAAGGAGCTGTGGTAATCAAACAAAGCCATAAAGTGTTAAAACTTTATTGAGCATTTCAGATTAACATGACATCCCGGTTGCTCACCTCTTTCTGTCTCTCTCCATTTTTCATTATCCTGCCTCCGTTTTCTTCAGTCAGACTATCCAGAGAACTTAACTCCTCCACCTTAAGATGAAAGTAAAATATACAGAAGTTATCCAACAACAGAGATGAACCAAGATTAGCTGATTATTAGAGACTGTTACACAAAGCTGAAAATGGTGAAATCCGATAAGTTTTCATTTGTCTCCTGTTTACATAAAAACACTATAGGGAGTGCCCAAGTCTGCAAACTTTTGAAACCACGGCCCAGAGTGTAGAGTTTTCAAAATGCCCCCATGCAGCGCCGTGTAAACCAAAGTCAGAGTGCTTCAGGCTGAAACACTGACGTCAACACATGCGCAGTACTCTTTCTCATGAAGGCTGTGTGCACATACCAGGAACAACAACAACTTCAGTCGTTTACCGAGGAACATGTGTGCTGCTTATTGTGCTCGGCTTGTTATGAAGACAAAACTATCCAGACAGATTTGTTGTCCAGAAAAGATAGAGGTCTGCGTCCACTCGCCATTGTTATTTGTGAACATTTTTTCTTCTTCGTAAGTGTGGTGTAGCAGTGCAGTTTCTCTGCAAACCTACATCGTCATCTATTGAACCGGCATGCACGCTACAGCCGACTCTTTCATTTCCAGCGTCTCCGTCTGAATGTGGATCGAGTTTGAATATGAAAAGGAAAAGACCTTTGCGTTTTAAGTCACAGAGTCTCCATGTAAACATAGCTTTAGTCAAAAGCACAAATTGAAAACCAATTCCAGTTGAGAAGCGTTAACAGCTCCATAAAAGAACCGATATCATGAGTTTTGTGCTAATCAGTTCCCTTATCAATTCCTTCACTAACAGGGTTCAGAGCGGCTGAATTTTGGCTTAATTTTTTACAAAAGGCGCCTACTGCAAAACCCTAAGTGAGTAGAAACACGAGCAACTTGCAGAAGCAGTTACCTATGCTGTGATGTGTGTTTGACATTGTTGCCACTGAAAAGCTACAGGCCAACATTTGCCCACACTGAAAATCTGCAGGAATCAAAAAGGGAACTGTGAAAGAACTGGATCAACAAGCAGGATTGTTAACAGCATTAGTATCTATAAAATCTTATCATTCCCATCCCTATCAGACAATACCTGCACTGTCTAACAGTAAATACATTTGCTTTTCCATAATTTATAAGCATAACAAGCTAATGAACTCCATTTATTATCCTTTTATGACATCTATGCATGACATGTGAATAAAGAACAATCAATCAATCAATCCTTTATAACAGTTGTTTTCAAAGTGTGCAAGAGTGAGCCTCCATTTTAGAAACATAATGTCTGTCACCTCTCTACCATACATCCCAATAAAAATAGGGGTTTATAAATGAATATATCAATAACTTATTTATATTTCTAACAAGTATTACAAATAAAATATAACACTTAAGCAAAAATGTTTCTTATTTACACTTTTATTTATGTCCATATATTTCCAGTACAAGTGAATCACAACTTATTTGTCTTATCGTAAAGATTTTTGTCATAATAAAATCAAACAAGAAAATTAAGGAAAAACAAAGTGTCCAAATTACCACCTTAAATCAAGTATAAATCAATTCATCAAGACCGATTCACAGGAGCACTTCCTCTTTCTTTCGTTAGGTCCTGGTTTGCTTGGAAATTTCTTTTACTGCTTTTCTACTTGAGATTTATTATATTCAACTTTAAAGGTGTAGTCAGCGGTCTTCTAATCTTCTAATCTAATGCACTATTTGTCAAAATCCCCGTATTTCTCCTCTCTCTTCACAAGATGTCACCACTGACAGCATGTTGAAGAAAAAAGTCTGGTTTCAATACACAGCCTTGGCTCTGAATTTCAGCAGGTAAATACTGTGGCTCGGGCCGAGCTACCAAAACAGGGTACACCCCCCCACATCCAGGGGGCGATCATACTCATGCGCAGATCAGACAGAGGGGGGAGGGTGAGCCGTAGGTTGCGTAGCGTGCGCAGTTAGCATAAGAGAGAGATACAATATGTGCAGTAGCAAAGGCTGAAAAGAAAAGCCCAAAAGAAAAAGGTCAGAGGAGTGAAAAGTGAAAAAGAAGGGCTATGACCATGAAAGAGCGAAGACCCGGGTCAACATTGGTGTTGTTTTCCGACGGTGGAGGGAACTCCACGAACTGAAAGACCTGAAAACGGACGCGTATGTCGCCGTCTTCATGCTGGATAGGTAAGCAACATTAGCTTTGTGGTGCTTCACATAACAGCAACAGCCGTCGAGCATTCATCTTATTGTCTAATCTGCCAGAATGTACTGTTGTTGTGATGTTATCAATTATGGCAGTCGAGTTGTCTGACGAATCAGGGTTACCTTAGCTACGTTGGTCAGCTACGCAATTTCTACGGCCGTTTCCATGACGATGCACGTCCATCAGCTTTAGGGGGTGGAGCCAGGGGTGAGGTATGACGGGAGAGGTGGGTCTAAACTCGTTTATCAACAACCTCTCCACTCGTTTTCTCCCACATCGCTAACTACACCTTTAACATAACAGCGTTTTTAAATCAAATGTCCTTCTCACAGTGCCTTCATGGAAAAGCACCCCAATAAACCTCTGCCATTATTGTGTCTCAAAGCATTCACAAAACTCTATATTATATATTTATGCCAGTTCATAGTGTGATGTGGCTGCGGGACACGTCCACATACACCACAGACATCACCTGCTCTCCTCTGACCTTTATTAAACCTCTGGCAATACTGGCCTCTGCAGACAGAATAAATAGAGGGTCAACTCATTCCCCTATTACATCTCTGCGACGTTTACACTGAGAGGGAAACATCACAGGGCGTAAATATTATGGCTGAAAACAGCTGTGCGAACATGTTAACCCTCGGGACAGGGCTATCTAAAGATGTATAAAGAAGTCAACCAGTAGGAAATAGTAGCAAGCCAGGAGTACCAGTGGGGTTCCCCATTTAAAAAGACAAAACAGGTCAAGTTGATTAATTCACCAGCACACACAAGTTTGTTAAGCTCTTTTCAGAAGTGCTGAAGATTTACAGCCATACCAGTCAGAATATCAAGAGTTGAAATTTATAAATTGCAATTTATGGACTTTCAGGACTGTTAAGGACCTGCAGGACCCCTGAAAACTTTCCAAGAGTAGTTAATACTAATAACTTTTTTTTTTTAAAAAGGTGGCTTATTGTTAACTCCAACATCACAACGAAAGTGAACGCACCTTTGCCCACACTGTGCTGTCAGTCAACACGAGGTCCTCTGGAGGTTCATAGTCCTGACAGTCTGGCTGTGTTTTGCTGTTCTGCTCACAGAAATCTCTATAAACACTTTCAATGGCTCTGTGGGACAGAAAGCAATGATTAGTAAACAAACACATTCTGTAAAAACACAATAGTTATTTATTTATAGGCAGGGGAGCTGCCAGATGTTGTGGGTCCCATGAAAAGACATTACTGTGGGCCTCGTCATGCAGCCCGTACCAGCTCTGCTGAATCACACAAATCAGTGGTGCTTAAATGTTGTAGTCAGACACTAAGGCAGTTTTATCATAAAAAAAACAAACTTTAGAACAACTTGTGAGTTTTAAGTTTTCTCTATCAGTTATCTGTAAATGTCAGATTCTACAAATTCTATTTTTAAACAAAATCTTCTGCACTTCATTAATTTTAGTGGATGAAAAGAGTAATAACTTTGTGTCATCAAATGTATAAATGTATCTAGTTAGCAGTAACAAGATAGAAATGAACATATAAAGATCAATGCCAGGGTCAGACTACATAATTTGAGCATGATTTTGACCCAACCCGACAGTCGTAGGGTTTTGGGACCCGTCGACAATGAAAATTGGTCATTCAGTTTTACGCACCGAGTCATAATGACCAAAAAAACAGGTCAGTCTGGGACACCACACAACTCTACAAAAGAAAAACCAGCAGGTTGATTTCAGTCCTGCCTCCTATAATCTGTCCCTCCACCTCAGAGACATCGACCAATGAGAGCACTGGAAGCTCAACATGTCCGAAAATCACAGCTGGTTGATGCCTTGAGAGCTACGAGACGGTTGAAAAGTTTGTAAAGCTCTGAAAACAACATTCCTGCCCTTATGAAATGAAGAGAAGCTACCACAGACTGTAAAAAAAGAGATGTTGGAGAGAAACAGCAGATGGGGAGTGTTTTCTAACATTTAGCAGCAAACTTCAAGATTGACAGAGTGCACAATTCCTGTTGAACCCAAGCTATGTCTGTTGCATATATATCCCAAAGCCTTTGTTGCAAATGCAAAGAAAAGAAAGCTCATTGATTTCTGTCTGTTACAAGCCAAGAGAGTGATAGCCTTAAAATGGAAAGATGTTCAGAGTCCTGATCCAGCTCTGTGGCTGAAAGAGATGTCTTCACACTGAGCTCTAGAGAAATTAACCTATATTCTAAAAGGTAAAGTTGAGGAATTCAATGACATGTGGACACCTTTTTTGCATTTTATAGACACTCTGCACACTGATCCCTAAGAACAAAGACTGGCATGTGTGTATATGTATGTGTGTGTGTGTGTGTATATGTATGTATATATATATTTCTCTTACAATATTTGAATATTATTTATATTTTTTATATTTATTTATTATTTTTTAACTTTATGAAATTATTCATTCTTTTTCCCTTTTTTTTGTGCTTAAAGGTGCTATGAGGAGAATCTATTACCAGCGACATTAGGACTCTGCACCCCATGAGCACGCGCGGCGACTGTCATAATGCTGCGTTCCAGTAACCTCGGAACTGGGAGTGACATCATCTCTGACTTATCGGCGTTCCAGTTGAAGTCAGAAAAAAACATGCCGACCTACCAGGCTATATATAGCTGTTGTTAGCTCAGGAGTGGCAAGGTTTCACCGAGTTCCCAGTAGGAAATTCCGACTTCGGGGGACGTTCCAGTTGCATTTTCCTACTCGGAACTCAGAAATTCCTACTTCTGACTACAACCGGAACACACCAAAAGACCCAAACCAAAGCGTGTGTTTGTTGTGATGCTAATAAATGCAGCTCGGACCTTCCTCAGAACTCTGCATTGCTTTACAACTTCTTTTTGCAACAACTTACAGGATGCAAAGTGACGAGGTAATGTATCTCTTTCTAGTTACATAGCGGTAGTTTTTGATGTGTGACAACAAGCAATTTTTGGAAAACTTAGTATTGTAGTTTTGTAGCCGGCTATATATCTCTACTTACAGCCCGGTGCTCTAAGACGTGTCTGAATAATATAAATTTGCTCTAGTTTTAATTGTCTTGTTCCCGAAGTTGAGTGTCCAGGCCAGTCCAGTACTGTACAACCCGACCACGAAGGCTAAGGAACAGCATTTATAGATAACCTATTTTGATGCTATAAAACTCATCTTAAAGTGTGTATTTCCATCAGGCATATATCTAAAAGGGAGACTTTTTTGTAATTACTTAGAAACTCCTCATAGCATCTTTAAGGAGCTGAGTACCTTCTTCATGCTGAGGACCTTATTTGGGGATGGGGGTGGGGGTTGGTGTTATTGTTGTGCTTTTGGATGTTGTTGTGTGCAGGCATATTTGTTGTAATCTGAAATGAGAAAAGCAATAAAAAATATTTTGGAAAGAAACATATCAGCAAACTAACAAATCATTCAACACAACATTTGTAGATACAAACTATTGTACTGTCCAATAAATAGTTTTTTTTGCAGTATTTAGTGTCACACCTTCCCATCCACCACCATCACATCAGCTGTTACATGTAGTCGATTTCAGTCGCGTAGTCTGTCATGCTCATCGGGCAAATCACTGCAGATTTATGGCTTTGTGGTGGCTTTGTCTGGCGCACTGGCAGTCTTGTGCTTTGAGATTTAACATGGGTCTTAAATGTGCATTGACCAAAGAAAAGAAAATATATCAAGCCAAATGCGGGGGCACGACAGAGAGGAAATGAGATCCAGTGTTCTCACTACCTGTGGGGGCACACGGGCCCTGCATCTTCCTCCTGAGACACCAGGTTGTCCCTGCGTCCAGGCACCAGGTAGCCCCAGCCACGTTTTTCGGTGTGATGCAGCGGGAAACCGTCCCACGTCAAGCCCATGAGCTTGGGCGTCAGTCTCATCTGTAAGCTGATGAGGCTTGCTCCAGGTGACCAGCTGTCATCTTCACACATCTTCTCACACAACTTACGGTACCACCTGATGGGCACAGAGAAGAGAGGGGGGGTGGAGGCTCTTCCATGCATTTCAAACAAAGAGGAAAACTGAAGCGTGATAAAACATTTCAGAGAGAGCTTACGCAGGGTGACCGGGCAGATGTTGTCTTCTTTTGGGAAGTTTACTCACAGTCTCCTTCAGTTTCTCCACAGCCAGCCTGCTTGGACAAGGGCCAGCCATCTCTTCCTCAGAAGGGGGAC